>CM014082.1:27876193-28033693 GCA_004119915.2 Collichthys lucidus | reverse complement strand
ACAATCAGACCAGTTTTTGCTTAAGATTCTTTCAAACATGTTTATTTCTTAACTGAGTTAAGCACCTGCAGTCAAAAAACAGAAGGATAATTAAAGAAGATGAAGACCAGCTCATTTATTTTGAATTTCATAAGCAAAAGCCACAGATTACCATGTCTCACAGACATTTTAACTTGCCATAGTAGGATAAGCACAGGTGCTACGAATAACATTAGCAATGGCTCTGTTCTATGAAGGCGTAAGTGTGATGCTGAGCCAGCATGTGTAAAACCAAGACCCTGAAACGGAAACAGCTAAATGAAATTCGGTGAGAATGAATTGTAATATTTACACCTTTCCTCCAGTGACATGTCAAAATGTCAAAGCTGTTTGTAAGTACCTTTCAAAGGATCGGGGTGTGGGATTTGCTGCCATCTAGTGGCGAATTACATGCTGATTACAACCGTCTCACCACACCCAGACGGAAACTCGCTAAATACACTGAAGGCCTTATGTGGAGCCAGTGTTTGGTTTGTCTCTTCTGAGCTACTGTAGAAACATGGGGTGTCTATCGATATAAAAAGGAACAAAAATACACCAATTCTTATTTTTCGGTGATGAAACATTATCGAAAACGTAGTTATGATTATATTATATTCCATTTTTTGACATATTCTGTAAATACAGCTTCCTAAATCTCACACACCTGAGGACCTTTAGGACGTGGAACAACAAAGAGAGCTAATGAATACAATGAATGGCAGCATTTCAATAAAAAGTAATGGTCAATCACCGAGCGCCGAGCCCACTCATGTTCCCGAGACGTGACCTTTCTCAAAAACAGGCTGATTGCGGACGTCTTGACATCGACACATCGCTCTCATTAACTCCGCAGCAGTGCCGGAGAGGCTCAAAAGCCGGAAGAAAAAAACCCAAAAACACAATCAAACAACGAGGCTAACAATAATGAGAACAGCAGAGCCTCGATCGTTTGTTTCCGCGGCGGCAGGTCAAGGTGGTAACGAGTTGCCGTGGTGATTGTGAGTTTGCTGTCTCCTTGATTGGTGCTTAATGAGGGCCTGCTTGATGTTGTCTGTGACTGAGAGACGTTTAAGGACAGTGTGTGGAGAGAGAAGAGGAATGACGGGAGGGGGGTGACACAAAGAGCGTCAAACAGAGACGGACAGAAGAGACGTTTGGAGAGATGACGGTACGTTAATGAAGAGAGGGAATGAGAAAAATAACAACCGCGTGACCTTTGTCCAGTGTTTCATTAAGCTGTCAATTAAAATATGCTGCAGATATAAAAATCTGTGTGTGTGTGTGCGCGCATGAGTAATTAGAAAAACATAATACCACTCCAAATATCCCCGTGGCAGCAACACGACTACATGACCACACACACACACACACACACCCTGTCAGCTGATTTGATGCACAACGTTCCTTGTGCTCTGTGACAGGAAGTGATGTACACCGGGACAGGATGTGATCTATTAGTGCAGTGAGATCACGAATCATCCCACAGAGATCTGGCTGTCTGCATTAAATCACACCGTGTGTGGATGTGGCCTTCACACACACACACACACCCACACACACACACACACACACACACACACACACACACACACACACACACACACACACACACACACACACACACACACACACACACACACACACACACACACACACACACTCTCACACACACATCAGCTCTCCTAAGGTCTCTACAGTCGATCTCTTCATTCTGGGGTTCATAATGGTGTAAGACACACATACAGATGTTGTAATTTTTAGGATGTAATGAATGCTAAAATCTCTCCTCTCCTCTACTGGACAGTTTTCAGCTATCAGTCTCTCTCTCTTTCATCTCCCTCAGGCCTCTGCTTTAATAAGAAAGAGAAAAAAAAATACAGAAAGAAAGAAATCCTAAATCTGTCAGCTCGGGTAAAGGGTTAAAGTATCATTGGAAATTTCAAGCTGCTTTAATTTTGAGGTTCCCACGTAGCAGGCAGTCTGCATGATGCAGACGGCTACCTTTGAACCTCTGTCTATCTATCTCAGCGGTGTGTTTGAGCTGCGGCCGCGGTCATGCTGGGGAGTCCCGGCGGGGGGGTGCAGGTAGGATGGTGAAAGAAGTCAAAGGAAGTACAAAAAAAATAACAGAAAGAAAAATAGACGGTAAGCTCTTCTTTTTCTCTGTCTCTCTCCACAGCTGGTGATGCTGTAAGAATCACAAGCAATATGCAGAAGCAAGACTAAACAGAAGTTTCTATAGGCTTTAGTGTTGAGACGAGAGGGTGACGAACTAAAAAGATAATCCTTGATTATCGGACATGCAGTAAACACACAATATTTTCCAAAGAAAGTGAAGTTAGAGTGACGCACAGGTCAGCAAGCAGAGGGTGAGGCAGGGTCCCGCACATACTTCTGATGGCTCGTAGGTGATGATTGCAAGGGATTCCCCCACCGGGGCACATCTCTGTCACGTCGCTGCCGCGATGCTGTCTTGGTCCATCCTCCACACAACGGTTTTAGAAATGGATTGTTTAGCCCGCCAGACTTTGTCTACTTGCTCAGATTTAGTCTTTTTCCTTGGTGTAGGTGCTTCTAAATATGCTTGCATGGGGTATTTTATTTTGAAAATCTGGCTTTCAGCTGCTCTGTGTATGCTGACGAGGGCTGCTCGCGGCATCCTTCAAAAATAGAGCAGCCGTGTATTCCCCACGGAGCCGAGCGGAGGCCTGCTTCTGGGGGCGCTTCTGAACCGGAAGCAAAAGCGGCGTTGGTGGGGTTTGAGCTTTGACTAGAATGGCAGCATTTAGCTCCAGCAGCTTACGGGGAATGTGTTGCATCCGTGTCTGGTGGGATTTGGGAGTCAGTGTTTTATACACACACTGTGTCTTTCTAATATTTAGTTGACCCGCGTTGATATGAATTTAGAGTTTGCAAACTTCCATCTAATATTTCGACCCCCAGTGTCATTTTTCTGTATGACTGTTCAACAAATTACCAATACTGCTGAAGTGCTTGTGCAGTATATTACAATAAAGTGTAGGAAAGGCATCAAAATAATATTGAGAAATGATTCGGCTGCTTGCTCTCTCTCTCCCCACTCAAACGCCCACTGCTTCAATCTCTGGGCTAATAAATGTGCACACGGGGGGGTTTGCCCACACACACACACACATACAAACACACACACACACACACACACAGAGGTGGAGTTGGCAGGCAGGAATTCACGCGGTCTGATCCCCGGTGAGAACAGTCATTACTGCATGACAGTCTTCAGCCATAAAAAAAGCCACACACACACACACTCATAGGAAAACACACACAAAAACTTCTGCTTCTTTGCTGATCCTTGTAAACCAACAACAATCCGAGTTACACACACACAAACACTCACAACTCCTAGACGAGGCGTAGTGATGTGCTGAATATTTGTGTGTGTGTGTGTGTGTGTGTGTGAGAGTGATTCAGAGGCAGAAAGCTGATTGCTTTCTCAACTTCCGCATCCCATCAGAAGGCAAAGTAATAACAGCCGAGAGATCTTCATGGAGTGTTTGTTGTTTGTGTGTGTGTGTGTGTGTGTGTGTGTGTGTGTGAGTTGGAAGTCGGTACATGTTGATTACCGCTGATTCACTGGGTTCTTGTGACGGTGTGTATTTGCGTGTGTGTTTGAGGCCTTCCTTCCCTCTCTCCTCTGTTCTGTCCTTCCACATGCACACTCACACTGAGCTATGAACGTCCAGCCTGAGAAACGGAGGGTGGAATAAAGCTGTTTGACTTTAGTGGTTTGAGTCTTAATGTTGATGAAGAAAAATGGTATGCTTCCAACTTTGGTGCAAAAGTTTTCTGTACGATACAACAATGCCCCCGTGCACGAAGCCAGCTCGGGCAAGAAACGATGTTCCCAGTTTAGTGTGGCTTTTGCGACCTTTTGTGAAAGGAACTGGAACAGACTATGAGCCAGATCTTACCGGCCAACATCAGCGGCCAGTCTTACTAATCGCCAAAGAAAAGCTCCAAAATCTTCTGTACAACGATTTCCAGGAAAGTCTTCAAACATCACGCTAACACTGCTGAGATGAGATGTATTCTGAATTTGGATACTGTTAAATAGACGACAATGAGCTGTAACCGGTTACGAAACGGTCTTAATTTAATATCGATGCCTCTAAATGACAAGAAAGACTGTCGGAGTCTTGGACCAAGTTGGATTTGTGCAGATTCCCATCGAAATGAACAAAGGAGGCACGTTTGTCCACCGGGGCCACTAGAATCAACACAAAGTGAAGTTCCTTGTAGCTCCTTTAATGATCTTTGGTGACAAATTTGGTGTCAACTTCTGACTGAATGTGATTTTGAAAGAGGCGAAAATGAAGACTAATGAAGGACGAAGAAAGTCTAGAAGAAAGGAGAGGAAGAACAGACATGATGGGAAGAATCTCAAAAGAGGAAAAAAGAAAAGCAGAGTTGAGAGTCAATGTGTTTGTGTCGGGCAGATAATGAGGTGCAGACACACACACACACACACAGCACCGGGCAGGCAGGTGATCAATGCCACATTAGTTTAGTGCCACACACACACACACACACACACAAACAGACCCTGCTCAGGTAATCTGACCAACATTAGTAGTGTGCTCCATGCTCGACTGCCTCTGTCTGTCATTCTAATTACTGTGAGCTTGTAGCAGGACACACACACACACACACACACACACACACACACACACACACACACACACACACACACACACACACACACACACACACACACACACACACACACGCACATGCACATACACTTCCTCTCTTTCACCAATAGCCCAAAAGTGAATGAGATTCACTCAGCAGAGCAGGTAACAAGAGTCAATAGAGGCCAGAATGAGTGGTGGTGTGCATGTCCAAGTGTACAGTACACATCGTGCTGTGTATGTGTTTGATGTGTGTGTGTGTGTGTCTGTGTGTGTGTTGAGCTCATTAAGAGTAGCCGGCAGACTTCAGTGACCTCTCTGTTCTTTGTCCAGTTTCTAACAACTGATGAGAGCTGGAGGGGGAGGGAGGGTGGAGGCAGTAGAGGAGCATGTAAATTAGCAGAAAAAGGAACAAGAAGGAGATGATTAGAGAAAGAAAAACAAGGATGGAGGAAGGGGAAGAAGAATCGGAGGGAAAAAACAAGAAATTGAGAAAAGAGAGATGGATGATTAGAAAAGAAGAAACTTGCAGAATGGAGAAAAAAAATAAATTGAAATGGTCAGAGATGGAGGGATATAAAGAGAGAGAGATAATACGAGAGACAGATTGACATTATTACTGCCTCATCTCTGCTATCTGCATATTGTGTTTGCTTTGGCAATAAGTGCGTCTTTATTCCTCGCCAGTAAAGCACCTTTTGAAATGAACCGAAAGAAAAGAGTGTGTCATTTTTTTCAAAGTCTGCCAAACGACTTCTCCAGCCGGGGCCAAAACTCAATCTCACGTTCTTTTTTTGTTTTGTTTTCTCTCATTTGCGATTCGCACGATAAATGGAGTCCGTCCTTTTCTTCTCCGCGCCGTGGCGATGGATCCCGGCCTGACATTTTCGGGGGTTGTGATAAAAGCCGTGCTGATGAGAGAGCTTTGTCGAGCCTTTTATGAGAGCTCGCCCACTGCCTCATGAAGGCGTTCAATAATATAAACACGCCATATTCATTTATCCGCGGTGACAACAGAGTTTAGAATTTGCATGCACTGTAGGGTGGGACGCTTCAAAGTGGCTGAATAGGCCATATGACTGAGATTTAATCTGCAGGACCTTCACCAAGGTTATATTTTATGAACATTTGAATGACGAGTACATGTGTGCAAAGTTTCCTTTGCAGAGACTGTCTGCCAGATTCTGTCTTTTGCTGCTGTAAATTCTCTGTGTTTTTTTTTCTGTATCCATCTCCTCTGCCACCTCACTCCATGCAACTCTGCTCCTCGCTATTATACTTCCACTTCTATTCATCATCTGCTGGTACCAAATAATATGACCACCTAATGAAAGAGGACTGTATAGGGGTAGATGTAGGATCCTGCAGATATCCAAAGTTTTTTTTGGTAGCAGATGCATCAAGGAAGAGTTGGGTCCAAGATCTGACGTTCAGGGCACTTTAATACGAGCTCAGATTGTTTCTTACATGCAATTGGAATGGACAAAGAATGTTTTCTTACAACATCTCGGATAGGGGGTTCATGCCATGTCATGTGGAAACTATGTTGGGGTACCTCTCTCCCTGAAACTTAAGACAGCTCGTCCAGACAGAGGACACTTTGACCATAACAAATATCCTAAAGGTCTTAGCTTGCATGGTTCACCTAAAGGCAACATCCTATATTAAGATAGAAGCACACTGCACTGCCATCATATGAAGCGTTGTGCTGTATTTCAAGACATGGGAGTGAGAATGGGCTGTCCTTGAAATGACAATTTAGTTAACTTTAGTTTACTGAGACAACTCGTTTTGCCTGTCATGTCATTTATTAATGTACCGGAGACATGAAGACATTCCAAGAATATTGCACCAATGTAATCAAACATATTTGTGATGGTCTACCATCACCGTTGTCCAGTATGGACTATCCAATATTATCCTCGATGGTGCGGGATCGGCAGCTTTCCAATGAGTCATTTTCAACCCATAGTGTCCAAATCAAGACATATTAGCAAATGGAAGTGAGCTGTTCGGATTTTGCTGTGGCATTTTCATGTTTGCTCTCAAAAGCTTATTACGGGATCACTAGCACTGTTTCTTTCTCTCTCACAAACGTCTGCCTCTGTTTTTCTCCAGTATTCGATAATTCCCATTCTGCTGTCCGCGTTCCCAGTAGAGGCAAGCCATGTCATGGGACGCCAGTCAATACTCCCCCATTAAGCCAGTGGACAAGACAAAAAAAAAAAAAATCACACACACTTAGCAGAAACAAAGACACACACACATGAAAGCACAGAGACTCTAATGGTCTTGTAGCGCCTCGGCTTTAGAACATACACGCACATATCCGCGTTGTGTGTACATTCTCACACACACACACACACACACAAAGACACAGTAGGTGTGTGGTACGATGCTCGCTCGATGCGGTGGCTGTGTTTGTGACATTTGGAAAGAGACATCTCAGCACAAAAGCCAAACAAGCTCTCTCGTCTTGTCTCTTCGATCCACAGACGGACAAAGAAGCAAAATAAATAACTCATTAAAGGAACATTCTGGCCTTTTTTTTAAAATTTTGTGTCATTCAGCGACAACCAAACATTAAAAGATCATTAAAAGACACTTCACCTCTGCAAAACGAGCGCCCAACTTCACTGTGTATATGAGCAAGAGATGGAAAATCAGCCTTTTAGTGGTAATTACAATTAAAAGTCGAGGAGGATTTCATTTTACACTGATATGTCTCATTTGCTGTTATGATGTGTGTTAACACAGCTGGAAAATAGGGCAGCTAATCCGCTAAGTTGTCAGTCCCGGTAATAAATAATCGCAATCATAATCAAATAGTCATAATCTTGACTGTGTTGTAAACTGTGGATATGATGAGTGTAGCAACAGCTGCTGCAGTTTACATCGATCTTAAAGTAACTATTTAATGTGTCGATGCAGCCGTCGTTACAACCCCCATCATAGCTGCAGAGTTTCCAATTCCACAGCGCTAAACTGTGCATGCATTTATTCATCTGAGACGTGGCAAATGGTGCAAAAGCTTAATTATTCAGTAGATCTCCGGCTGTGGTGCTCTGTGCCAAAACTTTAGTGTACATTATGTCGAGTCATAGCACTAGGGCATTGGCCAACTCTGTGTCTACTACTCTGAATCTACAGGATTTTCTCACATACCAGAAAGTACGGACTAGCACTTAATGGATAATGATGGATATTATATATAATATGTGGTCAGGTCTGTCAGTTTATGTAGCAGATTTGTGAGATCCACAATGACTAATGATGTGTGATACACAGCAAATCATGTCCTACATGGGAACATTTTTATATTACCTTGACATTTTTCAAACATCAACTAGCCCCACTGAAAGTTTCCAGTTTGAAAGTTTATTTTTTTTCTAATGATGGCTCCACACTTTGAGTTGAGTTTTTCAGTGAACCATCTATGAACCAACGTGACCTCGCCATTTTACCAGGCTTCGCCTCACTGAGCCAATTTAAACTCTCCACTTTACAGATTCAGGTTATAACCACGTTCCAAATGAAACTCTCTACGTGCCTATTATGTTGTAAGTATCGGCAGTACAGACTGCATTGACTGAGTCATGAATTACGAATGAATTTGGACAAATGATGCAAAGATATATTTTGTTTATGCTCTTTCGATCTGCATTAGAAACAGTCAGAGATGTATAAAGTACTGGAGTAATGGAGTGGAATACAAGTACATATCAAAAAACTGACTTGAGTATGAAGTGTTCTTTGAATACCATACTTAAGTGAAAGTACTAAAGTATTTAAACTGTTTTGTACTTAAGTACTGCAAGTAGAAGTATGTAAAAAAATGCTATCCAAGTACTGAAAGTAAAAGTACAAGAACTCGGAGTATTAAATTCATCAAAAATATGTAGTGCAGTAAAAGTGGAAGTTGGGGAAAAATATAATACTCCAAAAAAGTACAGATACTGCATTTTAGTACTTAAGTATTTGCACTTTGTTACTATACATCTCTGGAAGCAGTAGATCATAATATTTTACATTTCCTGAAAGAAGAAGAAAACAAAGTCACATCTGAGCTTTGCTAAACTCGAATTGTTGTGCTCCTACTTTTCCACCAGGACTCAGAACTTCTGAGTAATGCCTCTTTTTTTTTTATAGCGTACCTCAGGGATCAAATCTTGGACCCTTGAAATGCTTACCTGTGGTCTGTAAGATTCTAGAAGATTGACACACTGACTGAGCTTGTAGGGGTAAAACAGTTTTTACTTGGTTATAATCTAAGCAGCGTCAGGCCGGGAGGTGCAGAGTGTACTCAAATGACAAATGAGGTAAGGGGAGGGGGGCAGGTGTGTGTGTGTGTGTGTATGTGTGGGCAGGTGACAGATCAGGTGATGTGCTGGAGCAGGATAAACTTGGGTGGCCTTGCTGCCAGGAGGGGAGATCTGGGTGTGCAGTGACAGACGTGGTTAGTATGGCATGACATGAGAATCAGAATTAGAAGATTAATTGGATGCCTTGACAGGTAATTTGCCAACATTTCTTCCATTCTTTCGCTGTCGGCACACAGCTGCATGTTTCACTTTAAAATGTTTAATTTTAGTAACACGGCTCTCCTTAAGCCTCCATTTAACCAGGCCGTACAGATATCCAGCAGCCAGTGTCACAGAACGATCTTCAACTTCATGAAAAACATGTTTTAATGAGCACGTTCACTCTTGCTTCATTTAACCGATAAACATGTTAAACATGATAAACATTTCTAGTTTCTATGTAATATGTATTTTTTTATGACCTGCATGTTGGCATCTGTTTCATCAGCCTGTTTTTGCTACCAGGTCATGAAAAGCTAAAATGATCATGATGCTTTAGATCCCCCGTCTAGTGTAAGTATTTGGATTCGCCCAACCGATCTGCCGTCCCCATCAGGTAACGTAGTAAGAAGAGTGGAAAAGTCTGCATATAGATGAGGTTGTGCCCCACTGACCAAAACTCCTAAACCTAACCAAACCTGCCATCATTTCTCAGCAAACTTTGTTTTGAGTTTCTAACTGGACAGTTGAATATTAATTGTTGCCAACTAGATCCTGGAGATCTGCTCATGCAAAACTGACAGTAGAGTGGCAGACAGCTTTCCTAGTTTGAAGCAGGTCAACTGAACGAGCTGCCTTCTTTGATGGGAACGAGAATGCGTTGGTTAAATCGCAATTGTGTTTGGTGTTTTATTGATTTTATGAATCTTTGTTGTTGTAAAAAAACACATATACGTATATGCCCAATATATAATCATTGGATTACAAGTTTAAATAATAACACGGGGAATGATGAAGCTGCAATATGGAACATCAGAACATCATTTTGGTTTCTCTAAAGTAAACCATAGACAAAATTACAATAAAGACTCTCCAACAAGGCAACAGGACCTGAATCCATTTCTTTCTCCTTTCAAACCCCAGACCTGAAAGCCCCTCTGAGAGATGTTGCTTTAGTGATCAAGAAAGAAAACGAGATCCACCCTCAAAGATAATTCATAGCACAAGAGGCCCACTGGAGGTATCATCACACAGCATGATGAAAATCTCTTGAGGAGTTTTAAAGAAAAAAAAAAAAGCTTTTTCTTTTATAATTTAATCTGACTGTGACGGATATAATTGGCTGAGTGACATTATTGTAACGAGCAGCTGTATTCATGCTTTGATTCTACGCCCTCGAGCATTTCCCATCCTTTCTCGGGCCACAATGACATTTTTTTTTTTAAATCTGAAGATGAATACGTTCAGCACCTCCCTCCACCTCTCTCTGTCTCTCTCTTTCCTTCCAGGTTGCAGCCTATATCTCTCTGTCTGTCACTCTGTCTTTCTCAGCCAATTACTGGCTGGCTTCAGGTGCTTAACCTCGGGCCCCACCATCAATTGGCTCATTATATCACTGCTTTAAATCTTTGTCTCGTCCCCTCCGGCTCTCTGTTTCTATCTCTTCCTCTTTGTTGCTTTCTGTCTGTCCCTTCTCTTGCACTGCACTTTTTCTTGACCTCATATCACTGTTATGTATTTCCACTTTCAGATGCATTCTTGCCCTCCTGTCCCTCACTGTGTCTCTTTTTGTCTGTTCGGATATTTCTCTCCTCTTCCTCTTCTCTCTCTTTCTCTCAGTCTCTCCACACAAATGAGCCTCTCATCCTCGCCACCCCTCCTGGTCTCCCCACTCCTCAGCATCCATTTCTTCCCTCCCTTTCTCTGGCCCTCTCATTCTGCAAATTGCTACAACTCAATTGTCCCTTCCCTGCCTGTAGGCAGGGATGGTATTAATAAAGCAGGATTTGAAATAGATTTCCTTTCTGCTCCATTTTGAATTACATTACGGCGTAGTCTTTGGCTCACAGCATTCTTCTTCTTGCTGCTTATGATATCACAATATACAGTCGCCATGCATTCAATCTGCTGAAGGGCTACATTGCTAACCATGGAAAATATTGTTCGACTGAAATCATCCTGCACTTGAAGTGTGATGTGATATTTTATTGACCTTAGTAGAGTGTTCTCACTTACCCCACTGTAGAAAAGCGAGAGGTCCGGTCTCCTCTGTTGGCTGGGATGGCACTTGAAGGGACAGCATTTATCCTGCCATTTATCAAAGAACGGTTCCTTTAGTAGAATCAATAATGTACAGTATCAGTGACTCTTGCTTGGTTGTAATTCAAGCTCTTAAAAGCTCTCTTTTGGTGTCTAAAAAAATGACAATAAACAAAAATTCAAAAAACTCTTGTCAACATGTCAGCAGGACTTATGAATCGATTTCGTTTTTTCCCCCTTTCAAACGCAGCCCTGAAAACCTCTCTGAGGGATGTTGCTTTTGTGATCAAGGACAAGACTTTTTTTTAAAAGAGATCCACCCTCAAAGATAACTCACAACACAAGAGACCTAATGGAGGTATCATCACACAGCATGGTGTCTGACTGTAAATAATGCAGTGGACAGAAACATATTGTTGCTGAGCTTCCATGGCCTAACCTACACAAGGTCAGTGTATATCTATACTATATATATATATATATATATATATATATATATATA
Source organism: Collichthys lucidus (assembly GCA_004119915.2). NCBI lineage: Eukaryota > Metazoa > Chordata > Actinopteri > Sciaenidae > Collichthys > Collichthys lucidus. The sequence goes on along the minus strand of CM014082.1, from coordinate 28,021,940 downwards.
TATATATATATATATATATATATATATATATATATATATATATATATATATTTCTCGTTCCAAGGTCATTAAAAACAGATGATTTGTCACACCCTTCAACGTCTCAAACAGATGCTCACGGTTATTAGTTTTGGTTAAAAGTTTGGATTGTTATACTACATACACCTGAGCTGCTGTTATGACTAATGCTAAGGCGTCCCTCTGGGATCAATTCTTGGACCTTTGCAGTTGAAATGCTTTTTGTAGGATTATTAGACAAGCATAAAAGTTTAAATTTCCAAACTTTTCACTGAGTTGCACTGCTCATCTATGGCACTCTGCCCAGACAGTCAATTAAATTAAGCAACAGACCTTTACTCTTTAATAACTAAACTGTTTTCCCTTTTGTTAGTATGTTTTCCACCCAAAACCTTTGCTTCTTGGGAGTTTTTTATAAGCACAGCAACTGTTTCAACAGAGGTGTTTATCTCTCTGTTAAAAGTTACAAGTTGTCTAGTTTTGAGAGCTGAATATCTTGCCGGGGAAATTGAATTTAGTTGTTCTCCATTAAGTCGGATGCTGTGAGTTATTGTTTAACTCTCAGTAGTTGGTTCCATGCAGGGAGACATAATTAAAATCCACTAAAAGACATTTGCTACTAGTCGATTTAATCCAATTTATCTAAGTCACAAAGCTATAGGGCGTCGCCTTGTCTGTTGCTACTTACTTTTGTGTCTGTGTGTTAGAAATATTGCATGTGTTCGTACGTGAAGTTTAAGGTTGGTATGTCGTATCTGAAAAGAACAAAGTAGTGAATTTCTGTGTGTGCTGGGTGTGTGTGTGTGTGTGAGTGTGTGTGTGAGTGTGTGTGCGCGTAATGAGCCAATTTAATGACATTCTTAAAGCTGTCATGATTAAGAGGCTGATAATTTGATGAGGGTGCTATTGAGGTACTTCAGTGATGAAATATTACATACTTCACTTTTATTTTTATTAATGAGGGGAATCTTAGACTTGTCTTTAAGTGCTGTGTGTGTGTGTGTGTGTGTGTGTGTGTGTGTGTGTGTGTGTGTGTGTGTGTGTGTGTGCGTGTGTGTGTGTGTGTGTGTGTGTGTGTGTGTGTGTGTGTGTGTGTGTGTGTGCGTGTGTGTGTGTGTGTGTGCGTGTGTGTGTGCGCGCACAGCCAAGTCTCACACTAGCAGACCTGCCAGTCCACTAGACGACTCCTTGTCACTGTCATGTTTTGCTTCGCCTCGATGTGACTAACACAGAAACAAACCCAGGAGGCCACTCTGCGTGTAACACGCCAAAAATCTAAATTATTACAAGTCACGTACGTCAATTAATTCGCATAATGTACTTAAGTTACATGAGGCATGTTCACAGCTTAACATGTTTTATGAGGCTAATCAAACTTGAATGTATAACCCAATGTTGCATATTAATCATTACAAACCTGTTATTCACATGTTATTTATATGAAAGGGATTAGAGATACTTCAGTTTGGTCAGTGTAATAAAAACGCTTCACACAAACACACAAACATGCCCGCACACAAATACACACACTTTCTGTCAAATCCAAGGAGGGCAAAAAGCTTCCACGAGGGTTTTCGTCTGATCTAACTTGTTTTGCCTCGGAGGGTCATTGTCACGGGAGTGCTTGCCTCTGTGTGTGTGTGTGTGTGTGTTGAGGGAGAGGTTAGGCTGTTATTTCTTTGGTGTGGGGATGCAGATTAAAAGTGCAACCTCTGCAACATATCACACAGCTGAAGCTACATGTGCCTCAGGCTTGTGTATGTGTGTGTGTATGTGTGTGTGTGTGTGTGTGTTTAGACGTGGGAGCTTTTAGGATCTCTCGTATTAATTGTATTTCTAGCCTTTGGCCAGTTCGGCTTTGGTAATATCTAATTTCTGTACACACACCAAATGTATACATACTAACACACACATACAGCCAAAACAGGAAGTTGTCCCTGCCGTGTTTCTCCCAGAGGGAAGCTTTCCGTGTTTTCTCCTTGACATAGACTCTTCTTTTACTCACATTTTTTTGATGTTTTTTTTTGCCTTTTAGGTCTTTGTACAGCAAAGAGAACAAATCCAAAACACACAAAGCCAGAAAGAGGTAGAGAGTAACAGAGACACGAGACAGAGACATAAAACTTAACTTTGACGGCTCGAATCGTCGGGTCATGTGGACAAGGCCGGTTCGGGCGTACTGGAGCACACCTGCTATTTTTGTTCACACTCGCACGCACAAGGTGAAGTGCAGTTATTGTTTTGGAGCTTGTTACAGTCAGCTTTTAAAAATGAAATTATTAAGGCTGCTAGTGACCAAAACTGACCCCATGAAAAGATCAAATCTGTTTTGTTTTCTATTTTCTCTTGCTATGTCTCGATGTTGAAGACAAGGAGACGATGTAGGATGACTGATGATGATTAGGAGTGACTAATCCCGCAACAAGGACACGACCCATCACCAGTTTACAATTCCCAAATATGTTCCATGCAGCCGAACTCATGGGAATTACATTCATACTGGACAATTCACTCCTAATGTAGGGAGTATTATGGGGAGTACTGTGTCCCATATGTAGTATTACCCAAATTAAGGGCGGAGGTTGAGGTAGTGCATAAGGAGTCTGACTGATGTAGGTACCAGTAACAGACCTGAACATTTTCCTTATTAATCATAATCACAATTTTTCCGTGACCTTAACGAAGCGTTTTTCTATCCTGATTCACTGATCCACCTCTTGTGATTCTTAGAGTATCCTGATCCAGTAAATAAAATGCTGTACACCCCATGAAACTGCATGAAACTTGGTATATAATCATTTTTCTATCAGGTAGTATGAAGCCGTGGAATGCCTGATCCACGTTACATGGTCTTTAGGAGAAATCTACTTCTCCACCACACTTTGCAGGCCTGCAGCCGATTGTTTCATATGCATATACACAGTAGGTGAAGCATGCAAGAGTATGCATAAACGGTGGAATACGAGTTGCAGGGGGATGGTGATGAATCATTATCTCTCCAGGATGTTACACTACCTGTCTCATACCTTTTCATAACAGCTGTGCAGTCACAGTGGCTTACCAAACGGAGACAAGATTGCACACCAGAGGCTCCAAGAAAAAATATTAGCTTTTTTCCTCAACAACTAGAGGAAACATAGGCTTTCTGATCATTATTGTGAAATAGTTTGAAATTGATGTATGTAAGTACATACTGTATTTTATTCTAGACCAGGAAAGTTTGCAAATGGCACAGACTGTGTTGTAATAAAGACCAACTAAACTTTAAAGTCATGACCGACATCGGCACCGAGACAAGACCAAGACCAGACAGTGTTTATTGTACTTATGCAACAAAATCTCACCAAGGCTCTTTTGGTGAGGTTGTCTCGTTTCAGATTTGACATACTTCTGTGTTGTTTTTTTTCTTTGGGGTACTGTTTTGTGGATGAACTCTTTGTGGTTGGCCGATTTTCATGTTTCATTTCCTTCCAGACAGCCACAACTTCCTATCGTGTCTCCCACATTTACTTTCTTGGAAAAAAGAAGGTTTATTTGTTGCATTTAAAGCAGAAGTTGTACATCCAATCACAGTAATGATGTGAAATAATCGGACAATGCACAGGCAATTTACTGATATCCCTGCAGCAGTTGATTCCTAGATGAGACAGAGACCTGCATAAAGAACAATCCCGAGTACTCAAGTACATCTGGCCATAGAATCTTACCAGACGGCATTTTTCTAACTTCTTTGACAGAGCCTATGGATTCCATCGTCATTACAAAGCAAATGTTACCTCCACTGTGTCTTACAAGAGCTTGAACTTATGATGAAGACTGACGGAAAAGTCGTGATTCAGAATTTAACAGCAAAGCACAAAACTCTGGCCAGAAATGAGAGGTCGGTGAGTGATTGAGAGAGCGATTTGGGAGAAAGAGCACAAGAGTCAGATGGGAAAAGGGCAAGGATGGAAAAAAAGAAAGAAAGCTGACGGGAGAAAAGATAAAACACATAGACAGAGAAGACATCGTTAAAATATGTGAGGCCAAAAGACTGACAATGCAAAAAAATAAAAAATAAACATGACGTCACAGTGGCGCATTTCAGATTAAGAACATGGGGAAAGAATAAGACAAAAACAAAAGGAACAGAAGAGCAACACAGCAGAGGATGGGGAGCATAGGCAGTCAGCAAGATTGATTTCCACTCCTCCTTTTCCTCCCCTTCTCTCTTCTCCCTGGAACGACTCCCTAAAGCCTTTGGATTAATGGCTCCATTTCTGCTGCTCATTCATCAGATTCAGGAAGGCATCCCAAAACACAATGCTTCACTAGGCTCTTGCCTGAACTAGATATCTACCTGCCAAAACATCCAATAGGGCCTTAAGTACTTTCAAAGGCAAGCAAAACAACTTTATCTCTACCTCAGGTCAAATCAGCAGGGGATTGATACTATCCACTGGCACATATGCTTGTTAGCCAGCGTTGTGTAGATGATTACAGGCAGTCCAGCCTAGTGTTGTAAGAAAGTCGAGGAAAAGTCAATCCCAGTGCTAAAAGACTTGAATATAGTTATTAAACATTGAACTATGGGTGTTATCTTACCGGAGACATGTTGTGGGGATCAGCTCCATTTCCATCTTGCACACTCTGAACAGGCTTCACTGCAGTTTGTTCTGTATATAGGACACAACATACAAGTAATATCCATGGTGGTATGATAACATAATAAGTGTACATTACATAAACATTGATGAGGTATGCTGTCTATCTGTCAATATTTCTCTGAATTTGTCGATGTAGAGCATCACAACCGTGCTGATCCAGTCATGAAACTGTGCAGGTGTGTAGTTGAGATTATTATGAAGGCAGAGTTCAAAGACGGGTGTGGTCCTACCCATGAATCCTCAGTACTCGAAGAACATGTAATGCAGTAACGCATCATGTAGTGATGACTTTATTCTTTATGTTTCCAACAAGAATTCCCTTGAAATACTTGGAAGTGTATCCATTCGATTAGAAAAAGAAAATCAAGGCTTTAAAAGAAATGGCTTGATTTGATATTTTTTTGTGCATTTTCCATCAATAATTGAAGTTGTTTGACTCTTTCTTTTTTCTAATTACTGTCTGTGAGCTTCTGTGAAGCCTGTAACAGTAATTAACCTTGATATGTGTCCTATTGTTTGCTGTGTGAACTTGAAGAAAAGTCCTTGGACTTGTTGTTTAGAAAGAGACATGAGATTATTGCAAAGCGCTCGTGGGCTCTAGTTATTGATTATTATTTTCAACATATCCTCTGTCTATTGTATCAATACTTGCATCAAGTTGCCTCTTTTTAATGTGAGCAAGCCACATAGCAGGTGCATGTTGACCTTGCACCAGTCTGCTGTAATGGGCAGTCAAGTGCAATTAGTAGTTCAGGATGTTTCGTAGTGGTGTGGTAGCGAGCCATCGGCTGTAGCCTCTGCTGTCCTTTTAATGGGCATATCAAGAGCCACTTGTATCCCCTGGTCCACCGCAGGGAGAGGGAGACCACGTCTGGCTGCGACATGACTCACTGTTTGGCCTCGTCACATTGTGTGCCAGCTGTGCCATCTAAAGTGACCTTTCACAGTGCGTGATAGCTAACATGCCAACCCTTGACCCATCCTGATTAATGATGGCGGAAGCCTTGCCCAGCGCTGCGTCGATGTCCCTCTGGAGAGAGGATTGTTCTTCCTCCATAACTGCCCAGTCACCAGTTTATCAGTCATGCATACATCCATCCTCCTTCCAGCTTGTTGGTTTTGTACCTGGACTTCAGCTGAGCGTTTCTTTCCGTCACATTTCCATGTTCGTATCAGTCTTTAATGTGCAAGTGGGTTCAGCGAGCTCGAGAATAGATGCGAGGTTAGATTGGTGAAGGAAAGAGGAATTTAGAAGACGTGTGGATGGAGGGAAAATGACGAGGGGAGAGAGAAGGAAGACGAAATAAATCAGATGTGGCAAATCTGACATTTGTCACGACCAAGGGCAGCCTAGGAGACACCGTAATCCACCTAACGATGTAAACAAAGTTATAATTCAAATAACCACCCCTGCTTTCTTCCTCCCAATATTACCCTCTCTCTGCATTTTTCTCTCTCTCTCCGTCCTACTCCATTCATCTCCCGCTCCCTTTTCTCTGTCTTTCCCTCCGTCTGACCTCTGTTGTGCAGCAGTTGTCATGTACTGTAGTGGTAGCGATAATCTCTCAACAAGTTTTGGATTGTGATAGTTGAGCAAGGCCAACGCCTGTACTTAATTCAACATATAACACTGATTGAAATTAAATTTAATTTCAAAAGTCATTTAAGACCGGTGAAATCTCTCTCTCTCTCTCTGTCTCTCTCTCTCTCTGTTTCTCTCTCTCTCTTTCTCTCTCTCTCTCTCTCTCTCTCTCTCTCTCTCTCTCTCTCTCTCTCTTTTTGTCTCTTCTTAGTTTTCATTTTGTTGAATTAACCTCCCCCACCCCTCCGTCACAGTGTTCTCCAAAAACAGAAATTGGCAATCTGTTTAGAGGGGCTCCAACTGAGCTGGAGCCAGATTATCTGAAAGATTAGCTTCCATCATACCCAGCTGAGAGGCCGGTGGATTAAGCGGGTGGCGGTGGTATTGACGGTTTGGCGAGGGGGATTTGGTTGGCTGCTATTTGCCGTTTTTTCTTTTTTTTTTTTTTGGGCCTGTGGCTCTCCAGACTTCCAAGAATGAGCATGAATCCGATGTTAGCTAACATGGTTGGAGTCTCTGCAGAGATGAGTCATTTTCCGAGAGATGATTTATTGCTATTCTTGGGGAAAACTGGTTATTTCATTGTCTCTCTCTCTCTGCGGCTCGGGGGTGAGTGATTATGGCTGTAATTGAGGAATTACATTATAGGTACATCACTTGATCTGTTTAAGCACGCATGATTACAGGTTAGTTCACATTTGTTCTCTAGAGGAGTTTCAGGTTTTCGCAGTTTTTGTCTATGAATGGAGTGTTCAAGTCATCCACTGTACTAAATCAGTCATTTTTGTCATGACATGTCCATGAATCTGTCCATTTTCCAACTGTTGATCCTGCTGATGGTTGAGTGGACGGTAGAAAGAATAGACGTCTTATCCGTGAGGTCAGCCACAAGTTTCTGCAGAGCTGTTTCAAAGCTTGAATGTGGTGCCTCTGGTTGTCGTCACGTTAGTAGTCCTGCCTTTGCTGCCTCCAAGCTCATCTGAAATTTCATTAGCAGATGAGTTGGGCTGAATGACGCCTTGGTGCTCAAACAAGCCTTCTGTAATAGCACCAACTTGTCAATCAAAGTGAAATGCTGAACATTTTTATATAGGGGCTTATGGAGATCTCATTCACCTCAAGTGGCCACTCAGGGAACTGCAGTTTTTGCCATCTCTGCATGGGTAGCGACAGAGGTTGCCACTGTATCTCATCATGCACTCAGTCCGAGACAGTAAATAAACATTTTTTTTTACATTGTGTTACACCACATCGTTACTGTTAGTTTGATATCTTGTCCCTAAAAAAACAGAAGCTCAGATTTTTTTCTGTAATCATAACTCTGCTGTTGCTGTTTCCAATCATCAAATGATGGAACTCTCATGTCCGATAACAATCACGTCTTTTCAGCTCACTGGCCCCAATTTTATCCGCTTGTGAGACATCCTGCTGCCTGACACACAAACAAGCAGACAAATTATTATATCACCTGTTAAAAGAAAGCGGATGTCTTTAGAATTGTTTGTCAGAGTGGCTTGTTTTTCTCCATCTGAGCACTGCATGATGACTCGATACTTTTTCCTTTTAATAAGTTAAATGGATATCTGCATCATCTCCGCTAGCCTCGGTCAGGTCTGGTAAAGCTCTACCTTCTCGGTACAGGATGTGAGCTGCGGGAGCACATATTTCCTGCTGTGCTGACCTGAGGATTGGGTTTATACTTTGGTTATATCTTTTCCCCCCTGTAGCTTACCCTGGCTGCCAAATGTCAGTCTGCCGCAGTTTTATCCAAGAATGGTAAATTACTTTAAAGGCTTTGGTCTTCTAAGTAGCAACACAGACTCTTTAAACCATAAAGCACTCCGGGGTGCCTATAAAGTCTGCACTCAAACTCACAAACGCATTACTGTATATCTCTCATAATAGACTTGCAGGGATGCTAACTCCTCTTCTCATCCTTGATGAGCCTATAGCTCGTCTCCGTCTGCCGGCACACACAAACACACACACACACTGACAGACAAACACTCGTCTCCTGTCTCAGATTGCCGCTAAGATGGCTTATCCACGGTGCCGTTGATTAGGCTGATCTTCCTTTTCTAGTAAGTAGCTTGTTTGAAGAAGCTTAAAATGCACTCAACTGTCTTCATACACAATCTTTTGGGGTCAAAGCAAAGGGTTAAGTTTTCTATGAGGTTGATTAATCATTGTGGGAGGCATCAATTTGTTCAGCTTTTTCCAAATTTAAAGAGCAAATGAAGATTACTTATTGCCCGAGAAGGGTTTGGAAGAACTTTGAAAGATGACTGAATCAATTTGAGAGTGAAACAGTGAAAAATATTCCTGATGGACGAAAACACATAATATTCATTTATTTGAGGATTTTTTATGTTGTGGAGTAGAAGGTCATCCTACTAGCTGGGTCTCTAAACAACACAGACATTATTTATCTCCAGAGTTTAAACACCGAGGGTGAAATCCTGCCTAAGGGTCAGCGCTCAGTTCTTGAGAGCAACAGATTCCTCTCAGCTGTCTCTGATTCATTAGCTAAGTTGTTCATCCAACAATTATCAGACATAATAAATGAGTTTTTACTCCGATGCCAGAACTCCTCTCCTCTCCTGTGTAGGTGTTCTGTCCTTTCCAGATTTTGGAGATCACGCAGGTTGTGAGTAAACTTTTCGTACGGCTAACATAGCTTCTCTAATTATGCAGTGACCCGTTTTGGTTGGCATCATTAGCTGATAGAAACTAATTAGGCAGACAGAAAGAATTGGTTTGAACAAGCTTGTTAGTGTGCAGTCAGTCGTGGTACACAAACCTGGGGATGAGAGCACAACATATGGCTGCAACAATGATGTGTGTGTGTGTGTGTGTGTGTGTGTGTGTGTGTGTGTGTGTGTGTGTGTGTGTGTGTGTGTGTGTGTGTGTGTGTGTGTGTGTGTGTGTGTGTGTGTGTGTGTGTGTGTGTGTGTGTGTGGGTGGGTTAGAGCCTGTTGCTGGTTGTGTGTGTGAATGCATTTCGTGTGTGTGTGTGTATGTATGAGACATATGGGCAACCCCTCCAAACGTCTGCAGATCAATACAGGGACTTGTGTAAATCTCTGGCTTGTGAATTTCGTCTCTCCTGTAACGATGCAGCGTGGCCTACTGGCCGGACGGACTTCTCTGTAATTAATGGATGACAGGTGGGAACCTGTGAACCTGTGTACACCCTTCATGTCCCATCAGGGTAACATTAAGCAAGGCAATGGACCAAATTATTGACAGTGACTCCCGGTAAATTGACTCCCTGAATCTGTTGAATGTCAGCACTTGGCTCCTATGAAACGTATATGTGACACAGGGAATTGCATTTGTTTTTGCTGGCTGATGAAGCAGGCAGTCTTGGATTATTACAAAAGTAACGGTCAGTCACTGCACATACGCTGCTCAACAATGTCTTCATCTCAGCCACAAATTGTTTGGGGGGGCAGCACTCATCAAGTTTGAGATTTTGGGATAGTCCTTTCGTTAAGTTGTTATTTTACTACACTTTGTCTGTTTCTATTGGTAGATTTCACCACAAGTTAGCATTATTTAATGCCTTATTAGAACATTTAAATATACAATATCTGAAAACTAAAACTATTTTAATGAAAGTTGAAGTTTCATACTCTGGGCTGGAAACCTCGACTTCAGTAGCACTTTTATATATAAAAACCTCCAGTTTTGTTCATATCTTTACTGATTTCTAGAACATTGTATGGCTAAAATTTAATTTCTGTCCAATATTGTGCTTTTTTTGGTACTATTACACCCTTAATGAAGAATGGTGATAAGAGAAGCTCAATGAAAGGATCTGAATCTTGTACAACTCAAGAGAAATAAAGGCTGATGTGTCTTTAAACTATGTCAAAGCAAGTTGGAGTGTCACATTTTGTCCAAAACACATTGTCCTGTGAAGTCCATCAGTTTAAGCTTATCATCATTTGGACATTTTTAAAGTATCTTCATATTTACATGGAAGCATCTCTCCTTGTGTCAACCTTCAGTCACTCAAGAACTAACTCCTGTTTCTTTCCATCCCTCCTCCAGATCCAGTCCACGGCCCTCAAAACGTCAACGTGGTGGATGTCAGAGCCCGCCAGCTGACTATACAATGGGAGACGTTTGGATATGCAGTGACACGCTGCCATAGCTACAATCTGACGGTACGGACAGCTGGTCACATTTTTTATAATGCTCACTGAAATTTTAAAAACCTGAAACGGAAGGCGAATGTAAAAATCCCTCAGCCTCTAAAACCTAAAATCATATCTTACGTTGCTTTATCCACAAGTGTTTTGCTGAAGCTTCAGACCTTTATTAACGCCACTGCTTCAGGTTCACGTGCGATTTATAAAATTCAGAGTTTGAGGGATTCTGTCGTAATTATTGTTTCCAACTTAAATTACAGTGGAATAAATGTCAGGCCTTCCCTTCTTTTTTCCAGGTGCAGTACCAGTACGTGTTTAACCAGCAAGAGTTCGTAGCAGAGGAGCTGATCCAGACGTCGTCGCATTACACCCTGAGGGGGCTGAGGCCCTTCGTCACGGTTAGACTGCGGCTGGTCCTCGCCAACCCGGAGGGCAGCAAGGAGAGCGAGGAGATAGTCAAACAGACGGAGGAGGATGGTGAGTGGGAAAAAAAAATTATCATTTGTTAATTTGCATCCAAATCGTTTTACAGCAAACTGTAGCATACAGTATTGATTCAGCCGGTCAGGCCAGTTCATGACAGCGATAGCTTTTCCAGCAACTCCTGCGACCTCACAGAGAACGATTCATTTGACATTTCTGACAGCGACAGCGGAGGTTTGTTTCAATTAAACAGACGGAGGAACTCACCACCCACAATGTGTGATTGACAGGTGTTTTTGTGGAACGTGGTGCGGGAACGAGCAATAACAATTTAGGCAGTAGAGGCTCTTTAACTTGTTTTAGACGGTCTTGATTTTTAGATTTCAGGAAAACGAACAGCCAATAAAGATGGACAAGTTGATATTGAGCTTGTGTCTCGTGTGAGGAGAATTACAGTCAGAGCATTTCATGTTGGGTAGGAGTGCTTCTATCACTGTATTGTAGCTTGGAAAAACAAAAGTAATACTCTGTATGACATTTTTCTACTTCTAGATTTCTGTTTGAACTAATCCTTCTGATTGGCATATCAAGATGACACATTGGCAAAATGGTCTTGCATAAGTGTGCATACAGTATCTCATTGAAGGCAACTAGAAGGGGCATGACTTTTTCGTGGAAAAATAAGTGCAGTTCAAATGTTGTGTCACATTTTACAACATCAGGTGGATGCATAGGTAATAGATAGATAAATAAACAGCAAAAATGTTAGATGGTTTACTTACTAGATCTTTTTTAGCATGTGTCTATATATATCTTTACCCTCAGGTGTCCAGAACATCGAACACCACTTTAACTGAACTACCTCAGTAACTAAGTGAAGCACTGTCCTAAGGGAGCAGGATAACATTTAGACACACAGGATCACAGGTTCAGGTCTTGGAAGATCCCAAACCGCGCTGATCTTACCCCTCATGCCCGCGAAGAGGAAAGGATACAGGGCGTGCTGTCATGCTTTATTAATGTCTGGAAGTTCAAATTCAAAACAACAACATTTCACACTCTCGCTTCCTTTCCAGAGGGCTTCATGTTCCGCTAATTCAGAACAGAAAATTTGCCCCAGCAACCACTACTAATAATTCATTGATGTCTTACATTTCTCTCAACAACATGCCTGCGATAAACTGGAATAGCTGGAATCCATTAGAGCGACGCCTGATAAGCAGGATAAAAACATCGTTCTAATGATCCCAAATCTCTCATCTCTTTCCCATCGTCCTCGGGGCTCGCTGTTCTTCTCCTGATCTCATAACTAATATCCTCTGAATTTAGCTTCTGGGGAACATCACAGCTCAGCCTGAAAATACTACCATTGCTAGCCGAGCACACACACACACACACATACTGCAAGTTGTCTGAACCCCGTTAAAAAGAGTTAACATGACTGGGGAGTAGCACTGGCTTCAGGGGGAAGGATAAAAAAAAGCCTTAATTGTTTTGTTCTTAATTGTTTTTTATTTAACCGTCGTTAATCTCCTGGTTGTAATTCAGTAATTAGGGAACAGAACAGCAATTGTTCACACGGAGGCTAATTGCTGTTTGCACGGTAATGGCTTTATAAAGCTGGGGCTTCAGCAAATGAAGCAGTTCCCCTCTCTCTCTCTTTCTCACACACACATATGGCCTTCCTCACAATTTAATGTTGCTGAGATATAGAAATATACTCTAACCTATGTTAAGGTGCAAAATGAGGGATTTGCAATTAACAGAAAATTGCTTTTCTCTCTCACACACACACACAGGTCTCATCTCAAGTTTATACCAGAATCTCAGGGTGGGAGCTTCTCTGGTTTTAATCATGTCCGTCTTAATTGTTTTACCTACCGGAAGCTACACTTGTAAGATTTACACCACGTTAACACACAAACACGCATCCATGGTCTACCCCGTCACGTTCACTCTGGCTGTCTGGACTGTGAGGCATCCGGCATTGTTCATGTGACACATCCATTGTTGCAGAAATTTGTGCCTCTGTCTTAGATCCATGCTGGTTGATGGTTTAAGATATTCTATCTTTACTAGCTTTTGTTCTACCACACGCCATTACAGCACTAATTGCCTCCCGCTGTGCATAAAAAGTTCAAATGTCTAAAGAAATATACAAGTCACAAGATGAATTTAAAGGTTCTCATTGGGTGGAGGTGAATTTAAGGTCAATTGAGGTTCTCAAATATGGTACCACTGGTGGTACGCAACCTTCCTCTAGTGGTACGGAGAGGAATCTCTGAAATATTTGTTTAAAAAATTTATGATTTTAAACGTATGTAATGTGCAGACGAAAGTAATCACAGGTAAAATTGATCATCAGTCAACCAATTATGGTTAAAAACATGCATTATTATAAAGGGAAACCAAACATCTTCTTCCACCTCCTAATGTAAGATTTTTTGAGGTGACGTGATGTAAAAAATTTAAAGAAACACTTAGGGCCAATCCCATTTCTATTTTCTACCCCTACGCCTACCCCTTAGCCCTACCCCTTGCCCCGTCAATAGGAGGGGCGAGGGGTAGGGCTGAAAAGCAATCCCTACGAAATGGGACACCCCTCCAACACTCGCATACGTCAGCAGTTCGCGCCGCTACTTATGACGTAACCAAAAGGCGACAATTACCAGAAGCAAACATACATCGTTAGCTTGCTGCTACACGCTAATCTAGCGATTCCCCCACCTACGTTTTATGGAGAATCTCACCACTACACATTGTGACAATGTCAAACTTTATACAACACTTTACAACCGAATTTAATGGCGGCGACATCTCCCAACGGACATAAATGTATTGTTTTTGTTGATACATTTATGTCCGTTGGGAGATGTCGCCGCCATTAAATTCGGTTGTGTTGTCGTTGACAATGCCGCGTTGTGTTATGGGAAATGTTTCGTAGCCCTCCTTTCGGAGTCAGCCTGCCTCAACCGCTCACTTTGGAGGGGTTCTAAGCCAATCCCCTACCCCTACGCCTTCGTGTTAAGGAGAATTGGAAAAGCCCTACCCCTTCACGGGAACGCGCAAAAGGGAGGGGTAGGGGTAAGGGGTAAGGCGAAGGGGTGAAATGGGATTGGCCCTTATTAGTTAACGCAAGCACATTTATTCTTATTTCATGTTAGACCAACAGAAACATATTTATTTTAAAGCAATGCCATACTCTGCCAATAAATCCTTCTAAATCCTGGAAACCTTCAGTGAGTGTATTAGACTGGACGGGAAAGTCTTTATTATCCTCAAGAGGAAATTTGATTTGCAAACTAGTACTCAACACAACCTAAATAAATACATACAGTGGATGTCAACGTATTGAAATAAACTCTAGAAACTGTAAAAGTCCATCAACCTTTTTTGAGTCTGTCACAAATTGCCTTTGCCTTCTTTAGCAAGTGCTCAAGTTGGTTCCAGTGGTATTTTGGAAAAGTTTACAGCCTAACAATCTCTTCAGGCCTTTTGTTGTTCACCACACCGTGACTGCCAAACCAACAAATCCTTGCAAAAGCTAAAACTGACATATTGACAGACGAATAAAACCCCCTCAACTTCTTCAAGAAAGAGCTTTGTCATCCAGCATGGCGCTCAAGTACTTTTATTGGCTTACTGTCTCCACAGCTGTGGCGTTGATGAAAGTGGGAGACCTGACAGGAGCTTTTTTAGCGAAAGTCGATAATCATCTCTTTTGTCTTACAGACATCGGGGCATGAACCTGTACGGCCGCACATAAACACACCAATGAAAGATACACATGTTTTAAAAATGCCTACAAAAATAATAGTTGTCGACGTCCAAAGACTGTGAGGCTGCTTCTGTCTGAGGTTTGAGGAGAGACTACTTACCTAAAAGACAATGCAGGGTATATATTGTGTTTGTGTCTTTGTGCATCGTCGTGCTTGTTTTTCTTTCCCACTCTCCATTTCCCCCCAGTTGTCCATCCGTTCATAACGACAAAAGACAATTTGTAGCCACACACACACACACACACACACACACACACACACACACACACACACACATACACACACACACACACAGTCTTGCCTTAGAGACAAATGTCATGTCCACTCATTGTACACACCAGCCTATTAACCTAACCATGAAACACCCATTTGTCAGGTAGCTGTCAGGTCAGCTCAATCCAGCTGCTTCACTGCCAGCTTTCTTATTTATCAAATATGTGCGAGAGAAAGTCTGTCCAGCTGTCGCGCCTCTTTTCTTCACAACTATTTTGCATCAGCAAACTGTGTTGTGAGAACAACATAACTCCTAAAATACACTGCATGCGGAACGGCTCCACCACCGATACGTTTCAATGTTAGTCAATGTGTCAGCTCACGCGAACGACTGCGGCGTCCGGCAGCCCTCCGCAACACATACGCAGAGTTTCTATTTTTCACGCAGCATGCCGCATAAATTCAGCACAGAGCAGACCGTGTGGGGAAGGAAATCAGCCGCAAAATACAAAATAAAACCCCGGTTGATTTTCAAAATAAAATACTCAGTGTTCACCGCGGATCGAGTTTCATTACAAGAACGCGTCATAATGGGCGGGGCCGACCTTAAATCAACAGGTCAGGGGTTTTCAGGCGCCTTTTCACCCAGTCGACACCATGGATGAGGAGAAGTTAATTCTGGAAGTCCAAAATCAAACTATCATTGATGACACCTCACATGCTTTTTATAAGGACACCAGAAAAAAGATGCGCCGTAGAATTCCATGGCAGGAGTGAAAGAGACTACAGCCGGCAATATCGCGCGATTATGCAGGAATTTGCGAGATCTCATGTGTTCTCGCACTGCTCGGTGGCTGGCGGAGCCGCACCTGTGCGCATCACGTACGGATTATGAAGAAGAAGAAGAAGAAGATATACTTTATTAATCCCACAGTGGGGAAATTGTCTTTTCACTCTATTCTTTATTTTACATGCATTTTTAATCCGGACACATACACATGCAGTACACGGCATAGACATGCAAACGTGGAGAGAGATGGTGGAGTGATGGGCAGCCGGCCAGACCAGCGCCCAGTGAGCAGTTGGGGGGGTCGGTGCCTTGCTCAAGGGCACCTCGGCAGTGCCCAGGAGGTGAACTGGCACATCTCCAGCTACCAGCCCACCTTCCATATTTTGGTTCATGTGTGACTTGAACCGGCCACCCTCCGGTTCCCAAGCCAAGTCCCTATGGACTGAGCTACTGCCGTGATTTGGCAGACGGCGGAGTACGCTGTCGTTCCGGAGTGTATGCAGTGTATTTTAGGCTTAATGCCAAAAAAGTATTTGATACAACTTAAGTTCACATTTGTAAAAATATATAAAAAATATCTATTTTACAAAATTGAACCCACTGTGACGTCGTGCATTGGCTTGTTTTTTGGAGCGTGGTCACCATCCTGCTTTATTTCAGTCTAAATGGGAGCACAGTTAACTAAATGAACATCACGCTGTATAGAAGAAGACAGAAACTCACAAGGAAACTGTTTACTTATATAATAAATCAGCTGAGAAGTCGAGTAATTTCCCCGTAAGACTCAATACAATCATTGTTGCAGCCGATGGAAATGCCCCTGCTGGCCGTTACAAAGGACTACACGGTGCCTTTAAATAGCATTCCTGCAGGGGATACAATCGCAGATCGGTGGCTTGAATGTTCAGAATGTTACACCTGGCACTGTCCTTGTCATTTTATCCACACTCTATATTTAGTGACTAGGAAACGGTAAAAAAAAAACTGTGACAACACAATCCTCAGTGTTTCTCCTGCTGTGACTGAGAACTGACACATCATACTGAGTCTGTGCCGCAGTAATAACTCACCGCTCTGCTAAGTTTGTTTGCTTGCAGGTTGGCACGTCTGTTACTGTTAATAATGAAAGAATGCACACCTACATTTAAAAACAAGTCTGCAGTGAACCGCACACTCTGAGCGCAGCTGGTGAACTCGCATAATGAGTCATATCTGCTTTCCAGGGAATTGATTATGCTGTGAAACGTGAACCCTTGATAGAAATAGAAAAAACAAAAACAAATGCATGTTATATAAATATAACATATATATTATGTATGTATTATGTTGTTGCTGGCGCCTCTCAAAACAATGACTCAGTTCATGTTATTTGTGTCTGTCAGGCTAGATATTCTGTCAGTGGTTCAGCACTTTTCAAAGTCAAACAGCAAATATTAAATATTAAAATATGGATCTCAAATCCCTCTGTTTGTGACATGTTTATATCCCTTTGAATACCCCTCATTCCTATTAAGGAGAAAAACGATCCCCTCGCCCGAAGGACAATCACAGTGATTGAGATTTAATAATCCTTTTATCATCAGAGCTCTGGGTCTTTTCTGAGATCACAGAAAAAGAGAAAAACAATCAGCTCCTGTTATCTTTTTGTTTGCAGCTGACACTTTTCAAATAGGCTATTCATCAAAGTGCAATTTGTTTTTTAGATATGAAGTTTTCATTTATGCACTTTAAATAATTTTAACCACTTGTTTGTTGTATCTGTGATCACAGAACGCTCTCCACCCACAAACAGCCAAGTGGAATAAAAGGGGAAAAAAAATAATCCCCGTCATTAACAGAGACTTTCTGCTTTCTTTAGAGATCGTAATCCACCTGGTGCACTTCAAATGATTCTCCCTTTTCATCGTAATATTTCAAAGACTGTGCATGTTTGACTCAATACAAGACATCATGTCCACCACCTACTGTTTATAGCAATGCTGTCACGTTCATGGAGATAACACTATGTGATGTGTCAAAAAAAAAAAAAGGTGTCACACTCGTATAAAACATCTTTTGGGAAAAATTTTCATGCGACGGACCTGCTCGTGCCTTTAAGAGCAAACAACTTCTGCTTTCCTTTATAAAACAAGAAAAATACAATGTGGTTTCAAATCATAACAATACATATCTGCCATGTAATCCTTCATCCTCCGTATCATGATGTATAATTTAATCTTAATCCAGTCCGGCAGCACTGCCACTAATTCCTTCCCACTTGCTTTTCATCCGAAAGGAACAAAATAAACCCTACAACATGAAAATACTGAAACAACATATATTTTCAATAACATGAGACTTATTGAGATCTCTCACCCGACACTGAGATATCTATCAAGTGAAAGAAAAAGGAAATTAATAAAAAGTCATTTTCATAAAGTCTTTTTTTTCCACACGTTGCAAATGATAAGCATTTTGCAAGATGATCAAATACAGTAATACTAAAAGATCAAGTGTGTTGATTCCCTACTTATAGAAAATAGCAAAAATTAAATATAATATGGATCACTATGTTTTAATTAGCGTATATTCAGAAATCATTAAATTAGCGATGCCATGTGACATGTATAGTAGATATTATAGATATTGCATTTCACAGCCAGCATAGTTTCTCCTTCATGCTCGGAAGAAGAGCATGAACCAAGAGGGCTGCAATCTGCAGCTACAACGCAAGATTAAATCAAACCTATGAACTGGTCCTTTGAAATGGTCTTTTAAGTTACCACCTATGCAGATGATGTTCTGCTGATCATTGCATTTGTATTTTTGTTGTCATATTGTCATATTCACAACCTTTGCAGTGCTTCAAGAGTAATATAGATTTGTTAATGCTGGATTAATGAATTGAATCCTGTCACCATGCAGTGTGAGGATCTTTTATTTTGACTTTTGGGTCGGTTACTTCACTTTCATTTGCAACTAATATAGAATTAAATTGGATGGGATAAACTACTCAGCAGTTAATGTCAAATATTTCACCGTTTATAAATTTGTTTCGTTCAGTTGAGATGCAATTTGTGTATTTAAATATTTCATAAAAAAATATTACCTTGTTTGGTTCCAGGCAGAGCCACCAAATTACTCACTTCCACCTTAATTACAGTTTGTGTAAAATGATCTCCAGCATCACTAATGAGCACCTTTTTAATTTGCTTTTGCCCACAAGTAGCTACTACAAGCTCTAAACACTAACAAAGTATAAACATATTATAACATATTTTCATATAAAGAACCAGGACTGTTGCTTTATTATTATAAAAAAAACACAGATTAGTACCAGAGAGAGAGAGAGAGAGAGAGAGAGAAGGCCGTTTCGTTGTGCAGCATGGTGGAAGTTAATCAAGTTATGATTAATGTGTTACAGCTGCCGTTATCTTTTCAATGACGCCTGTTTTCTTCAGTTTAAAGCCTCCAAGGTGCACACACACACACACACTCTCTCTCTCACACACATACACACACACGCAAAGAGAGAGACAGGGAGACACACACGTCCACGGTGGACGCACACATACATCGATTGTGAGTCATGCCGTCTCAGAAAGTCTTGAAAAGGCGCCCTATGCACACACACACACACACACACACACACACACACACACACACACACACACACACACACACACACACACACACACACACAAAGACACCACCCAGATATCCAGGTAGACAATGTGCACATCATAAAAGACGAGGGTACATACACAAACACACACGCACACACACAGAGCGACGTGAGCGATAAGGTGTTGAATAAAAATGGCAGCATCTAATTGTGTTTCTTTGTTAGGGTAATTTGATACGCTCCACAGTCTGGGGCCTTAATCAACACCTTAGAAATACTAATCAAAATATTCTTCTGTCAGACGTCTGACACTCTGCTTGTGTGTGTGAGTGTGTGAGAGAGAGAGTGTGAGTGCACACATGTTATCTGTGACAGTTCATTTGAGGATTTTCACTTTTTGGTCCAAGGATGTTTTATGTTATATCTTTATTTCAGGCATGTAATCTAGTCTCTTATATATCCATGTATAAACACACTAATTATATGAATCACAAAAGATATATCGCCTGAAAGGAAACATGTTATCTGAAAGTACTGAAGTAGAGTGTGTGATGTTCAGAGCTCTATTCACAGAATATGGCTGAAATGAAGTAGAACATTCAAAACTATTCTACAGTCCACCGTGTTAAATGGCCGAGTTTCTACGGCAGCCCACAACAGACAAACTAAACACTGTCTGTCAGACGAGACGAGATGAAATATGTTTGTCAACGAGCCTTTTTCCCTTTGACTAAGAGGAGACGATACAATGTTCTAAAAACACTGAAGAAAAATGTGCCAATGTGCGTTTTTGTTGACGAATAAAAAAACGGGACAAAAATGTCACGCAAGAAATAAAAATAAACAAACGTCCTCCTTGTTTTCGTCGACATCCAGTCCTGCTGTCCTGTGTTTGTGCCAGCACTTCTTTTACTGTAGCAACGTCACGGCCACACGTTTTAGATCCTCTTGCTGCTCTCGCACCTGTGGCTTGGAAACAAACAGCATGCAGGAGAAACACGGCGTACCGACAGCACGATGATGTTTGGAAGGAAAAAGAGACGCGTGGTCTTATTATTTAGAAGCAGAGTAAAAGTCTCAATGCCTTGTTTTATAGCTATAAAATCAGCTGTGTGTTCACGTTTGACTAAAACTAGACTAAAATTTTTAGACTCTTAGTCGACTAAAATATGACGAACAAAAATGATTTGTGAAAGACTAAAAGTGACTACACTTTGAACACTGCTCTAGATAGATGTCTTTCTCCAGTTTCTCCATCACATGCCATACACATAATGAAAGACAAAATGCAGACTTTGATGGAGCATCCAAATATGTGCACGGTGGAATTGTCCAAAATTACAAGTGTGTCACTCTAAGTGACTGAAATTGTTACTGAGTGAGGGTCTTTTGAATTCACTGTTGGTGCCATCTGTCGTCAACACCCAATCAAATCTGGCTAAACTGCTCAAAGCTGATAATGTGCACGGTTCAGCTGGCCATGTAAAAATGTCATTTTGTAAAGACTGTATGAGGAGTGGTGCTGAAATTCAATATGTTGAATGAAGAAATCCATCTCTTCTTTCGAGTGTTACTGCCAATATTCGGAAAAAAAGCAAATAGGACAAAAAGCATAACCTCCAGATTGGAAAAAAAAAATTAACAAATTTGATATTTTCAATAAAGAAAAAATGATTCATATTATAGTTTAGATGACATTTCTGCTGTCAGAGACAGAAACAGGCAAGATTCTGATTTGTGATTCTTTGAATTCTCAGCCAGTCCATGCCACAGGTATAGCTTGAAAAATAGCAGGGCGGCCTTTAAAGCTTCACACAGGAGGCCATCCTAAAACTCCTTGACGTCGTGATAAAGGCATTCAATTCAATCAGATTCAATCTGTGGCTGTAAACGGCCGAATGTTCAGGATTCTTCTCAGCTGACAACGCATCACACAAAGATCTACAAAAGCTTCCCGCCATCGTCAGACACGTCCGTGCAATGCAACGCACGCTGCAGGCGTTTAGTCGACACTCTCATCCACGGTGACTTAGAGTGAGCGCAACAGCAGAGTGACTTCCTCCATCAGCAACACTATGCGTGGCCAATAGAAAATAGATTAAAGGTCAGAGATCAAAGTGTGGTG
Organism: Collichthys lucidus; assembly: GCA_004119915.2. Classification (NCBI taxonomy): domain Eukaryota; kingdom Metazoa; phylum Chordata; class Actinopteri; family Sciaenidae; genus Collichthys; species Collichthys lucidus. The sequence continues at coordinate 28,000,603 of CM014082.1, read as the reverse complement.
GAAAATATTCCTGCGGGCCTCAAGTGATCATGAAGGAAAGAGGAAAGCGAGGGACATGGATAAGAAGTGAGAGGCAGGAAATGCACACACACACACACACACACACACACACACACACACACACACACACACAGACACACACACACGCACACACACACACACACACACATTTTTTAACACATTGCAGTCACTTGTCCCTCCCGGCATTGTCTGTCTCCTCCTCCTTAACATTTAGAACAATTCACACCCCTCGGTGTGTGAGTTTGTGTGTCTCAGTGTGCACTGTCGCGTTCGCGCGTCTAGTGCGGACGTCTGTACGTTACCGTGTGTGTGTGTGTTTGACTGTTTGACAGCTTCGCTCCTTGACAAGGTGTCTGACACCTCGTCTCCGCCTGCATAAAGACGTGTGAAAGCCTGTCTCGCTCGAAACGCACACATAAAAACAAATGCTCACTATTGTTACTAGGTAGATTTTTCTATTCTTAAGTCAAGTGTGCGCAGCAGTGAGCCTGTCTGTGTGAATGAGAAGAGTGACTGTCACCGGTCAGTATGACCTTGTGATGTCTTCTGGATGCTGCACACTAAACATCCACAAACACACACAACTGCAGTGATTCCCACTGGACAGTGACACTCTCCTTTGTTTTGTGATTTACTCCGACACATTGGATTTTAAAGAGGGTAAGAGTGCTGATTTCCAGTTTTTGAACAGTCACACTATACAGTTGTATATACTACAGACCTCCCTAAGGTATGCTGCATGTGCTTCCAGCAGGTGGTCTTCATTCACAACAGCTTTGAGCCCATGGAGCAGATTACTTTCTGTTTCAGCAGCAGGCATGTTCTTCACTACCAAGTCGGTCACAGAATCTCAACCCGACTTATCGTGTGTTTTTGAGGAGTCCCGTTCATATCCAATGAATTTGCAGCAAAAATGTTTTGAGGGAAACGTAATGCCGGCCTTTTTTCGCGTTTGATGAACATAATGAGGAAATGTTTTCGTAATTAAGCCACCTGGCAAGTAAGAAACAATGTTGATAGACTCTCCACTCACCCTGATTAAAATGACGATCTCTTCCTTACCTGAACCGCAGCGCCAAACCAGAGACCAGAGTCTGGACATAAAGCCGGCACCCTGGTTCATCTGTCTGGCACGTTGTAATCCACTGCATTGTGGTTGTTACGTGCCGGGGTGGGTGTGTCTTGATGTCTTGTGCTTTCTTTGATTTCAGGCACCGCCCTTTCCCTCTCCTCCTCAATCAGCTGATTAGCTGATCAACACCTGTCGGCTATAACTGCCTACCGGGTGTTTCAGTGGTGGCGTGTTCCTGCAGCGAGTGGTTCATTGTGTGCAGTGTGATCGCTCCTGTCCGGCATCGTGTCGTTTTGAAGAAGCCTTCTCTTTACATCAGTGTTTCTCAAACTTTTTCAGACCAAGGACCACTTTGTCAAAAAAAAATTTTTCAGGGACCACCTGACCCCGTCTTCAGCCACCTATCCATCATTGTTTCCCATCCTCTCCGTGCCTTGTTTTAGTTAAAGTTCACAGCTTTTGCTGCTCTTTTCCTTGCTTTCTTTTCCTTACTTACTGACGTGACAGCGGAATGATTTTGTCTATAGGAGACTCCGTGGTTGCTTAGGCAACAATTTGGGCACTGCTAATTCAGATTTATCTTCATATATCCATTATACATATTTAAAAAAAATATTTGTCTGCATTTTTGTTCAGAGAACAAATTCGCTTTACACTTCAAATAATGTTAGGTAGGACTAGGGCTGATATGGCCTGTAACCAATATCTCGATATTTTTAAGCTATATCGCGATACACGATATATATTTCGATATTTTTGTTGTTGTTGTTTTGTATTGTTTATTTCTAATAAATATTGTCATTATTTCCATGATAGCATTGTAATTGCTCAGAATCAACGTAGAACAGTAGATTTACACTTGCTGTGAGACACACCTCTTTTATAGCATTTTAACACTTGTCATATTTTTTATGAATTTTTAATACATTTCATAATGTAAATATGAGCTTTGAAGCTCAATAGCTTCCAGGTCCTGTGACCTATTGGCTCAAAATCATTGTTGAACAGTCGAGCTACACCTGCTATACGACACACACTCTTTTTATAGCATTTTAACACTTGTCATATTTTTTATGAATTTTTAATATATTTCATAATGTACATATGAGCATTGAAGCAGTGCAGAATCATACTTGGCATATGAGACACTTTTTTAAATCAAATTTTAACCGTTCTTCATATTTTATAAATAAACGTTTAATACATTTAACACCCACGTTTTATTTTGAAAACCGAAAGTGTCCACACGCTGCAGTAAGCTAGCGCTGACTTTCCAGTTTTTTAAAAGTTTTTGCCATAAAGTCGGCAGTAAGGGCGCACTTGAAAATATTGGAGCAGCTGACGTAACCACGCGAAAACGAGAGACGGCGTGACCGCAGCTGTTTTTCTTCAGAACCAAGTCGTCCGTCTCCATCTTCAATTACCTCACTTGGACTCTTGGCTTCACCTCTCCTCACTTGATACAGAAAGTACGCATGCGCGCAGGGGATGTTTCTGGGTGGGCGGGGCAGTGTGCTGCGTGCTGTGAGCAGCAGGAGTGAGTGACAGGCGAATCCCCGGAGAATTAAATGCCGACGGCTTAAAACATTTACGTGACAAGTACTCGATGGTCGCGATATAGTCATTTCATACATCTCACGTAGAACAAGCCGCGATATATCGAGTATCCCTAGGTAGGACTCCACAAACTTGTGTGGGAAATTCGAATATTTTAAGAGATCCTCTCACGGACCACTTGAGGTCGCTCGCGGACCACTAGTGGTCCGCGGACCACACTTTGAGTAACACTGCTTTACATTTATTTAAAGTTTGGGTGTTATTTAATAAATCCCTGCGCTCGCAGTTGGTCCTTGGTTAATCCCTTTGTTTTTGGGTCTTTACTTTAATTGTTACCTCCCTAAATTCCCCTAGACCAGTGTTTCTCAAACTTTTTCAGACCAAGGACCACTTTGTCAAAAAAAAATTTTTCAGGGACCACCTGACCCCGTCTTCAGCCACCTATCCATCATTGTTTCCCATCCTCTCCGTGCCTTGTTTTAGTTAAAGTTCACAGCTTTTGCTGCTCTTTTCCTTGCTTTCTTTTCCTTACTTACTGACGTGACAGCGGAATGATTTTGTCTATAGGAGACTCCGTGGTTGCTTAGGCAACAATTTGGGCACTGCTAATTCAGATTTATCTTCATATATCCATTATACATATTTAAAAAAAATATTTGTCTGCATTTTTGTTCAGAGAACAAATTCGCTTTACACTTCAAATAATGTTAGGTAGGACTAGGGCTGATATGGCCTGTAACCAATATCTCGATATTTTTAAGCTATATCGCGATACACGATATATATTTCGATATTTTTGTTGTTGTTGTTTTGTATTGTTTATTTCTAATAAATATTGTCATTATTTCCATGATAGCATTGTAATTGCTCAGAATCAACGTAGAACAGTAGATTTACACTTGCTGTGAGACACACCTCTTTTATAGCATTTTAACACTTGTCATATTTTTTATGAATTTTTAATACATTTCATAATGTAAATATGAGCTTTGAAGCTCAATAGCTTCCAGGTCCTGTGACCTATTGGCTCAAAATCATTGTTGAACAGTCGAGCTACACCTGCTATACGACACACACTCTTTTTATAGCATTTTAACACTTGTCATATTTTTTATGAATTTTTAATATATTTCATAATGTACATATGAGCATTGAAGCAGTGCAGAATCATACTTGGCATATGAGACACTTTTTTAAATCAAATTTTAACCGTTCTTCATATTTTATAAATAAACGTTTAATACATTTAACACCCACGTTTTATTTTGAAAACCGAAAGTGTCCACACGCTGCAGTAAGCTAGCGCTGACTTTCCAGTTTTTTAAAAGTTTTTGCCATAAAGTCGGCAGTAAGGGCGCACTTGAAAATATTGGAGCAGCTGACGTAACCACGCGAAAACGAGAGACGGCGTGACCGCAGCTGTTTTTCTTCAGAACCAAGTCGTCCGTCTCCATCTTCAATTACCTCACTTGGACTCTTGGCTTCACCTCTCCTCACTTGATACAGAAAGTACGCATGCGCGCAGGGGATGTTTCTGGGTGGGCGGGGCAGTGTGCTGCGTGCTGTGAGCAGCAGGAGTGAGTGACAGGCGAATCCCCGGAGAATTAAATGCCGACGGCTTAAAACATTTACGTGACAAGTACTCGATGGTCGCGATATAGTCATTTCATACATCTCACGTAGAACAAGCCGCGATATATCGAGTATCCCTAGGTAGGACTCCACAAACTTGTGTGGGAAATTCGAATATTTTAAGAGATCCTCTCACGGACCACTTGAGGTCGCTCGCGGACCACTAGTGGTCCGCGGACCACACTTTGAGTAACACTGCCCTAGACTAAGTCTTGCCCTGATTCCACAGGACTATGTGAGTCCATTTGAAATGCATGGCACACTTTTTGTGCACAGATTTTTATAGTTTTCTAAAGTGTTATATAGTAATAATCTGAAAGTCACCTTTTCATTTCGAGTCACCACAACAGCAAAAAGTGTCGCCGTGTGAATACTTCCAAACTGCACTGAGACTCCCTGAAATGGATATTATCAAGACATCAGGTGAAAGTTTCCCCCTGACAGAAGACAGTTGGACCATTGACGTTGAATTAGTAAATTGACTTTGTAAGTTAATAGACTTTTCGTTTGAGATATTCCATCCAAATGAGTTTGATTTGAATGTAGGGCTCTCAGCAGTGAGTTAGAAAATGTGCCCGTAGCCCAAGGAAATGACTGTGGCTGCTGACGCCGTGTCTCTGTTCCATTATTCACCGTCTCCAGGGGTACCCAAAGATTTATCTCTACATGGCGTGATTACAATCTTTCTCTGCCGGTTCAGTTCAGGATGAGGATGAGTTTCATTTCACAAATTACAGCTGAGCTGTACAATGTTATAGCAATAACGTAGTGATATTACAGCAGGTACCTGAGTCAGACCTTGTGGTTAAACTCATCTTGACGTGTGTTTCGAAGCATTAAAAAGCTGATTATGAACCCAGCCGAGGCTCTGATGAACTTCCCGTGCCGCATTCATCAGGAAATGTGACATGTCGTACAAAGTAATACACATTTTCGTGTAAGTGAACAATTTATGAACAGTGAAACGAGGAATGCACAATTAAGTATCACATTAAATATTTAGTTTATCGGCTACATTTCTTTGCTGTCTGTGTTTGGAATCAGCGGTACAGTATTTTATTTTCAGAAAGAGTTCTTGGCCTGATACATACATTTCTATATCAGGAGGCAGACTTCAGCCTTTCAGAGTATAAGAAATCTAATATAATACTATGTCATACTTAATTGTTGTGAATGTCATTCATGATAAAGATTTTCTGGAGCCAGCACCGGGTCTCATTCTGCCTCATAGCGAAAAAAAGCACAGAATTAGATTTGGGGTAACTTAATATTTCTGTTGAGTCGGTTCCCAGATATTTGAAACTTTTTGCCACGCTAAATAATAGAATTTAATGATGAGAAGCGAAACTGGAATTTAATATGCATAATCTATCTCCATCTTTTTTTGTCCTCCCTCCTTTCTCTTCTCGCACCATTCTTTAATTCTTCCCTCCCTGCGTTCAGTCTCACGTGCCGGCTGCTTTGTCTGTATCAGAAATAATATTCTGATGAATGCTCAGGACTGGAAAATGAAGTATGTCTTCCAATATGGCAGCAGTGTATTTATGGATGTACTTGTGCTCTATTTCATTTTGTGTTTATTGACCATATGGGAGTGCAGATTGAAGGTTTTCACTTTATTGTTCAAAGATTTCTAACTCAGTAAAGTAAAGTAAAGTAAAGTAAAGTTACCATAAATAAAAGTGATCACTCCTAAAATGTTGAGTTATATTTGGCTGGAAATTTGTTTTACACTCCAAAGTGTGTTCCAATATCTTAAAGTAAACTGTCATTTACTTCAAACTGTGCCTACAGCTGTTGCCAAAGCTTTTGTTGCATTGAAAACACCCAGTCAATATAAGCGTAGTTATTGATGTCAAAAGGCATTAAAATGTTTTGTGTGCTCTCTGTCTCTGCAGTGCCTGGCTCAGTGCCGATGGAGTCTCTGCAGAACACGCCCTACGAAGAGAAGATCTTCATGCAGTGGAAAGCTCCCAACGAGACCAACGGGGTCATCACGCTATACGAGGTCAGTCGAAAAACTTTTCCAGTAAAGCTCACGTTCGGTGCTAACTTTACAAGGTCATGGTAAAAAAAATATTAGTTTGTACCGGGCAGCAGGTACACCTGCGCAATCTGCAGACCTCCATTAAAATTTACAATGTTCAGTTTTTGAATCACAGATGTGTTAAAATAAAAAATAAGAGGTCGGTGTTTGAGACTGCAGCTCGTGATGTTGTCATATTGGGTTTGCATTATTTTGACGGATAAATACAGACGCTGTCTTCGACAACGGAAGTCGCCAATGTGTGGTGCGATTACTTTGTTCAAGATTGTGTACAGTTACACGCTTCCAATAAATAATGTAGAGTGAACTTTCCAAACTCGACATGAGAGTGATTCCAAGTGGTCCCAAAGTAAACTGATTTTGCCGTGACTGTAATGCAACACGTTGACCAAAAGGATCGGAGGTCGGAATGATGGTCATTTTTGGCAGGTTTGTTACTTTGCCAGGTCCGTCGGCACCATGGCAACTTTTGAAATGCTTGTTTTCTGAAAGGACCATGAGGGCTTTGCTGCCTCACCAGGTAATCTCCTCCTTTTGTGTCTTGTCTAAAGTTTAAAGAAATTATATCTGTGATTTTGACATAATAAATAAATATTACTATCCGGTAACATGATTTCAAGGCAGGATGAATATTTATTTTGCACTCTAAGAATGAGCCGAATGACCTTTGATGATGTTTTGCTTGTGGTGCCACACACACAACACAGAGGGCATATTTTTCACACGGATGGTCATTTCTGACTGAACGTACAGTATCAGGTTGTGGCAGCGTAAGAAGCAGACGGTTGCAGGTTTGATCCGAGGTTTTATGCTGATCTCATGTCCACGATCTCTCATTTCACCTTGGCTGGCCTTCCAGCGGCTTTCTGCCTTATTACAACAGCAGCAGCAGAAAAAAAAAAAAAGTCTGTCTGCCCGTGTGCAGCCGCAAAAACCACTTAGACCTCTGTCAGCCACCATGGGAAAGAGGCAGAGATGGAGCAACCAAGTTAGTCATGAGAGAGGAGAGACATGGAGGAGACAGAAGATGAGACATGGGCACGGCGAAAGTGAAGAAAGTGAGAACGAAATGGAAGGATAGAGAAAGAGACCGCTGCTTTTAGGAATATATTGATTTATGCATCATTTTACAACAAGACATGATACAAATAATCAGATGAATGGAGAATGAAAGAAGAGCCGAGAATACAGAAAACTTGTTGTTTTAACTTAATGCTTGAAGGGCAAAAGGGAAATCCAGAAGAACTGAGAATGTGATGGGTCAGATGAGAAGTAAAAACAGCTGTGAGCTGCATAAACTGTATAAGACGTGGACGCAGTATCTTTGACGTCACCCAGAGGTATCTGAAGAAGCACCGTGAAGCTCAGAGTGTGGTGGCTCTGGCTATGGACAAAGATCTGCCGCGTTGGTGGAGCTGAGGCGGACTGAAACAAACCACCTGTGATGGTACCCACCTGTCAATCAAAGCGTCCACACTATTAAACCTGCATGACTTTAAGCCGTAATATAATCGGAACAGGTGAGTTGTATATAAATTCACCCTCAGTACAGTTGTCATGAACGGGGAAATTAGCTACAGAGACCAAAACTGTTTTTTGTACCAGGCTGTAAACATGTTTATTTCTGCTGTGAAGTTGGACATTTGAACATGGGGACTTATGGAGACTGACTCACTTCTGGAGCCTGCCTCAAGTGGACGTTTGAGGAACTGCAGTTCATGACAGTTTGTGCTGGCTTCACTTCACTGCCATGCCGGTTGCTGCTTGGTCCACACACATCCCCCTGATACACCTATCAGTCATGAGCCAACACTCTGGTACAGACTTACTGTATACCAAAAGTATTGATGCTCGATGGGTAAACATTGCACACATCTCCTTCCATAGCCGTGTGTGTGTGTGTGTGTGTGTGTTAATCAGCTGCTGTCTGAGCCTCCACTCTTCTGGGAAGTCTCTCAGCGTAACTTTGAAACCTGGCTGCAGGATTTAAATCCATTCAGCCACAAGAGCTTCAGTGAGGTCTGGTGCTGTTGTCGGGTGATAAGGCCTGACTCACCTTTCACAGAAGTGTTGGATCGGGGTTGAGGTCAGGGTTCTGTGCATGCTAGTAAAGTTCTTCCACATCAAACTCATGAAGGAAATGGCCTTATCTTCAAGGGTCCACAAAGTTGGACACACACTTCTGGCAGTGCTGCTGTTATCGTATTCACACAGTCATACACCGATTGCACCGCGTGAGGTGTCAACTGCTCATCAGGAGCGACGCAGCGCTTCCTATCTGAGGCGCTCGTGTTGCTCACGCATACACAAACACTCACAGTAAATTAGGCTTCAGTATCATGCCCAAGGACACTTTGACTGGATGGACGGGAGGCGGTAATCAAACCTGCGACTCTCTATTTACCAGACAACCTGCTGTACCACCTGAGCCAGCTGAGAATGCGTTCCTGTGGGGAAATGTCAATTTTAATGTTGGTATATTTATACAGTAGCTGTTAATTACTGTAAAAATGTCATATATGACTTAAAATAACGTGAAACCTAGGGTACAAAAACAGCAGCGTTGTTATTAATACATCACTGTCGAGTCATAGTGGTATCAAACATGAGTAATGTCCCGGAATAAATATGAATACTGTTATAAAATTAGATATAAGCAGCAAAAAAAAGAAAAAAAGAGGGAAGTGTGAAATCTGGTGTAAGGAGAAACAGAAAAGTAGAGCTTAGAAATGAAGTGAAAGTGGAAGAGAGACTTATCCCTCGACAACCCTCGAGACAATGTTTGGAAGTGAGTGAGAGAGAGAGACAAGATGAGAGACATGGGTGTGTGTGTGTGTGTGTGTGTGTGTGGTCATGGACGGTTTATTCGGGTTGAAGTTGAGTTGAGCCCTCTATCTAATGAATTATTGACCCGTTCTCTGTCTCCTGTCTGCCTCTTATATCACTGCATCAAGGAGCTACCTCACGCCAAGACCTGGCAGGGTTATTAGTGTGTGTGTGTGTGTGTGTGTGTGTGTGTGTGTGTGTGTGTGTGTGTGTCTTAAAGAGACTGAAATACCAAGCAAAAGAATGCGTGTTCTTGAATAAGTTTCTGAGTTTTTGCGTGAGTGTGTGAGAGAGAAAGTGAGTTAGCAGGTGATGAAAAGTGTGTGTGTGAGGAGTTAGTGAAGTAGATAGCGATAAAGTGTGTTCTTAAGTTTCTGTGTATGTGTGTGTACAAGAGAGACATTGTCATATCCTGACTCACATTATAAATAAGAGTTCTCAATAAACATATTCATATGGAAATAAGAAACAAACAATAAGTAACAAGTTCCACTTATGAGTTTCTAACCTTCCTTTGAAAACACGTTGACCACCGGCTCTTGACTACGGCTGCAAAAAAAGTTAATTTCCTCAATCATGAACTTTTTTACCTCCAAGTTCCCAAAGCCAGAGGTCGCCTTCTTAAATTTTGGTTTAACCAAAGGTTTTTTAATTCACAACGATTTAAAAAACCTGGAAGTAGAGAATGTTTTTGTTTGATAAATTACTAAAATTATTGTTCTTTTCGCTTGTGTCAAACACCTAAAGACTGTGGCATTTTGTTATGTTACAGCACCGGAGACGGGTCTGCCTAAACATAGTCATCCTGACTTATTTCTGTTTTACTGTTGCAACGGTGCACTTGCAAAAATCCTGGTGGGTGGAAACATTTGCAGGGATAGTCGTCCGTGTTCACCTCTACACATGCAAAAGTAAGAGTAACCAGCCTGGTTACGTTCTCACCATGAGCAGTCAGGGTCAGGGTTAGTGTGACTTTGAGCATGTTGTTTTATAGCTCAGAGTTTGGACCTGTAGCCTACTTCTTGCAGTTTTTGTTTTTTTTAGCTCATTAGCATCTTGTATTTTTTTAACATCACATATCTCGTAAAACAAGCATATCTTATTTTGGCAGCTTCTTCCTTCCAATGTAATTGCCTCCATCTTCTCTGAAACCCCCTTTCATGCCTCCTCACATCATTTTCCAGTCTCTCCCCTCTTCCTGCTCACTACAAAGACCACTCGGTACCATCCCTGAGACCTCCATTAGACCTCGACCCGGAGCTTGAAAAACACTCTCCGCAGTCTATAAACCTCTTGGGAACATCATCAATTTCACCTTGTTTTGTGTCGGTTTCATTAATGTGAATCTAAGCTCCCTGCCCTCTCTGCCCGGCGGAGGCGGCACGACTCAGCATCATCTGTTAAACATATCAGAGCCTCGACACAATGCGCTGCTATTAGAGATAATTACTATAATTGCAGCTATTGACAGGATTAAAGGCATCATCTGCAACATCTAAAGAGGCTCTTGTTGTGTCCTATCCTGCTATGTTGTCTCTTGTGTTTTCTTTTTTTTTTTCCACCCCTATCTGTTCCCCCTCGCTTTTCATGACGGAAACCAGATGAATTATACCTAGGACAATGAGACGAAGGGGGGGAAGAAGGTGGTAGGGTGAGATGGATGGGTGGAGGTGTGGAATTGTGAGAAGAGTGATAAGGAGCATGAGAAGAACGAAGCGAGAACTGCGAGAGGAGATAAAACATATCGAGTGAGCAAGTGGAAATGTGTCAGAAAGAAACAGTATTCATCATATGGCATGATTACAATAATTAATTCAGTGTGCAAATATGATCACTTCAAGCTCTTGCATCCATTACTATAATTGCAGCTAATTACTGGATTAAAGGAAACATCTGGGTGAGATCTAAAAGGATCAAGGCAGGCCCTGCTCAGTCCCTCTTATCCTATTCATATGAGGAAGGATAAATGATGTCTGGGGAAAATGTGATGGAGGTGAGGTGGGCGAGATGAGAGGGGAACATAGATGATAATTAGAAGGACAAGAAGAACAAAACTATTACTGCCTTTTTCACGGATGTAATATAGTTTATAATGTAATGTCAATAATATCACAATATCACATATTGGACTTTTTTTGGATTTTGATCAGTTGACAGCAGTTGGCACGACCTCAGTTTGGCGAAGCAGATATGAGGACCAGCACAGAAGCGAAACAATATATGTTGGTGTATACGGGGCAAGAAAAAAACATCCAAAAAAGGATCATACATTATCACAATCTATATTTAGACTAATTAGTGACGGGTGGCAATGACACGACTCGTGTCGTTGTTTAGTTAAAAACATTATAAGAGACATTCAACAATGAACTGAGATTTAATTTAAACTTAAAAATGTAGGTACTCTTGCCTTCTCTTCAGTGATTCACTTCACTCATCGACAGCTTTTACTGTTTTTAAACTATCAAGGCTCAAAGTTGAGCAGGCTTTTAGTCAAATTTCTGGGTTCATAATGGGTGTGTATTGCGCGGAATATTTGAGCTAGAGTGGATGACATCATCAGCTAGAATGAGGAGCAGAGAGAAAAATCAGTGAAAAAATAAAATGTATTCGACTACCGTGGCCTCAAATGCCCCACTACAGACATGATTTATACATAGAAACGTAGGAAAATTTGTCTTCTCACTCACATTCGTCTGCTAAAGCTGTCAGCCTTATAGTTTTGGCGTAACACACAAAGATGCGCCACCAACACCCATCCACAGCCTCATAGACTGCCATGTTTAAAAGGCGGGAACATTTCTGGAGGAAAGCAGAAGTAACCTTCTTTGAATTGCTCTAAAGGTCACATTTCTTCACTTTACCAACACAAAATAACTATGTAGACGTTCAGGAAGGACTCAGGATGCTCCCGGTGATTTCGGTTCAATGATTGGAAATACGGTTTGGCCAGAAAGTCTTCCTGTTCGAGGGGTGGTCTCAGCATTTTCTCTCTCTCTCTCTGTCAGCATTTCCAACTGACATTCTAACAGGTGCAGTAACTGCTCTGCTGATTAGGGCCGGGAGGCAGAAGCCCAGCGGCGGCCATTTTAGCAGTTATTGGCACTTAATTTGAACTCATCTGTCTAAAATGACAGAGACAGCAGAGCCAGAGACATGCTAATTGCTAACATTAGTGGCCAGTGCTAACAACACCAAGAATTAAATACATGCTAATTGCTAACATGCTAAGACCCCCGGCAACAGCCCACTCGTCACTCTCAAAATTTCTGCGGGAATTTTCTAGTTTAACCATTTTACCTTGCTGTCAGCCCTTTCCTACAGCAAACTGAAGAGTTTATATCGATCCCTGCTCTTTCCAAAGCCATTAGACTCCACTGATTAAAAACTGTAATTTTACCTCACAGAACAAAGAAGTTTCTCAATCATCGCTACTCCCATTGTTCAGTTTGTTTGTCATTGCGTGACTTTGGTGTTTGAACATGTAAAGATTTACACGTTCACGTTCATGTTTGGATCCAAAGTAACGTTAGCTGCTGCACATCGAGGCAGAAGAGCGATATAACTGCTTCAGTTTCCTGTCAGAAAGAGCTGTCTGGTGCGTTTTTTATTGCTTTTTTATGCATATTATATTCCATTTATGCCATAATCTTTAAACAGAGCCCCTCAGATTTTACATACTGGACCTTTTATGTAACAAAAACCTCTGGAGATCAAAACAGTGACACCAGATTGACTATTTTGATCCAAGGTTTTACTTTGGTCTTCTTAATTTGGCATGGCACCTTCAATTGGCGCTTAATCTGACCAGTTTGTCATTCTCAGACGACATTCAGCCCCAGTCAAAGTCGACTTTTCCGTCAGCCAGAACACAATTTTGTGATGAAGGAGTCAATCCAATCTTCCATTTTTGGATGGTCACTGCCAATCAGGAGGATAATTTGTCCTAATCCAAAATAATAAACATGATTGGTGAGTGTTGATGAACTGGACATCATGGCAAGTGGACAAAGTATTTTTTTTTTTCAGCTACACAGTGGATGAGATCAAATTTGATGCTGGATTTTCGCTCAATTGGCATAGTGCAGTTTGTTTGGCAGCCGGGACGGTCAGTAAAACTGTTAAAAATTCATCACCCTGGGTGGAAAGATTCTGTTATAAACTGTCAAAGTGAAATGCAAGACGCCCCATTCTGATGAAACATTCAGCGCTTTCGTGTTGTGTAAAACATCCCAGCTGGGTTCATTGTATAACTGTACTGTAATTAGTTTAAATAACTCTCCCATGTCAGACTCCCTGCAACTCCACCTGCCCTCTGACCCTCTTACATAATACACAGATATTGGTAGTCACTGAACCACGAGCAGACAAGCACTTAAACACACACTTGCACACACGCGGATCGTGACCTTGTCAATCCCTTCTTTGATTGCCTCATCAGACCATCGATGCGTTGCAGGTTCTCTCTGTTTGCTCGCCCGCCACCCCGCCGCTCTCTGCGGAGTTATTCCTGAACCCCTGCTTGCTTAGCAGATGCTGGTGCTAACATTGATTAGAGTGAAGCAGCGAAGCAAATCACGACGCCGCGGCTTTGCCAGTTTGGTTTGACCAACCGACAAGTTGACGATTTCATGTTTCAACCTAATGAGCACTGCATCTCTGCTGTTGGAAGTTTGAATGCTTTCAGAGCGGCTCTGTTTGAGGAGAGCACTCGTTTCTTTTTGTCCTTCAGTCGTATGAACGCTGGCTGTCTTCAGACAGAAGCACTCTGATGCTATTCTGCTTTATGAACGGTTTAACGGCAACAACACTGTCATCTCTGTCCTGTCTTATACCAGAGGTCACTGTGGTTTCCTCGCCATCTCTAAACTTAACTCAGCACTTTTAGTTTCATAATTTTAACCAAACCTTGGACTTCGACGCACTCAACCTTCCAACCGTTTTGCTGACAAACTTAAAGCTATTTAATCCAACACACTGAAACGATGGGCTACTAGTACAGTATGTAGTTATTCTGGTCCAGTCTTGTGTGTGAATAACTTTACTCTCCAATTCCTCTCTCCTCAAGTAGGGCCTTTAATCAATCACAAAAATCAATACTGGCAACCAGTCTGGCATTCATTTCAGTGAGTTACTCTGTAGAAACTGCAGACATATAGTTGTTACATTCTCCTGCCCCATCACTGGTTTCTGAACAAAGGAATGATTGATTCTCATTAGGAGAGCAGCTGTCGCCTGAGGTGATCTCGCTATCGATTCTGTTTACTGTTGACTAAGTGATGGCAGCCTCTGTAAAAAAACAAGAAGTTAAATCCTCTGCAAACCCAAATCTACCAAAGCCTCCCTACGATGCCATTTAGGGTTGAACGTACACAACAGTGAGCATCCAAAAATAAAATATTAGGAGGTTTGAAATTTGAGTTTTTGCAAACTTTCTCTAGCTAGGGGTGGTTATATTTGCACATTTATTAAGCAATTAAATCTGTGAACCAATCCTAAAAGTTGTGCCATGCAACCAAACATCTCTGCACTCGCTCAAAACGAGCAGGTCAAACCAGCGTTTGAAACTCAACAATTCTTATTTTCACACTAATGAGAACATACTAATGAAAATTATATTCAATTCCTGCCAGTAGATCCTCCTAAAATATTACTCATTGGACTTTTTAAACAGAACACCCTCTGAATTTAGGTTGTCTCTTTTACAGAACTAAGATTATCTTAATTGCCTTTTAACTCATTGTTAGTAAGTAATATGTTAAAATATTCTGGATGAAATGTTTTGGTTTGGTAGGGGCAGTGAACGTATTCAAAACCTAGCCTACACTTAAACTAATATCGGTTCGTATTTAGTCATCTAAAAAAACATTTTGCTGCTCCCACAGCAGTACATCGCTTCTCTTCCGTGCCTGCACCCATGAAGATGTCAATTCAAATGTGATCTGCCACGCTGCCTACACAGTTTTGAGAAATGTTCTGAATAGCAAAACAGGCAGTTTTTTGGTTTTCTAATAGTTTCGAACATTTATTTCCACTCAGATTTTTGTGGATGCTTAATGAGATGCTCAACTTTGATTTCTCATATGCATTTTTTTTTTTATTATTTCATACCACATTTCCAGAGGCATCAAGTACACCTCAAACAAATCCAAGATGGAATGCAAGGCAGAGGTCATCGAATTTCCATGCAAACTTGAATATCTAAAATAAAACTTTTAGAAAATCAATGTTTTCATAACCAACTCAGATAGCTGCAAAAATGCCAAGAATTCAAGGTTTTAGCATAGAAAACAATCCATATTTCTAAGATGACATTGTTATGGGTAATAATATTTAATATATTTGAGTTATAGTTCTAATTTGACCCATTTTACTCATGTTAAGACACCTTTTTTCAGAATAATACAACTAAAAACACTGCCAATCAATTGTGGAGATTCCATTCCTGTTTCCTCCGTTTTGAAGGGTCAGCCAACTCCCGTGTTTACATGCGGATTACAAAATGGGCTTTCAACAAAGACGACTACAGCGCTCCGCCGTGGAAACTGTTTACTGACAAGTAGCTTGTTTGTGGATTTGACCTCAGCCGCTAAACACCATCTCTTACTGGAAGTTCACTTTGAGTCGGAGACACTAACACACACTCAGACTGCTGCTGATTAAAATTGGCAAAAGATTTCCACAGGGCACTGCCCTGCAGGAGTGTATGTGTGTGCGTGTTTTGCTTTCCTTCCGAAAGAAGAAATGAAGAAACAGACGATGAAAGAAATAAAAAGACTGATCTGGTTCGTAGAAAGCATGCACGCACTTTTCAAAGTTAGACACCAATGGAACGCAAGTAAGGAGCATGATGATGATGACGAGTGAGAACATCCATCTTCTGTCCACCTTCTGTCTCTTTCCTCTCTTCCTCTGTATTGTTTTTCATTTCTGTCAATAATGGGCTATATTTAGCATGGCTTTAAAAGTCCTTGAGCTGCCGACCCCATTTACTCTGTCACACTGCCTGTCTGGCCTGCAGGGGAATGGCCTAGTATCACTTACACCTGTGTGTGTGTGTGTGTCTGTGTGTGCTTGTGTATAGTAATGCAGCACTGCCTTTCCTTTGTGTATCTTAAATATTTATTGCACAAGTGCAGAATTTCAGTCGCCCGTGTCACTTCGCAGCTGTGGTTGCCAGATTCGCTTCGATTGGCTGAGGTTTGTGACCTCAGAGCTTGTTTATCCAAATATATCAAAGATTTAGTTGTGTCCCTGTCGTTTATATGTTTGTTTATTTACTATTTATTTATTATTATAAATAACAGAGAATACTTTAGTGCTCAGTAAATTGTGTAATCTATCTGGTCGCAGTAATATTTTAATATATTAAATAGCATTTCATACTGAGAATATAAAACCACAGGAAGAGCTTTTGAGCTGTAAGCGAGTTTATGTTTATTTTACGAGTTTATATTCATGCTGCTCGTGGTTTCTGTCTTTCCTTGCCACTGTCACCGGGTGCTTGCTCATGGTGGGACTTGTTGAGTGAATGATATTATAGAGAGCACAGTCTGGAGTTGCTCTCTGGAACGTGTCATGAGATCACTTCTATCTATTTCAAACATGGATTAGTGACGTTGTGAAGCAGCGTGTGATCATGGTCGTCCAACATGACTCATTAAAAGATATCATGTATTAAAGTTTTATTCACGATACGTTTAGTCATGTCTGCTGACTTCTTTCTTAGTTAAAGCGACTCGAGTATATGACGAGAACATGAAGCTGCAGACTCTGTTTGAACAACGTTAGACAAACTGGGATAGTGCAAGTACACAACTCAATGAACGTTTTTAGACATTTTAATGTTGGAATGTTTCACTCTATATTATTCAAAACAGACAAAACATATAAAGATAATCAATAAATGACTGAGAAGCAACGAGTGCATCTCTTTCAAAACACTTCTGAGCTCAGTAAATGTCAGCCTGCCAATCAAAGAGAGGAGGATTACACACCTAAACATAATAAACACACACACACACACACACACACACACACACACACACACACACACACACACACACACACACACACACACACTAGGGGGTAATAGTCAGAGGATTATCCATCAAGACCCCCACCCTGCCTTCTGTGTCTCTTACACACACACACACACAGGATTATACACAGGGCTCAGATCTCTCAAGAACTATAACTTCCTGCCCTAGAGCCAATCAGGACCCCCGCACTGTGCCATCTCTCCAACCAATCACGTCTCCCCAGAGAGCCCCGCAGGCCAAAATCGACAAGAAGCAGCTTTTCAGCAGCCTGTAAATGTAAACGCCTCCCCCGGCATCTTTACCTCTCAGATCTTTATTTTCATTTTCTAATATTTTCATGTCTCCCTCATTACCTCACCGCTGAGGCCAGGTCTACCTCAGCTGTTTGTTTTGTCTCTTTCTCTTCTTTATTGTCCCAGTTGCACAGCCAGGTCTGGTTATATTCTGCTAATGTCTAACATATATATATTTTCTATTATATTTCCACTTTACTATCACTTTGGGAATAGGGTGAATTTTAATCTAAATAAACATTAAAAATTGTTCTATCCGCTTGTTTTTCATCACAGGAGCTGCTTTGACTTTTAAAGTGTTAATATTATTTCACAGTCTGGATACAAACAAAGAATTGAGATCCTAATTTTAATGTTTAGTGTTGTTGTAATCCCTAAATGCAAAACACAGAGAGATTATTTATTATTTTCAATAAAAACACTGGCAATTTATAAGTACTTTAAAACTTAGACTCCCACTGGAAAACAATAAGAGTGAACATTAGTTAGTTCAAACATATTATATATTATTATTATATCTTTGGTCACATCAGCTGATTTTAGATGTAAAAATATGTAGTTATACTTCCTTAGTAGTTATATAACTTAAACGCTACGTTCACAAACACTTTCCCTTCAAGCTACATTTCTTGGCTTTTTGACCTTTTCTTAACTCAATTTTGTTTGCAGATTTCATAAAGTTATTTTATATATTTGTGGTCCTCGCATGCCCTATCATACCGTCCCCCAATCTAGCTTTTTAAAACCAACTTTGTTATTGTTTCTCTTCCAGTATATGCCATATTTCATCCTATATACTACATTTTCTTTTAGACAAACCTCCCGAACAAGAAGAATCACTTACTAAATGTATTTTTTTTCCCACTGCATTATACAATGTACACACCCACAGGACCTATAGGCATGCAATTAAGGGGAGAGTGAGGGATGGGCCTGCTACCTAGCGACACCCTCTGAGTGTTGGTTCAGCCCCGGAGCTGTCATCTCTCTCCAGCTCTCCCAGCACCACACTCTGCACCGCGGTCCGTGCTGGACTGCCACCCTCTGGCTTCCAAGCCGAGTCTCCCTTGACTAAACCACTGCACCCAAAACAGCATAAAAAGCAATAAAACCCCAAAGCAGACAAAAAAAGATGTACAATAACTGAGGATTGTGTCGACTTTTCATTACTCTAACTTGCTGATACGTGGAAAATGACATACAAAACACACTTGACAGTACACCTGTAAATCACTGCCGGTGTGCGGTGAATAAGCTTGTCAGCAAATTATTTAGAATATAAGAGTGAGAGCAGACGAAGCATGTGTGGCCTACATTAGCATCTAGAGGGAGAACGCTCTTTCTGTCACTCGTCTAAACTCGGCTGGCAGGAAGTTGCAGCGTGGCTGTCAAACAGGCGTCACTCGGATGCCGATTCAGGCCGTTTGCCGTCAAACTGTCACCACCGGCTGAATTCCTGGAGTGATTGTAACGCTCCGTCTCTTAACACCTCTTCCGGCGGTAAAAAAAAATAATCTTTGATTCTTTTGTGGTGGAGGTGGTATCGATTTTCATGTGAACGCAGCGGGCTGCCATAGCAGACAAATGACAGGATACAAGAAGAGCTCTCTTGTATTCTGTCATTCGTTGGATTTTATATTCCCCGAACATGCCGCTCCTCCAAACCGCCTCTCGACTGCTGAGTCTGATTAGGCGATTGAGGCCTTTGTTAGTCATTAACAGCCCGGCTATTTATGAAGCTAGATTTCTGTTGGTCTGCCGCTCATCTATCTTTCTCCATCCATCCTTTTCCATCATTCTTGTGTATATTTATCTCAGCGAGAACAATACTACGGCCTGGAAATTTTTATCACGCCATATTTAGTCCTGCGCTCGCTCTGTCCTTCTTTCTGTCTTTGTTTCTTTCTGTTTGTTTATGAAAAGTCGATGAGAACAATAGAGGCAACACGGCCACGAAATATTATCGGACTATTGTCTGTTTCTATTTATTCCTCCAGTTAGCTTATCTAGCTGCGAACAATACAAAAGTGGGATGAGGGAAAAAAAATCCAAAGATCTTATTCGCATTTGTGTTTTTATGTATGTATGCAGAGCTATTCACGCATGCATCTGCATGCACGTTGGCATTTATTTTAGGATTTTTGCATGTCCACACATCTTTGGATCGGTATGTCTTTGTGTGTATGTGCACAGCTTAGATGGTATTAGAATCCGTGTTAGTGTGTGTGTGTGTGTTTGCCTTTCTATTCGTAGTGACCCAGAATGTCTTGACATTTTAAAGCCGGGGGAAGCAGCAGAACAGTCTGTCCCAAATGGAAACTTCTAAAAACAGAAATGCTGGAACTTAAAACAATAGGTGCCTACTAGTGTAAGTACAGTGCAAGGCATGAGGTGCCAGGATACATGATGAGGGGAGCAGAAGAATAGAGAAGAAGTTTTATATATTGCGCTTATAAGAAAGTGTTAGTAAAATGTCTTAACTGAGCTGGAAGGCAGGAACGCAAATGTCAAGGTGCGGAGAGATGAGGATGTGTTATGCACACTGAGGCCTGACACTGTTAGTGGAGAGAGTTCAAAGGCAGGACTGGAGATGTCAGCATCCTGGGAAAGGCATTGTTTTTTTTTGTTATTATTATTTTGTATGTCGGGACTTCAGAAAATCTAATGAGCAGGACAAGAAGTGTCAAAATTCAGTCTGAGAGCAGATGTGAGATGAGTTTTTTCCTTCGTACCCTGTTATCCAAGTCTTCAACAAACCTCTTGTGGTGCATTCAGAGGCAGGACGGGGGACGGGGGAAGACAGGTGTTGCATTAAATGTCTAAGACAACAGCTTATGTTGGTGTTAGCACAGTTGTTGCACTGACAGCTAACACATTAGTGTAATTTCAAATAGACGATCATGACGCCATCTTCAAGAAGTGAGAAAGGTAAAGAAATCACAGCTGCAACAGTTTGAAGAAGTCCGGTTCTGTTGCCTGAGTACAATGCAAGCCTACTGAACCGGAATGCAGCCAGCTGTCAGTCTTATAGTTTTGGCGTAACACACAAAGATGCGCCAGCAACACCCATCCACAGCCTCATAGACTGCCATGATAAAAAGGCGGGAACATTTGTGGAGGAAAGCAGAAGTAACGTTTCTTTGAATCGCTCTAAAGGTCACATTTCTTCACTTTATCAACACAAAATAACTATGTAGACGTTCAGGAAGGGCTCAGGATGCTCCCAGTGATTTCGGTTCAATGATTGGAAATACGGTTTGGCCAGAAATCCTTCCTGTCACCCGGCAACAGCCCACTCATCACTCTCAAAATTTCTGCAGGAATTATCTAGTTACTGTTTATGTCATTTCAAATGTCATGTATATAGGCGCCACATGAGAGGACGTGTGCTGAATGATCCTCTGTAGATCTTTTTCAAGGGGTTATTTTTATTATAAAGATGCATGGGGAAGGTCCTTACATGTCAGTGTAAGTCGCAGAAAGCATTTCCACTTCAAACGACGGATCCCGAGTATAGAAGAGAGCAAAGGACACCTCAAAAAGGTTTTGGGACTGACAGCGAGACCAAAAAGATTCAACACAAAGGGCAAACATTCTGCCCATAAATATCTGAGTTAGGAAGCACCATTGATGTGCAAAACTGCAGTGTAGATGAAATAAATAATGTTTTAACGTCCCAGTCCCTTGAAAACAGAAAGTTACAGGCAGTAAGTGAAACAAACTTTATTCTTTTATGCTACTTTAATCGGCTCCAGATGAGTGCTTCTACTAAAGGCTTAAAAACGTAGAGAGGTAGTAAATAAATTGAAACTCCAGTCAAGTGAACGGTGGCAAAATAAAGCAGAAAGAACAAACACCTCACATAGTTCCTGCTTAATTCGACATGACAGAGAACAGCAACACTAAAGTAGTGAGGAAAGAAGCCACTGCATATTTTCTAATAAAACAAACCCGAGCACAGAAAATAAAAAATGGAAAACGACAAAACTGAATTGAAATAGCATTTCTGCAGCACTGATCCCACAACGGCACCTCGTAAACATTGTTTATTTCCATAAAACTTGGCTGGAGTTTGAAATAATGCAGCCCAGCAGGACACACACACACACACACACACACACTGCAGATGTGGTGTGTTTGATGAAGTGGGCTGCGAGGTAAAAGGTATGGCTTCTAATACTCCCCGGCATCAATCTCCCGCATGAACAAACACGCAGCGGTCTGTGCGAACCCACATGTGGGTCCACAATGTGCCCGCACATTAAAGGGACAGTTCAGCTATTTTGAAGTGAGGTTTCATGTGACACCTATCCAGAGTCAGGAGACGGCAGTCAGTATCCGTCAACAGAAAAACATATTTTAGCCACATAACTCCTCAATAACAGTCTGCCGTTATATTTAGAATATTTTCACAGCTTCACCTTCAGACATCAGACGGCCCTTTTATTTTTAGAACAAACCGCAGAACGTCTGGCTGTGCGCTAACACTGTATTACTCCACAGATCGGCTGTTTGGTTCCAAAAGTTGTGAGTTAAGACTGAAATCAAAAATTCACATTTCAAAGACGTGTGTGTTTGTTTTTTCTCTGCCTGTGCAGCTGTAACTGATCTCCAGTGCGAGGCACAGAAGGAATACTGAAGTTCTAGAGTTAAGAAAAGAGATGTCTGAGGGCAAGCATGAAGCAGCGAAAATTTTCTTGCACGATGTTGAATTTTTTTTAGATTTTTTTATCTGGATAAAATAGATTTTTCTGCTGACCCTGTCCACAGCGGTGCTTAACTGTGCTTCTCCAAACTGGGGGCTCAATGATCGCCGTCTGTTGAAAGTAACACAAGGGCCACCTACAACAACCCCACTTCAGAATACTTGAGCTGTCCCTTTAAGAGATGCACAAACACCTGCAGAGGGACAGTGTTTGTGGCATTGCTCTGTAACAGGGGTCTTCAACCTTGGACAAGAGACAAACAGAACAGGGACCCCCATATGTAATTCACTGGCCTATAATAACTTTTATATTGACTTTATTGAACTTGTATTTCACCTTATTAGCCTATTTATATACTGTGTGTGTTTATGCATAATTATTATTGGTTATTAAAGAGATGTGCACCTTTGGACGTTGATTCATCCGACTGGAGTGCATATACCTTTCACTGTTTGTAGTTTTTCAAGTGTCTGCACCTTCACATTCACCATTATTTTGGTGAATACTGTCAATTATTATGGCAAAAATTGGTGGACCCTTCTGCAGTACCTCTGCGGACCCCTAGGGGCCATGGTCCCCTGGTTTAAGATCCCTGCTCTATAATAAGGGAGACTTTGAATTGTGTTTATGTGTTTATTTTTCCTGAAAAAAGTTATTATTATTATTATTAATATTATTTTATTTTACGTCTTTTTAAAAATGCTGGCGACATTTAAATAGAAGCCGGTGATTTTTTTCACGAGCTGATAACAATAAAGTTGTTTCTACTAATAGCCGATAACTGATCTAGAAAGAATATGTAAATAATTTATCACGCATTAATAAAGCTGTCGGTTACAAGTTGTAAACTGAGCTATAAAGCTCCATATAAAATGTGTGATACCCTGGCGACAGTTTCTGTCTGTCCGTCCTGCTCTCTTTCTCTTCACGTCTCTTGTTCTCACCTTTCTTCATGCTCCCTTGATTCTTTCCTCCCTTTATACCTTTTCTATCCTCACTTCACCTCGCTGATTTCCTCTATCCGACTCGCTAATTCAATCACACACACACACACACACACACACACCTGTACTTGCGCATGCACCTTCCCTCCGATGAGTTATCCCCAACAGGCACACACTCTATTACCCAAGATGCACTGCCCTGCTGCACGCCTGCCTTTTCATTGGCCAATAAAACAACCCGAGCTTTATAGCTCTACCGATTGCAAGTACATCAACTATGGAGAGAGAGAGACAGAGAGAGATAGAGAGAGAGAAAGAGAGAGAGAGAGAGAGAGAGAGAGAGAGGGGTGACACAAAGGGAGAGAGGGTTTAAAGGAAAGTACACCTGAGGTTTATGAACCAAACTCAAAGAGGACGGGTGAGGAGTGCCAGTCTGGGGAAAATAGTGGATGAATAGACAAAGGGTGTCTCAAACATACTTCAATGGTAAAAGTGATAAAACAGAGAAAGAGAGTCTATCATGTAATATGGGAAAAGAGGGAGAGCGAGAGACTGAGAGATCGTAAAGCTCATAAAAATATAGAGAGCCATTCATGACTTATAAAATAACAGCCATCGATGTGCAAACCAAAACTGCAGCGTAGATGAAATAGATGATATTTTATTGTTCCAGGCCCTCAGTCCCAGTCTGTATAAATAGCTATTGATTTAACATGTTTTATTCAGCCAGCCAGGCGAACTTTCAGGGCCCGGGAGACGTCACCTGCTTGTCGGAGGCAATGGCTGCTGCTCTGTCGAGAGCTTTCTGCTGCATTTAAGACAGCCGTCTTCTGTCGGTCAAAGGTTTCATCCCAAGCTCCTCAATCCAAACGGCGTTCACTCGTCTGTCTATGTTGTACCGGGGGGAGTCAAGTACCTGGAAAAGTGAATAAGAAATCTCTTCATTGTTCTTTCTCAGCCCACTGGCAATGATACAAAATAATATTAGAAGAAAAATAACTTTATGTTTGTGTTTGTAGAAATTCTTTTCAACTCTGGAGTGAGTTTGGTTCATTTTGGGCAGATGGGAGCAAAACAGTGTTCAGTCTTGCCTTGAATTCACAACAGAAATAAACATCCATCCATGTAATTCATACAAAGCTTGACCTTCCACCATGTTCTCATTCAATTTCATCAACTACTGATGTTTGTCACACCCTTCAGTGGCTTACACAGACCCTGAAGTTAAGGTGACATGAGTTAGAGTTCGGGAAGGATCATGGTATTGATGTTGCCATCATTAGTCTCCTGGGTGAAGGTCCTCCTCTCCACCCCAAGCAAACCTCCATACGTAGACCTTACACTTTACAAGAATAGACTATATCACCTGTAACAGAGGGGTTACATTTCAGATGCACAAGGTACCCTTTAGCATCCGTATGTGTCAGTGCGCTTGTTGATTTGCATAGAGGAATTATTCCTTAGTACTTATCATCAGGACATCAAAATATTACATGTACATGGACCTCTTTTCTTCAGCAAATCACAGTCTGCAAGCAGTTAGCTGCAACCAACTTCCAAAAAGAGAGTGCCTAACTTCGAATTTACATAAAGTTATATAATGTGTGCCTATCTCATTGGTCCAAAAACTGTTGGGGAGCCGCCCTGGTTTAAACTTGGCTCTCCCTTGTTGGTTCACAGGCTGGTTCCAGCCTCTTGGCACTCTCCAATCGTCTTCAGCCAGCTTCCTAAAGAGGAGGAAAACCTAAACTAGTACCTAGTCAGCGATCTGAGACATCTATCTTACAGTATGCCTCACATGACTAACTGCATACTGAACTTTTAAGGGGGTTTGACTTTTGACCCTGATGGTATCTTGTCCCTCTGTTTTCAATAATCAGAGTAGCCCTCTGTTCTACAGATCCTATTTCAATCAACTGATAGAGGTGGCCTTCTGCTCTATGGATCTATAGAAACCAGGGTGATGAGTTTGCAACACAACTTACAGGTCACACAATACGAATATAAAACATTTTATTCTAACATATAACAAAACGTCAGTATTTGACGTCCCTCAAATCACTTTTGCTTGTTGTTCCCAGACACCGACACTAGAAGAAGTTCAAAGATTCAAAGACTGTCTGAACAAGTCAAAGGAAAAAAAATGTTTCAAGTGTGCACCGCGGGAATATAAAGAAACAACACTGCTTATTTTTAATGATTCCTTTCTGTTGTTTCTCCCGCCCACCACACTGTAGCTCTATATGCCCTCAGAGAAACCGGGGGGCTTTGATCAATCATTATAGATTTAGTTCTCTAACAAGACAGTGATACATTAGAAGTGAGAACATCCGCGTAATACACACCAACCGCAAGAAATACCAACGCAACTGCTGATGAGCATCAGCAGCAAACAACAAAATGAGTCAAGCTCGGTTCAACCCCAGAGTCGCACAAACTAAAATTGGTATTGATTTTCATTCACAAAACATGATTGTGGCCAGTGACACACATCCAATCGTGGAATTTGAGCATGTCCATCCCTTCAGGTTTTTCTCTGCTGTTGCTGATTTTCTGTATTTGCATCTTTCTTCCCTCAACCTCGTATTTCCTGTCTCTCTCTCTCTCACACACACAAACACACACATCATCACATCGCACCACCTCCAGCCTGCAGGCCTATAGTGGAAGTGAGGCACCCAGCTGTTGGCGCTTTTGATTTGAGTCCGCTAATGGAGCGACGAGGGGTCGACGAGCGGCCCACTGCCTCAGCTCACACACACACACACACACACACACACACACACACACACACACACACACACACACACACACACACACACACACACACACACACACACACACACACACACACACACACACACCACCTTCAGCCTACAAGGTACCACAAACATCCGTCCACATCTCTTATCTTTTTTTCTCTCTCTCTCTCTCTTCTTGCGTTCACCTCCTCGTTCGCTCTGGCTCTCTTTGTTTTCCAGTCTTCATTTTCTTCTCGTCACATTATTTTTTTCATTAATAAAGCATGTAATGAGACTGAATATGAGCTACTCTCAGGGCGCGATGAGAAACTGTCCTATTCTCAATGTCACTTTCCAATTCAGGAGTTCTTCTCCGGCGTGGCATTGGCAAATTGAGAACAGTAACAGCAGATGGAAGGACATTTGCAGATAATCACGAAGACAATCACTTTGTGCACTAAATTAAATCTCTTGTATCGGTGTGTTCTGATGATCTCAACCTGAACATTCAATACAGCTCCCTCTCTCGGTATTAATTGCACATATTTCTTCTGCAAATATTGTTTTGTCTCTCCTCTGCTCTTTTCAACTCTTCTGTGTGAATTCATTCCAAAGCAGCTTTATTGCACAAAAAGAAAAGAAGTGCTCCTGAAGTTTTGTAAACTCAGTTTCCAAAAAAAATTGTTTCATTAATTCCATCTTAAATAGTTTATTTTAGTGGGCTAAGCAGGGTGTAACAGGGAAATGGTGATCGCATGCCTCCGTGGCTGAAGCCAGACTGGAGACTTCATGGTTAAACCACCGGTCCATTGCGACGCTGACACCAACAGCAAGAAGCCCAGCGTCTGTCTTTCACCCTTTTATTTCACCGAGCTCTCGCCAATTACTAAAAGTCAGTCTGAGATTTAGTCTTGTCTGGCGCTCTCAGCTCCAGTGTGTCTTGAATCTGCTGGGGTTGCAAGGATAGATTTAGTTACTAGATATTTTCTGCACAGCTATGATTGCCGGTGGGAAAGTTTTCCTCTGTGAATTCCTACTTGGCAGTCGGCTAAACAGTGCTGCCCTTGCATGCTGTTTTTGTCAAGAAATCAATCCCAGAAGACAAATGACAGGAAACATGAACCGTTCCAGGGGCTATAGCTCCGCAAGCCGGAGAAACATTTTGCGTCGGTGGAGGTTTCCGCTGGTTCATTCATGTCGTCTCTCTTTGTTTTCCGTCTCTTTTTTTTCATTGTTCTTCTCTACCTCCGTCTCTACCTCCGTCACCTTGCCTTCACGTGTCATATATCCAGTATTATTATATTTTTCTATTCTCACTTTGTGGCTGAAAGACAAACTCTGATGCACTTAGAGGCCCTGACACAGACACACACACTCGATGAAGTGCTGAGATGTGTTTGGGTTGAATTGCTATTAATGTTTTTTTCTTTTCTCTCTGACCAGTCAATACTCTTTTGTACTGACTGTCATTCACAATGACAGCTGACCTCCAGTGTTCTGCCGCGTGTGTGTGTGTGTGTGTGCGTTTGTCCATGTGTGCAGTCATCGACAGTCGTGCAGTGTGGAAACTTGCCAGCAGCAACATTACAACAGACATCGACAGTTCTTTTAACAGAAGAACTATTGAAGTGCTTCTGCCAGTTTTAGTGACCATGGGTCAATTTGCTCAATTTGTTCCAGTCTCAAAGTGGAGATCATGTGGAGAAACACAGACCTGTAGTAGAGAGCCGACATCACTTCGCCTTCAAAATTGATTCGCGCTACGTTTAACAGACAAAAAGACGTGGTCGATTTGTTGGATCTGCTGTGACGTGATAGTGGAAGCGGTTGGAGAGTCAAAGTCGAGTCTGGTCTTTAATCAGTAACAATGTCTGAAAGTCAGAAATCTCTCTTTTGGAATAAAAACATTTACACACAAAAGCGTTTCAAATTCAAAATGTTCTTGAGATTTTGAGTAATGAAACTGACATAAAAGGTGATATTTGTTGGACTTCATCAACTGGAGATGATGAAATAAACGTTTCACTATTTTTTTACAATACATACAAAATGGTTTGCTTGGAGCATTTTAGCATCTTTCAGCTTTTTGTTTTGGCTCCCTCCCAACGCTCTCATCTTAGTATTTCGTCCATTGACAGTCAGAGTAAAGCTAAAATAATCTCATCTGCTTCCAGATCACCTACAAGGCCCTGAGCTCCTTAGACCCCAGCGCCGATCTGACAACACAGAGGGGACGGGTGTTCAAGCTGAGGAACGAGACCCTTCACCTTTTCGTTGGTCTCTACCCAGGAACCACCTACTTCTTCACCCTCAAAGCCTCCACGAACAAAGGCTTCGGCCCACCCGTCACCACCCGCATTACCACCAAGATCGCAGGTAACAATCTTTTGAAGTTTTCAACTTAGAGACTTTTATTTCTGGTGACACTGGTTTGATTTTTGCTCCAAACATACAAACATTGTGTCAGACTTATTGCTTATTATTTATCAGGTAAGGAGACACTGACTCCTTTTTCGTTGGCCACTTGGAGTGCTGACATGTCAGTCACTTTCTTTCTTTGTGCCTGCTTTTGTTTGTCTGTCTGAGTGACCGTCTTCACGTCTATCTGACTTTCTCTTTCCATCTGTAACCCTCTGTTTATGTCGCCCGCCTGGGCCCATAGAAAATGTCAACAACTAAAACAATCATCTTTTGTGGCGAGAACTATGAAATGCCCTCACATGTTAATGCACTTCTTTATTCTGGAACAAGAGGATTTCTCGAGTCTTCTTCCGTCTGTTTTGTGAAGGCTGTTCTCTGTTGTTCAAATGACAGAGAGACTGATGCAAAATAAGAACCCGTGCATCTCTTTGCCCTTTATCTCTCTGACTCACCCGTTCCCTGTCCCCAAATTAACTGCCGTGCATCCTCACCCTTTCCCTTTTCATCTCTCAGCATCCTTTCTTCTCCTTCTTCCTTTCTGTCTCTGTACCTTTTCTCTATTTTTTACCTTCCTCTAATAATCCATCCCCATATCTCTCATTCACAGGACGTTGTTATCTCTATGTCCACCTCATTAGGAGAGTTGTGACCTTTTAGCAGTTTTCTGTGGAGACGCTCATTGTAAGCGTGGGCCAAAAGTAGTACTTCTTACAATCCCCAAGTCCAGCTTGAAGGCCACTTGTAGAGGAGTTATTTTTCAGGACAAAAAAAAAGTTGGTGTGGTGGATATAGCTTACAATGGCTGATGCAATGAGCTTTGTTGATGATGAATCGTCTGCTGCACAAATGCACAACGAATAAGGGATAAATTCACAGTCCGCAAGATGCACATTTCAGACTGCAAACTTATCCACCAGAGCAACATTTATCTTCACATTTATCTTCATCTACATACGATATTCAAATCCTTGCACAGTCTGTATGGAGATTTGTTCCAGTCTTTGACATTTGAAGCTAGTTTCCACCTATTTGTCTTGTTGTACAACTTTATTTGAGTTGTTAATTCCCTTTAATGAGTATTAAAATGCCAGAAATCTATACCCCTATGTGATCCAAACATATTACATCCTCTGTGTTTATTAATATCATTACATAATTAATGACTGTCATTTGACTCAATCCACATGTGATACGTAGGCTTAAGTATACCCATAGAGGCTATGCTGAGCACACACATCTTTTCATTCAGTTCAGTGCCACAGCAAGTGGCCACTTCTCATTTGTCACAGGAGGCTCTGAGGTTTATTGGAAATGTGGAATAAGATCACTTTGTTATAATCATACCAATGTGAACTTAAGATAAAATGGTCCACGTATCATATTTAACCCTCCCCCCCAGGGGAATACATTTCTAACCTAATAATGACTCCCAGATTTTCAGTCTGCAAATATGTCATTGCACTGAAATAGAACAGAACAATATCACTGCCACCGTGCACAGGAGGGCCCAGCAGTGCCTCTTTCTGCTGAGGGATCTCAAAGGCTTCTAACGTTGGACCATTTAACGCCCGTCTACAAATCACTGATCGAGTCGGTCCTTTCAATATCACGCCTCGGTACAACTTCCTTCCTGTTTGAAACAAATCAGAACTTTCTGGGGTCATCAGGCATGCCCACACAGTACTCTCTAGCAGATCTCTGCACAGAGCAAGACCCTCATTACACAGGACCCATCACACGACCCCCACGACTCCAGTCTGCCGTTACAGAAACCCTCTGATCAGGACATGTCATACCAACTGCCACTGGCACGATGGCAAACCTTCCTCTACCCACTGACCATGTTGAGCACTGATTGAACGACAGAAGGCTGCGATATCTAAACCCGTCATCAGCATGTTATTAGCATTGTCCTCTCTGTCAACACTTACACTGATTTTATGTTGACCTTTCCGCTGAGCCTCTCAAATCTTAACAACATGTTGTTAGAAAACACAGCGTTCCCGAACAGAGACGTCGTCTCCCTCTAAATGTCACGCCGTCCCCAATCTTCGTTATCTCATTCAGGGACCAAAGGATAAAGAGATTTAAATTGAATGATGCAGACAGATGGAGATGGATGGACATAGGCGGAGGGATTGGACTTGTGTTAATAACCTACATGTCACACCAATCAGGGAAGAAAGTGTTGATGTTTTACTCAGATGGGCACAGACGCTGAACCTCCAAAATGAGGGCATGACAGACGTGAAATTAAAAACTGTTCGTATTGAAGCACACATCCATCTTTCTGTTGCTCTTAATAACACCTGAGAAGATGGCTGCTGTCAAGATCTGATATGAAAATATCAGAAAGTAAAAGGACAGGACAGATTAGATGATTTTATTTGTTTTTTAAGCTTTACATAATGTTTACCGGTGCTTTTATCTTTCACAACCTCCGTAGTTTGACATTTTTTCAACTTTCTAAAGTAAACCAATATTGGAAAAGAAAGTGGAGCTCACGTTGTGTTCTGAGATCAGTTTTCCCTTTGACATCAGGCTCATTTTACAAACTGAAACTCACGTTTCATCGTCTGTCTGTGCGTGCAACACAATCCGTTTGTAGAAGATTTATTGAGTTGAGGAAAATGAATAAGGGAGGAATGTGCAGGGTCAGTGTGTTTCTAATCCAGAGATTTGGGCTGGCATTAATGAATATTCATCATTATACGGTGCAGGATGTGTGAAAAATGCCGGTCAATAATGCTTTCACTTTTCTCACCATCAGCTCCCATGATGCCAGAGTACGAGTCTGAGGCTCCACTGAACGAGACGGAGACCACCATCACCATCCTGCTGAAGCCCGCCCAATCACGTGGAGCGCCGATCAGGTAATTTCCTCACCTGTCCTGTCATTACATTTCATTCCTTCATTCTACCAACACTTCCTTTATTTCTCCCTCTCCTCTCCACTCTTTACCCTTCACCCTCTTTACATCCACTTTCCTCTCTCGTCTTCCTCGGGGGTCTCTTTTAAAGCCATTAAAATCACTCACACATATAAAGTCCAATTTGTATGCAAAGGAACTCCGAGAATAAGACTTTTTTTTTTTCCATAGATATAAATTTGCCAGTGAAACATATCGCCATTAGTCACTTTAGCATCTTGCAGCTTTTTAGTCACCGCCTCCATGGAGATGCAACTTCGAGCTGACTTGACAGGCCTAAATGTTTAATGGTAATTTGGCAATCAATGTCTGGTCACTTGAGACTTCACTGCTTTAATTGAAACGCCCTGCCAAAAGCTTGTTGACATAAAAAAAAAAAAAAAAAGCTTTTAAGGACATTGGCTTTTTTTTTCACATTATGCACAAAAAATGTGCAATCACTCATGTAAACACATGGTTGGCATATAGTGGCGTAATAACAGAAAAATCAACTCCTTCATGAAAGCATTTCATAAAAAGCCACTGACATCCGTTCGTTCGAGACATGTTGTAACCCCGCTGCAAGTGTGACACATTTCAGAAGCAGCTCTCCATCGAGTTTACACAACTGTTCTGTTTTTGATAGACGCCGCGTCCAGCCACGTCGATCAGCACAGAGCAGATCGAGCTGGCTGGAGGTCAGACACATAAACATGGAGGTAGTCCAGACGGTACAAAATAAAACACCAGTTTACCTATATGGCTAATCTGGGAGTCATAAACAAAAGAAGAAAAATCACCAAATTTGAGCAAGTTAACAACTGCAACTGGTTCTGGCTTGGCTTGGAAAGGCTCAGGGGGGAAGGTGGCTCACGGCTCTGGCCGTGAGCTTTACAGCGCCCTCCTGCCTGGACCTCGCCACTTTCCGGGGCCGTGGACTTAGTGCTCGCTGCGCCCTCTCCGCAACTGTCGAATCGCAACGTAATGCAACTTTCACTTCCTCCCGCAACAAAATCACAAACAAAAATGTAAAAAGCACTGCAACTTTCACCGCAATTTTTTTGAAAACCTGATGCAACATCAGGCATTTTAGGCCGCAACTATTGCAAAAAAGGCCCATGAAATCCTGGTAGGACTGATATCATTTCAGTTATAGACTGACCCCGGCCCCACATCACAGAAAGGCAAGTTGATGTGGCCCGCACCGAAAAAAGTTCAGGGACTCCTGGTCTAGGGGGTCAAACGCGTTCAAAACACTCCTGGTGGGATATAAAGCTGCGTGAAAAATGGGCCCAAAACACATCACAAATATTTGCAAAATAATTCATGAACATTAACTTTACCGTTAACAGTTCTACAGCTGGTTGAGTATTTTTCTATAACGTAAGTACAATTAAAACTAACAAACAAAAAGAAACTTGATAAAAAAGAACTCACACTGGCGTTTCCGTCTTCAGGTCCCAGGTCCACTGCTCTCGCTGCTTTTGTTTTAAAATGGACGCGCAGCTAATTTATTCCTTTTCTCATTTTCTCAGCCAGCGTGTTTTTTAATTAAAAGTTCACTTTGAACATATGATCTCATCCATTTAATTGGTGTAGGAGAGAACATTATTCTGCAGTTGCCTTGAGGGAAATACAGTTTCGACAAGAGTGCGTGGAGAATATATATCACTTCAATTTGGACTTGGGGAAATGGACTTTGTGAAATGTGAGCGTGGGTCAGTGGTTTAGTGTTAATTTCTGTAAATCCCATACCGTATCTCGCCATTTATCACCCACACATGGCAAATATATCATTTTGAATTAGGCTGCACTCCAACTGCTCACATCTTTATGTGTTTATCAACCCCGGATAAGCCTCTTTGCATGTTTGCTTAGTATTACATGCTTTAAGTGCCAACAGATGTTTGTGGAGCGGCGGGGGAAAATGTATCTGCCGGTTAATGTTCACGCTGATGTTTGGTGGTGGTGTTTTATATTTATTTTGAGGAGATAAGAGCACCTCAGGTTCAGGAGCTTAGATGAGGAATGCTTACTGAGATGGGTCTGCTTTCAGACACACATGCATGCACATGAATGGACACAGCCAAAGGCAGTTTTTAAAGGCCAATAGTGGACACTGCTCACAGTCTCAACCGCCAAACAGGCCCATGAAGGATCAGTGGAAACGTCCTCACTTTACAAAATGTTCATTTACTAAAAGGTCTACGTGCACCAAACTGTTCAAAACGGATGTTTAAAACTCACAAAGAGAGAACTACAGCAACACAGGCGAATGTAGAAACACCTGTAAAAAAAGAGTCTATATTCGCAGATCTGCTTCATCCCTTATGCAGCCACTGAAAGCTATTAGTTTGAAATAGATATTTCACCAGAAAGGCAGAAACAGCACAGAGTGTGTGTGTGTGTGCGTGTGTGTGTGTGTGTGTGTGTGTGTGTGTGTGTGTGTGTGTGTGTGTGTGTGTGTGTGTGTGTGTGTGTGTGTGTGTGTGTGTGTGAGAGAGAAAGAGAGAGAGAGAGAGAGAGACTCATCTTTGGTCATCAGCAATTATCTTTTATGAAAGCTGCCAAACGGGAGCTGGGGATAATTGGCCACGGCCCCCTTCACAGAAACATACATTTCCCTAATTGCGTATAATTGTGAAGTGAGTTCTTGGCGTGGAGGACGGAGGTAATTGCGGAGGGCCGCTGCGTTTGTCCTGACCGCTGAAGGAGCCCTCAGCCATTCATGAAGCCTCTCAGAGCAGGATGGAAGCACACACACACACACACACACACACACACACACACACACACACACACACACACACACACACACACACACACACACACACACACACACACACACACACACACACACACATAAAAGAGGCCACACACACAGACTTAGACACAGTATAGTATATAAACTCACGTCAATACACCCGGTAGATAATTACACCTGTTAGATATCACACACACACACACACACGCGCGCGCGCCTACTAAAGCACATACAGGCACATGCACACCTCCTAACACCACACACACATAAACACACTATGCATGCATATGCAAAAGAGGATGTAACTTTATATCTGTTACACTCTCTCACACACACACACACACACTCTCTCTCACACACACTTTTAATTCACACTTTGCTGCTGAGTCAGCGCAGGAAATGATCTGCCAGCTACTTTGTTAAGTTCGCTGAAGTTCGCTTCCAAAGTACATCCACCATTTGGAAAAAGAAAGTGACCCCTGGAACAAATTATATTCCTTTTTAAAGGATAGGCGGCATTTTCCGGAGAATCCTTTGCAGACTTCAGCCGTCTTAATGCTTTAATTGCCAAAATAGATATAAAGCACTCAGGATATTGAAGCTTTTTATTGGCTGGGTGCTCTATAGTGAGAAAAGTAAAGTATACTATACAAGTGCACCTGTTTTAAGACTGAGTGTTTCATTAGCAGGTATTAATGTGACTTTATTTGTGTCTCCAGCTCGTACCAGCTCGTTGTGAAAGAGGAGCGAAAGTCCAAGACCCGCCGCGCCGCCTCCGAAGCCCCCGAGTGTTTCTCCGCTCCCGTCAGCTTCCGCAACGCCTCCATCTTGGACTCGTCCTATTACATCGCCGCCGAGCTGCCCCCGTCCAGCCTCACGGTGGTGCAGCCGTTCACGGTGGGAGACAACAAGAGCTACGGCGGTTTCTGGAATCCTCCGCTGTCGCCGGCCAAGAGCTACAGCATCTACTACCAGGCCATGAGCAGAGCCAATGGGGTGAGTGCTGCAGATATATGAAAGTCACGATAAGCTTAACTCTGAAACGAATGGAGGAATTTAGTATTCCCTCCAAACCTGGACGTGTCTTCATTTATAGAGCACTTTCCAGATTGCTCCAGATTGCTTCAAACAATGCAACAACTTCATGACAAGCTGATCTTATTCAACAGTTTGAAGCAAATAAAACAAATAAAACCAGCAGAAGGGCTCGATCAACAGGAACTTTTTAAAAATTCTTTATATGGAGGCTTTAAAACTGGAAACAGGAAAACCTTTAGCGCCCCCAGTCTGCACATCCTCCTCTTCCTGATGCTTCAAAACACCTATGGTGCAAACACAAACACTCTCCCAGTGCTCTGAGCTAAAGGTCCAGGCGGCCTGGCTAACAGACTGAAATGACATTAACTAACAGCAGCTACATTTTACAGCAGTTTACTTAATTGTCCATCAGGAAACTCTGCAACTCACAGAGAGTTAAGAGAGGAGCATCCGGAGGACATGAAACACTATTGATTGCACCTGAATATATAAGCCGCACCAGCTGAATTTGAAAAGAAAATACATTTTGTACATATATAGGCCGCACTTGAATATAAGCTGCAGGTTTTGATGTTTTTTTTCATGTTGTACCATGAGATATTTACACAGAAGATTTTTTTTGTTTTAATTTAAGACACACCTTTTTTCAAACTGTGCCTGAAAATCGTCAGTACGGCACCAACATGGCATCAACGCGGGATGCCAAGATTACGTGCAGTAGCTCTATTTTCTTTTTGCCTTAAACTTAAAAGCTGCATCATATGCATTTCTTTGTGTGTTTTCCACGGTGAGGGTGTGTGCATAATGCGTAAAAATGACAAAATCCAAATCAAAACTAGTGTCTTCTTCTGTGCATAATCTTTTCCCCACATGTCTGTCTCACTTTTGCG
This sequence comes from Collichthys lucidus, assembly GCA_004119915.2. Lineage (NCBI taxonomy): Eukaryota > Metazoa > Chordata > Actinopteri > Sciaenidae > Collichthys > Collichthys lucidus. Next base: position 27,964,700 of record CM014082.1, on the reverse strand, counting down.
TTTATTGCTAGAGAGTGTTGGCCAGTAAAAATCTATAAGGTGTGTTTTAAGTGTGTGAAAAAAGTAGCAGCTTATAGTCTGAAGATTACGGTATTTGGTAGTGTGTGACGTAGTGCTGTAAGGCGTTACGTACTTCTCACAGGTGATCATACCCTGAGCACAGAATGACATAGTGTAAGAGGAGACGTACAGGGTGCAGAGCGGAAAAGACAGACACACCATTCACCTGATTACACGTCCAAATGATTTAAAGCCTGTTATGTCATGGTAGAAACTTGTAATCGTCTGATAAAAACAGGCTTTTTAATCACAAAGCTTAAACAGCAAAGTCTCTACCTTTGGCCACACCCTTATCAGTGATGTCACACAGGTGTCACAGCATCAAGAGACGAGATGAGGGCTTTGCAGTTTAAATGACTCTCTCAGCTTCAGTCAAGTAAATGTTACTTTCTATCAAAGAATCAACTGAAGCGTTTTCACTCCCAGAATCCATCTGTCTGTTTGCTTTCCCCTTCTTTTCGCCTGGCAATTATACTGTCTGCAAATGTAACAGCAGCCCGCCCACCTCCGCCACCTCTCTCCTTCTCATAACTCATTCACAACTTGAACTTGACTTTTGAATTTCCATAATACTCTGAACCCCTGTGAGGGTTGTTTTAATTTTCCACTGCTGTAACCACGGTAACTCGGCTTGGCGAGCGGGGCCCGGGAAAGCTGGCTGATGCCGTGATGTAATATCCTCCTTCAGACGGCAGATTTCCCACAATGCACTCACACGGAGGGAGATTGTGTGCAAGTCTGAGGGAGGAGGAAGAGGAGGAGAGTGGTGGTGGTGGTTCTTGCGTGATTGAACAAGCATGTGTGTGACTGGATGAGTACGTGTTTTAAAAGTGTGTATATGCATGTGCTTTGTTTGTTTGTGTGTGTGTGTGTGTGTGTGTGTGTGTGTGTGTGTGTGTGTGTGTGTGTGTGTGTGTGTGTGTGTGTGTGTGTGTAGGCCCCAAATCACATAGGAATTCCTTATTTGATTGGATCTCAGTCAATCCAATCAGTGTGAGATTTGTTTGGGTCATGGATTGCAGCATTGTGGGCGGCGCTGGTGAGGAGGTTGGCGGCAGTCACCGTAACCCAGATGATTTGATAAAGAAGTGAGGCATGAAAAATGGACAAACATTCATGAAATTCGTTAAAGTTCTGCCAATAAACATATTATTTTCTGCACGGGTCAAAGAGAAAATGATGCATGAAATAATTATTGTTTTTCTAACTTAGCAGCAACTGCGACTAACAGAATGCTCCACTTAACAGTTTTATTTTCTCCTTTGAGAAAGAGACCTTAGAGATTTTGAGTCTCTTAATTTATTTGTGTGTGTGTGTGTAACATTTAAGAAAAGATATCTGCAGTGAAAAGAAAAAGAAAAAAAGAAAAGCAATCACACACAAGAGGGAGTGCTGCTGTACTGAATATTAGCACGGCACGGTATATATCTGATGCACCAAGCAGTGCAAACCCAAACCCAGAATGTGAAGTTTGCGGTTATGTAGGGTTCATGTTTATGTATTAATACTGAATTAGCGTCGACATTTGACATCCTTTATCTGGTGTTTCTAGAGTGATTTTTACGGACACGTAGGAAATTGTTAATCATATTTCTTAAAAGGTAATTTGGAGTAATATTTTCCACTGAGTACCAAGAGCTTTAGTTTAATTCAAACCTCTTGTATGTTTATGTTTGAATGTTTTATCAACACTACAGAAACCTTAGGCAGCTGTCAGGTATGATAAGGTGCTCAGACGTTGACTACTGTTAGTTATCAGTTTGATTAACGGTGGTTTATTGATTACTGATGACTTATTATTAGCTTGTATTCAGTTTCCTCGGCAGTTAGCAGTAAATGGTTGCCATTTAATAGATAATGTAACTTTAATGTAAAGGTCCGAGTGCTGTTATTCTCTATATCAGCGGAATGAACACTGTCGTGTTGTGTCTCCCACAATAAAACAAATACGCACTTTCTGATCTGATGCTCTTATTGGCAGAGCAACATTATTTGTTAGTACTTTACAAAACTATTCTAACTAAGTGTTCACAAGTTCATCACCACATCTTTGTGTCTTCACACTTTTTCATCCCAACAAGTCCTCGTACCTCAATGCCCACCTGAAAATATCAAACTACCAAATTAAACCAATTTTATTGTCCAACGAATGAATGTCCGAGCGAGAGGTGATACACACTGTGATTCCTGTCAAAGTTTGGGGATGATACAGCGTTTGTACTGTGTTATTATCCTGACTCAATGTGTGTGAACAAAAAAAAAAGTACCTGCGCTGTCAGTTTTCTGCAGAGGAAATCAATGGTAAGGGGTCAGGCACACAACAGCTGCCCTGGAGCTCGAGTGCCTTCTTCAAGGACTCGCCAGCAGGGTGAATGTCTGTTGACAACAGCTTGAACCCGGCCTGTGTGGTTGAAGGACGTGTCTCCTTTAACACAAGGTGACATTAAGGGTCTGGCTATGGAGAAATTCATTTGGCCAGTGAATCCACTGCTCCCAGCTGTGGGTTTGACTCTGAATAGACAGCTCTGCACAAAGGAGAATGTCAGCATTTGAATAATCCCTTCTCTAAATCCAATATCTCCATTATATACTGTTTCAGTGAGGATGTGTGAAAGTGATATTTGTCAATCAGGGATTTAAGTTATCTGCACTTCTCACAAAGTACTGTAATTTGTTTAATTTCTCTGCTGTCAGTCATTTTGCGAGAGTAGGTGTCACTTTTTTTCTTTTTTTTTCCGTCTTCCCAGGCGGTGGATGTCTCATATTGGATAGAAGCTCCTCATTTACATTTTAGAGGACTTGGCTGGTTTGCTGTAGTTTGATCTCATGGATGAAAGTCTGTTTCTCATTCTCTGCCTTTCTTGGATAATCCTGCTCGTTTTTTTTTCCTCTCGCTCCATCTCTGAGCTCCACCTGTCCATCAAGGAGAACGTCTCTCCTCCTCTCATTCTCTTTTATTTTCTGTCCCTGTCTCTCTTGAGAACATTTAGAAGAAATTGTTCTCTCAATCCACCCACTCTCCATCTCTTCGTTGCTCACTGCTGTTGCCTCTGTCTCCCTAATAGGAAAAAAAAACCCTGCTGCATATTTCCATGTCTTACCCTCTTTGCTCAAATTGTCTTTCTCTATTTTCTGTCCATCTTCTTGTCTTCCATTCCATTTCCCTCTGTGTGTTTCTTTCCCTCATCTCTTGCCCACTTGTTCTTTCCTTTCCTTTCACAGTGCCTCCTTTCCTTGTTACCTTTCCATTTCCATTCTCTCTTATCCTCCCACCTTGTCGATTCTTTCTCTCCTCCCACTCTGTTTCTCTTTCTGTTTCAGCATCATCTTATATCACTCTCTTTCACCCCTCCATGTCTCCCTTTGCTTGTCTCCTTTCATTCCCACTTGTTTCTCTTAACTCAACCTCAACTTTTTCCCTCCATTTATTTTCTTTCCTCCCCTCTCCTTTCATTTCCTCTTTCTCCACATCTTTATTTTCCCTTTCAAACACTTCTCCCTCCTTTCTCTTCTTCCCTTTTCTTCAATCCACTCTCTCTTTCTCTCTCTCTCTCTCTCTCCCCCCTCTGGGGTGACATCAGTCTGATGCCAGTCTCTCATCTCCCATCATTGTGCCAATTAGTCGACGCTCTGCACATTAATACTGCTCGCCAACGGCGATCTTGATTTCTCCCTCGATGTCGTGTGATGTCACACACACACACACACGCCACCCACATTAAAGGAAAACACACACACACAGATGAGAATAAAGTGCCTGGGGCTGTAAGTAAGAGCAGGAGTGATCGGGGACTTTGGGGCGAGGAACGATGGAGGGAGGGGGAGTAAAAGTCTAAAAAGAGTGAAAGAGACATTAAAGAAGATATAATACTAGAGGCAAAGATGGAGGCCGGCACAGCTGAAGAGAAATAGTGGGAGAGAAGAGAGTGAAATGGACCCAAGAAAGAGAGAAGTGCAGTGAGAGCATTTCAAATGATGCCATTCACGTCGAATATAAGTTCTCCTGCAGCCCCCTCAGATCCAGTTAAGGGAAATCACCAGGCTGCAGCATACAGTTATATTTTAGAGACCATTGTGCCACCAGCTTTGTGGCAACACTTGCAAAGGCCCTTTACTGTTTCATTTATGACAAAGGCAGATCTGTAAGGAAATGGTTTCCCCTTGCCCCCATCACCCGGCACCTTAAAGGAAGGAGCTGAAGGCCGACTGAGAAAACCCCTGCAGACAGATTCAAGCATCAGCTGTACAGGAATCTGAAAAATAAAAATAGGGCTAAATTAGTTAAATATAAGAATTAGATTTTGATAAATGTATACATATGGTAAACATGTTAGACATATTTTCCATAGACTTCTTCAAACTACTGATAAGTCTGACCAACAGTCAAAATCTGAGAGTCTGACAGTCTGAGAAGAGTCTGTTCAGTTCAGACCTGAAGAAGTCTCTTGGATACGTTTTCACGGATCTACAACCAAGTCCGGTTCCCCTCAGCTTTACCTCTTCACAAAGAGCAATGACCTGGACATCTGAGGACGCTCACAAAACAGTCTCAAACTTCTAAAACTTTGAATTCAAGAATATACAAAATAGATAAAAGCCACGAATCCTCCAATTTTATGACTCAGTCCACTTTAAATACCCTGCGTTTACTCAAGTCAACGTTTGTCTTGATGCTTCAAGAGTGGCACAAGGACACAAAAGGAGAAAAAGAAACAAAAAACTGGAGAGACATTCTGGACCAACTTTCTCACTCTACGTAGATAAGAGCATCAGTCAAATGGATAAAATGCAGCATGTGAAGTTCATGGGCCGAAAAGCAGAGGGACGGATGATTAAGTTGAAAAACCAATGGAGGAGGAGGGAGCCAAAACACAAATGCAAGAGAGGAAAGGTAGAACTGCTGGAGGAGAAACAGAGAGAAGGAGGAGGAGGAAGACGAGGAGGAGGAGAAATGGGGCGAGAAATGGCACCGAAACAAAAGGAAACTGTGGCACACGCGCTGGAAAAAAAAAAAAAAACATGCCCTCCCGCGCTGTGAAAAATGCAGCCAGACACCTTTCTTGACAAGTAAAAAGCCTCAGGGGTTGGCCAGGGTACTCTGACAATCAACGTCATTCACGCACACACACACACACACACACATGCACACACGCATTCACCCACACATTCACTACGCCAAGCAAGCCAGCCTCAGAGTGCAGATTTTGGAGAGAAGACACAGAGAGAGATTTTACCAGCTGACAGTCCATGTCAATCAAGATGCATTCGGCTGACTCCGAAATCCTTAAATGGACTTTTACTCTGTGTGTGTGTGTGTGAGTGAGAGAGAGAAAGAGAGAGAGAGAGACAGACAAACTTCACCAGCTGAAGCCATCAGTCAACTAAAAATATGTGTGTATGGATAATGTATGGAAACCTTTCACACTTGAAATAGATAGATGAGATGGATATTAGGAAAGAGTGTAAAAAGTTGTTACCCTGGCTACCCTGGGTTGCCTGGGAACCCCGACAACCAATCACAATATCCAGAAGTCAGACAAAAAAAACACACACACACACACACAGTTGGAAATCTGGCCCGTCAGTCAGAACACTAACCCAACCAAATGTTCGACGTTAGGAGAGATAGAGGGAAAAGAGAAGGGAAGATGGAAAGATAGACAGATGAAGAGAGAGAGAGAGAGAGAGAGAGAGAACTCACCCACACAGCAGCTGCATCTCCTATACACACTTAGTATTCTTGTCAGGCTCGACAAAGTTAACTACTACACACACAGAAACACACACACTGTGTCTCCAGTGTCTCCATCGTAAACAACCCCACCACCACCATCTCGTCTCCCAGCCTCTCAGGATAAAGGCAGGGGCAATAAATTGGCCTTACATTTATTAACTTTGCTTCTTGCAACCTCCCGAGGTTTGGTCCATTAGCATGAGTGAAGACGAGGCAAACGCTCTTATTCACAGCAATCGTGAATCTACAACAGCCGGGTCTCTAAATGGAACCGTAAATAGGCACGGTACGGCCAATTTCTCGAGAACACAAGTCACCAGGTGCTCAGTGAGCTGATCTCATTCCCATGGTGGCCACTTGTAGGATTTGATAGGCAGGTAAGTCAAAGTTTCAGATGTACTGCAGAGGCCTTGTGTGATACTTTATCCCAATGGGTTTTCATCACACATTCAAAGATATGTGTGTTCTACAGATCTATTGATGGAACGCACGGAAATGTCTCATTAGCAGGGGACAGACATTAACTCGTCTGGATCAGCTGTCTTTACATATTATCTTTGCATATTAACAGAAGCGCAAAACGCACTGTGTTCAGCATGCTCTCCCTGAGAACACGTCAAAAATGTGCATGTGCAGGACTCTGTCGGTCAAGTAACAATTAATATGCAACGTGCAGTTAGACTTTCAAAATAAAGCTCAGCCGAAAGACTTGAGATTTCACATTTTGAGTTTAGACCGTCGCAGTGGTTCAGTTCAGGCTCAAAAGCAAGCTGCTTTGTGTTGAAACAGGTACGCAATGTAACATGCACAATGATATAAACTATGCAAATTAGATTATGTAATATAAATGACACAACTTAGAATATATAGAAGTTGACATGATGGTACAGTTGAGCTCAGCACAGTGGTTTATCCATCCATCGCAAATATGCAAACTTCTTTCACTCTTTAGAATCAAACACAGCTTATGTCAGCGCATTCGTTGATTTGCATAGAGGAATTCTATAGCCAAATTATTCCTTAGTACGAGTATTTATTTAGCATCAGGACATCAAAATATTACATGTACATGGACCTCTTTTCTTCAGCAAATCGCAGTCTGCAAGCAGTTAGCTGCAACCAACTCCCAAAAAGAGAGTGCCTAACTTTGAATTTACATAAAGTTATATAATGTGTGTGCCTATCTCATTGGTCCAAAAACTGTTGGGGAGCGGTCCTGGTTTAAACTTGGCTCTCCCTTGTTGGTGCACAGGCTGGTTCCAGCCTCTTGGCACTCTCCAATCGTCTTCAGCCAGCTTCCTAAAGAGGATGAAAGGTAATAAACATCCCAGCTAGGCTCAGGAAAATATCAGCTACCTATGTAACATGAATACATTATTTAAAAGTAACTTAAAAGACGTTGACGTTTACTTTTGGTTTCACACAGGACACGAGACCAACGAGAGAACCAGATCCAGAAGACAATAAAGCAGATAGACAGCCGGACATTTAGTCAGTCATTCAGACAGAGATGCAGTAGAAGCAGGTGTGTTTAGTCTTATGGAGAGATCCAGCTGAGAAGCTAACACCATCCATCATCCACCAACATTCATCTTCCTTGCTCTTTAACTTCATGAGCTCCCGGCATGTACACACACATGCATACACACTGTCACGCACACAGACACAGAGTATGCAGACAAGCACACAAACGTGACAAAAACAAACACACAAATGTTCCTTTCTCCTGTTTTGCTCTCTATTATATATTATTCCCTTTTTGCTGTGACTGATTGATTGCACAAAAAAAAAAAACACAGATCCAGTTTCACATAATGCAGCCGCAATATTTCAGAAACACTGAATGTAGAACTTCATGTATGTCTCCCAGTTTGATTCTGTGCCATCTTTTGCCATCATATTCTGACAGTGTGACACTGGCAGGTAGATGTCACATTGCAGTGACACGGTTCATCAATCAACACGATCAGATTTGAGCATTGCAGGATGATTTTCTGGCTACCATATCTATATATACACGTGTGTGTGTGTGTGGCAGCTGTTATTTAGTCCCAGAAATACCAGTTCCCAACCATGTGCACTTTGCCTTTAATGGAACTTGCGATATTCCATATCTGAAGTGTTGGAGCTTTCTACAATTACACAGCCAAAATTAGCTCCTCTGAAGGTCAGCAGCATCTAGAAAAGAATAGTCCGAGAAGGTTTTAACGTGCAGCAAACAGTCTTGTATTACTGAGCTGTAGCTGAAGAGTCATTCACAGACAACCTAAACTCTACATCTCAAAATACCCGAGAGGCTACGCAAAGCAACTGCCAATCACTAGCCGTGAAATGACTTATTATGCAAATTAAATGTCTTAAACCATACATATAAAGATAGAGGGTGGGGAGCCAAAATATATCATACACCTGACCGACTCAATCGTGAGCAGGGCTCAGCAGAAAAGCCTGGAAGCAAACTTTACCCACATGCATAAACAACCAGTACAAATCTGGGTTTCCTAGACCCTGGCGGGGTTTATGACATATACTGCAGCCAGCCACCAGGGGGCCACTCGAGATTTAGCTTCACTTTTTGGGCACTGTCATGTTGTCCTTCTCTATATACAATAATGCACTGTGTGTTTAACCGGTTGTGTTTTTCGTGAGTAGCAGCTCCGTCACCAGTTTTCACAGAGAATCACCAGAATACATCTGAAAGACAGGCCATGTAGAGATTGTGTGCAGACGTATATTGTTTCCAGGTTTCAGTTGTCAAAGAAAAAAACGTTAACATGACCTGAAAATGCCAAATTTAGAACAAAATGAAGGTACATGGGCAGTACCTTGGGAGTGATTTTGTTCAAACGCTAAAGTGACAGGCGTCAGCGTCGGCAGCTGCCGCAGTCGTCTTTGATGAAGACAAATGGGCCAACATGTGAAGGAGGCCAATCTCTGCGTGACAAGTGGGTTACATACGTACACTTACTGATGACAGCACATTATGGAGGGAAGAAAAGAGGAGAAGACGGGCGCAGTGAAGAAATGAAGAAGAGCTGGAATAAAGAAAAAGCACACGTCTTCAAGCGGTGACAGCCCGTCAAAAAGAGAATGACGGGAACGGTGGAACCACGGGGACATAGATTGCGAGGACGAGAAAAAAGGAGGGCGCGGGAAGTGTAGGTTCAACAGAAAGAACGACAGGATAGAGAGATAGAGAAGGCAGAGGTTAGCACTGATTTGGTAATTTATGGAAAGGTCAAAGTCGAAAGACGTCGAGGCGAGATTGATTGTAATGTTTAAAACACATTTTCACAAACATGTTCTGAGATTGGTGATAATTTACATTTTAATATGAGAAAAACTGAGAAACAAGATGAAGTGACAGTGAAGGATGCTGAGGAGTGTCCGTGTGTGTGTGCTTCTGTACCTGTACAAGGTGAGCGGTGTGGGCGACCGTGCTACGATTATGATTGTACGTATGAACTGAGGATGATGGATCTAATCAGCTCCAACACAATAACTTATCGATCCTGACATTAATAACGTGTACGTGTGTTTTGAGAGTAATCAAGCCGGTCACTGTATTGCAAACTAGGACAAAATAAGAAACTAATAACATGGTCTAATGATCTCATTGATCATCCTTAAAGACGAATGGCGTCATGGAGTGTATACTGTGAGAGCAATGTATGAGCTTTCTCCTTCAATCGACATAATGCAGGTTTTAACTTGTTTTACCCCATTAACTACAAATTTAATATGATAAGTTAGTGTTCTTTCATTAATTTCACTTAAATATAAGAATGTGGTTCACTTCTCCTATATGCAGAGGTGAGCGTCTTTTAAAAGGTGGTCACTGTTGCATGTTTTTCTCAGCCTAACCAAACTAGGACTGTTTCACATCATCAACCACATGTTTTTTATTGTCATCATGACACCGAAGTGACTTCGTCCTTGCTTGCACGTCCAATCCACACACACATATAAAAGCTGCTTTGAATGAAACGTATATTCTGTTTTTGTAAAATGTTTAGCAATCATAAAGTTCTGATGTTTTTGCATGGCCAGCATTTGAAAGCACACAGTCATTGTCCTTCCTTTGTGATGGCTGACCCTGCTGACTCTTCAAACAGCCATTTAAACTATAAAGTTCCCACAGAAATTTTGAGAGTGACGAGTGGGCTGTTGCCGTGGTCTTAGCATGTTAGCGTTAGCAATTAGCATGTATTTAATTCTTAGTGGCTAATGCTAATTGCCAAATGTCGGTTGGAAATGCTGACAGAGAGAGAGAGAGAGAAAATGCTGAGACCACCCCTCAAACAGGAAGGATTTCTGGCCAAACCGTATTTCCAATCATTGAACCGAAATCACTGGGAGCATCCTGAGCCCTTCCTGAACGTCTACATAGTTATTTTGTGTTGATAAAGTGAAGAAATGTGACCTTTAGAGCGATTCAAAGAAGCGTTACTTCTGCTTTCCTCCAGAAATGTTACCGCCTTTTTAACATGGCAGTCTATGAGGCTGTGGATGGGTGTTGCTCGCGCATCTTTGTGTGTTACGCCAAAACTATAAGGCTGACAGCTTTAGCAGACGAATGTGAGTGAGAAGACAAATTTTACTACGTTTCTATGTATAAATCATGTCTGTAGTGGGGCATTTGAGGCCACGGTAGTCGAGTATGTTTTATTTTTTCACTGATTTTTCTCTCTGCTCCTCACTCTAGCTGATGATGTCATCCACTCTAGCTCCAACATTCCGCCCAATACACACCCATTATAAACCCAGAAATTTGAGTAAAAACCTGCTCAAATTTAAGCCTTGATAGTTTAAAAACGGTAAAAGCTGTCGATGAGTGAAGTGAATCACTGAAGAGAAGGCAAGAGTACCTACATTTTAAAGTTCAAATGAAGTCTCTCGGTAAAAGTATGCCAGAGCAGTTCTTTGTTGAAAATGTCTGTTGAATTATTTTATTTTTTTCTGGCTTTCCCATTCATTCCTATGTGAAATTTCTCTCTTACAAAAGTAATAGCACTCGATTCTAGATGAAAACGCACATTTTAATATCTAATTTGTTGGGGTCCTCTCATCACTGTGGGCCGCATAAATTTTCCAAAAAGGGCGAAAGATGAATAATAAAACTAAGAAGAAACACGCAGAAGAACAATAGTTGACCCGCGTCGTGGACACTCGTCACTAATTATGAACACTTAACATTTACCACAAGTTACCTAAACAGTTTGTCTGTCTTTCTTTGTCCTCTCTCTGCAGGAAACCAAAATCAACTGTGTCCGCCTGGCTAACAAAGGTATGAGCACCCTTCCATTGATACTTAAAGACAATATTATTTGATTTCAACTTGAAGATTAGTTTGTTACATGACCCCCCCCAGACGAGTGTTACAAGTTAGATGAGATGAACACACACACACACACACACGTGCACACACACAAGTCTTGAAACAGGTGAACCCAGGCAACCCCACATCCTAACCATGTTATCCTGCATGATTTCGTTGCATAGCATTCTCTCTCTCTCTCTCTCTCCATTTCTTCTCACCTAATCTTTCTCTTTTATTGCACTGTTCTGTCTCACATTCTCCCTTATAATTTTCCTCTATCCTGCTCTCTCTTTTTCCATTTCGTACCGCATCCATGTTGCTCATCAGTGTATAAAGTGGAACATCAGGGCCATTACATACCGATTGACCGCCTTCATTAAACCCGATGGATGGAGGCTAAAGCGTTAGCCCCAGAACCCATTTCATCCTATTCTGTTTTGCTTTCCCCATGTCTCCCATCTTTATTTGCTGCTCATCTCCAGCAAATACACCCATTTGTGCGCCAGGCAATGTGCTTTGAAAGCTTTTCAGCTCGCTATTGATTTTCCTCACCTCTTTATTTTTTTCTATTCTTTTTTTTCATCTGCATCAAACATTGATTTGATTTTTCCACATCTCCTTTCTCTGTTCTGTCACTCTCACTCTCTTATTCCTCGCCTGCGTCAAACATTCATTGCTCATTTGTGCACATTTTTCCTCTTTTATTCCATTCTCTTTTTTTATCTTGCTCTATCCATTTCCAGGCTGTGTTTTTTTTTTTTTTTGAGTGGAAAGTACTGTGGGTGGAGGTCTACAGTGCATAGACCCTGCTCTCTGTCTGTCTGCATGTGTGTGTGTCTGTGTGCTTGGTAAAAGACATGCTTTTAACTTTGTGGCTGTCTTTCATGTGATAATATATATACATATATATATATTCGATATGTAGAATGATCAGTGTTCCCAAAACAAAATTCAAATCTACTTTAGATGTACTTTTTGGAAGTTTCTCTATGTGGGCAGTGCAGATGGCACGCCTATGACTAATTTATTTGCAATACCTGCTAGTTACTCCCAAGAGTAGCTGCTTTTTTAAAGATAAATGCCACTTCAGTGTGTTTTAATCAGTGTGATCAGTTAGTGTACTTTTTCTGGTTAAGATAAAAAGCTACAGACGGTATCGAGGCTGAGCTGCTGTCAGAGCCAAAGAACCAATTTATTGGCCAGATTATGGAAGCATTCAGGTAAAGAGAAAAAAAAAACAGCAGAGACATGGTGCAATGATCATGCCTAGTATTTCTGATAATATAATAACTGAAAAAAAAAAAACACAATTGTCCCACTACGATGCTCTGTAATGCGCTGCTGTTTTAGCTCGTTTTCACTCCCAACTCGTCAAATAGTGGCACTTGATCAGTGACCCTAGGGTTCAAAATATGTCGCTGTAGTTTCCCCTTAGCATCGTGCTCGGACACACCTGTGTAGCTTAACGGTTTGATGTGTCGTTGAGGTCAGGTGACATGGTATAAAGAATGAGGAAGTCTACAGATGGGGGAAGTGGGGAGATGGATGGGTCCATCAGGACTTTCACCACAGAAGATAGAGGAAACATTTACTTCTTTTAAGTAACTCTAACTATGTTTTATTACTTACTTAAGTTACGTCGGGTATGTAACAAAACTTATGTCCTTGAAAGTTCTTATACATCCAGATCATCTTTGTTTGAGGAGAGATTCATGATTATTCATGACAGAGGAGGGTTCGTGTCCAGAAATTACGCCAGACCGGGAAAATACAGCGTCATATATAAGTGTAGGGGTGCAGACAAAACATCAGCAGTAAATGTCATGAAGTTGTGTTAATGCTAGATTAGTATTAATATTGGCAAAAGAATGTGGTTCTAAAGGTTTTGTACCATAGTTCTGTGTACAATATGCGATAATAGGTTTTCTTACCTATGTTGCCTCGTATACTATTTGAAAACTTGGTTCTTTGGCTTAATCAGTGAGATTCCTTCATTCTGCCTCCTAGAAATGTAGATTAGAAAGATGAAACGTTCCTTTTTGAGTCACAATTGACGACCACCTCATGAAACCCAATCAGTGTTGAAGCTAGCTGGTAGTTGCTCTAGACAAACTGTCACAAATGTTTCACTGTTAACCCGTAATGAAAGTTTGAACGGATCTGATTGTGTCTCTGGGTGAACTAAACACTTGCAGCAGAACCCGGAGGCCAGATTGTGTCTTTGCACCAACTTTGCCACGCCACAAAGTTCATACTTTTAGTTTTTTTTTTTTTCGTTTTTGTTTGTTTGTTTTTTTTAAAACACCACTTCATTTCTTTTCTCTTCCATTTCCTACTTCCTTTATTTTTATTAACCCGTCAAGCCAAGCTGACAGTCAACAGACTCAAATGTTAACCCCCAGCACCATATCTGCATCCACTGACTCACCAAACAACAACACATCTGTTGGCCTTTCCTGGTAATGGGCCAGTCAAGATGCTCGTTGACATTTACCTCCTTGGCTATACGACCAATCATACCCAAGTTCACATTTTGAGTGCTAGTTGTCCTATTGATCTTATGTTCGAGTGCTATCTCTCACCACTGCAATTTCTCTCCTAAGACAGATTGTGCAATTGAAAACCAAGGGAGATCTAAACCTTGATGAAATGGATAAAGAAAACTATACGTCTTTTTTTCTTAGACTTTTTTCTTCTTTCTTTTTTTCCTTTTTTGTTGTTGTTTGTTTTCTCTCTTCCCTCTCTCTTTCTCATGCTTTCCGGCGGGGACGTGCGGCCCTTGGCCTTAGTGGTAATAGGTAGGGGACAAATAACAACGCCGTACATTCTAGTCATCCCAAGCGAAGGTGATTATTGCTTTGTAGGCAGAATATTTTCTTCCCTATGTTATATTTTTTTTTCCATCACAGTACAACCATAAACACGACACGAACCCCTGTTTCATTTTGGTTGTCCCCTTGCCCTTCCCCCCTCCCTCCTTTTTCTCCCTTTTTTTGTTTCTTGACTTTTCTCTGTTTTTCTTTGCTTTGTTTTTGTTTTTTTTGTCTTTCCTTCTCATCGCCATCTTACTGCATATGTTTGCATGTCTGCTCTGCTTCGAGTGTCGCTGGCTGTGTTTGAACCTCCTCTCTTTCTGTCTTGCATCCACACACACACACACACAGACACACACAAACACACAGCAGTGAAAACATGCTGCTTTCAATAGCCTGCGTATTGGGACAGAAAGCTAACATTAGTGTTTGTTTGTCTTGGCTTCTAATCGACAATGCAGCGGATTTTCATATGAAGACTTGAAATCAATAAAAAAAGGAAGGAATGAGGGCTATGAGCTGAATTTTCATTAGGATCTTTATTGCTGTGTCAATTAAAAGCCAATTTGAGTTAGAACATAAGCTATTTCCTCTAAGTATGGTTTCATTCTTGCATGTGTGAAAACCAAAACAGGACATGGTTGGACGTGGTGAAGATGTCAGGCTTACCCGAGCGTACCCACCCCTCTCAGCACAAGTTAGCCTAGTCCACTGCTTTAAAACTATTCCACACCTTATATCAATATCCTAGTTACAGACCATAACCCTCTGAAACATTCCCAGTTGGTTCCTTGTGCGGTGGATTGATCTTAAAGAAGTTTGGTTTGGGTTGAGCCCTAGCTGAGCTCTATCAATCTGCCCAACACTGATGCCACTTCTCCTCAAACACGCCACACAACCTTACCGCATCCCGTCATGCTTTCATTTACGATAAGTCCCTGGCATTCGTGACGAATACTGAACATACTTACAATTCAACTGTATGTCACACTCACAGACTTCAGCGAAGTATCTGAACTGTTGTCAACGGCCACAAGGACACAGAACCAGCTGTTTGCTGCCATTATGTTCATTTTCAAAGAAGCGGCCTTACACTTCAGTATATTTATAATTAATCGTGATTATCAGCAGACTACTTCGAAAGTGCCGACCTTCTACAATGAATAAGCCTTTTAAATACTGAACATAAATGGGCTGCATTCCAAAACGAGAAATTCGATAATGGTGTCACCAATGCTTGATATGAAATAAAATCTTATATTTTATATTATGAAAGTTGATAGCTAACATGAGCCTTTCTGAAAATGACACTTACATATTAAAAACCTTTCATATATGACTGTTTTCAGTGCAGTTCTTTAAAATCCACAATATCCAATGCTTTATAATATGAATGCAATGCAATAAAAAAACACGAGTTAAGTCATTGTTTACTGGATTGGATTTTATTTTGCAATGCAGAGGCGTGACAGCAGAATACAAATGTATGATATTGTATAGAACAATCAAAATGTTGACTTCAACAATGGGACACAACAGGGAATCGGTCACCAGCAAGCACAGTCGGGGAAAAAAAACACAAAAAAAAAAACTGCTGTCACAGTTCTTTGTCAAGAATATGAGATGACTTCACATGAATACAATAACACTTATTGTCCTGAGGGAAATTGAGGTTTCAAGGCCCAGCACAAAGAATTATGCACATCATGCACAACAGCCGACACTAGTGAAATCCTAATTGAATAAATATAGATTGCATTCATGTAAAGTGTGGTCGCTCGCCTCGATGCAAATGAAAGCAGAAAACCTCTGCGTGCATTAGGATGGCATTTCGTTTCAGTGCTCGGTAACTTATTAAACATTGATTACATTCATAAACAACATGTCCTGTATTATTTTTAATAAATGAACATGTAATATAACAGAAGCACAGTTCAAGATACCAAACTACAAAAGGTCTGTGAGCAACATACAATTTATTTTACAGTTTCATCTTTTTACCCTCATCCACTCCACCTGTGTTCAGCATTCCCATCCAGCACCACAGCTTAGCCAGTGACAGCAAGCTAACTCACTGTTTAACCCTGAAACTCGATGTCGTCTAACCCCAACAGGACTGAAACGTTATATTAATGGGTCTACTCTGACACTGTGTCCGGGCTGAGAGCGACTCACTTTCAGTTCAATCATTAAACAGCGAGATGAGAAAGTGGAATCAGCTTGAGCTTGTTTCTTCCCTCAGCGATCTGTCAGCTCTTGTTTTGCTTCCGTCAAATTTAAAATCCAAATGTTTAAAATGGAAAATTAACTTTTTTAACTTAAAAAATAAATGTATCTGTTGACGGTCTGGTAGGGATGACCCCTTCAGATTTTCAGTCCACTTTGTTGAACAGATTGATTTGATTGTGAAGCGAACGCAGCCCTTGGTTTTTATAATCACACCCACTCTGTGCAGCACCCGCCAAGTGGCAGAAGTCCCACTTGGTTCATCTGTCCTGTTCAGTTCTTTTAGAAATGTATATTTTAACTGTTACGCAATACAAACAAGTCCAAGGCTGACTTTGCTCTGCATCTCAATTACTCTCCTTCTGCACGAGGCACAAACGTGATCGTTTTCATGTCCAAACTCACTCCCGACTTGTCAAACACAGCACGATGCCCTCTAGTGCAGTGTTTTTCAACCCTAGTCCTCAGGGAACGCTGCCCTGCATGTTTTAGATGTTTCCTGCTCCAACACACCTGATTCAAATGATCAGCCTCTCTTCAGGCTCTGCAGTGGCCTGATAACGAGCCACTCATTTGAATCAGGTGTGTTGGAGCAGAACAAAACATGCAGGGCAGTGTTCCCCGAGGACCAGGGTTGATGGGCAGTTGAAGTTAGGTGATGTAGTATAAAGTTGAGGTGGGTGGCAAAATGGCACTGGCCTTTAATCCAGGAAAGAAATGTTTGCATCAATATTGTCTTTTAAAGTCCATGAAGGCAATTATGATGTCTTTCAAACACATTAAATATATTGGAAAATAGTTGCTGAAAACATGTGAAAAGACTTTGAACGATATATCACAGAAATGTGGAGTTAGAGGTTCAAACAGTTTTCAGGATTTTGTGGGCGGTCCTTAAAGGGTGGCTCGATGACACGCTGAGGACACGCTGAGCAGAGAGATAGAGACGATTCAGCTCAGAGTGTTTTTCAAAGTTAGTCAGGTGATTTTTCTGAACTCATGTGACATGTTTCAGTCGCCCGCTTGACTGCTCCCATGAGTGGGCGTGGCTTCAGCACATTTAGAGGACACGCCCCCACAGTCCTAAAGCTGAATATTCATTTTTACCTGATTCTTATTTCATGATTTTGTCGATATTTTAATCATTGAAATCTGGTTGGGTGGTTAATGACACTTCTTTGCTCTGAAAAACTCAGAACACACATTTATTCTGACTTTACACTTTTTCTAAACCTAACCAAACTGCAGTAGTCAGTCAGTAAGCTTTATTCTGAAATTAGAGGGTACTTACAGCATCACAGTTTGAAGTGAATAACTGATCTTGCTGCTGCTTTCGACAAGTTGGGAGCTTTTCATGCCTTCCAGTCCAAATGCAGTTCCAATATCTCTTCACGAGCGACGAGATCATGTTTTATCTTTGAATCATTTGATTGGCTGAAGTGCTGCCTTTTCCGCTCACTGTGGCAAAAGGTGCAGCAGAAAACATGCACCAACCGATAAGTGGGACTTCGACACTGGCAGCATCCGTATGCCCTGCACCCGTTTAGGTGGTGCAGCTCACAGGAGCATCAAACCAACCCCTTGTCATCCAGACACTGGTATCACATGTCAGCTTCGATTCCCATTACCATTAGTCCCGAGGTCGATTATAATTGGTGGTGTGCAGAGTTGTGTTGTAACTGACTGTGGCGCTGTGCAATACTGATGCAACATGTGGCTTACTATTGTGTGCGTGTAAGATGCTAGTGCATGACTGAACTGTAAAAGTTAAACGTTGAAGGATTCATATCTGAATTGTCTTCGTCATTGACCTACACTGTGACACACACACAAACACATGCTATTCTTTACAACCTCCCCTCCCCCTGTTTTCCTGTCATCACGAGCGCTGCCTGCTTGCTGCTTAGTGAGTCAGTTTGCTTTTCTGAATTTGCAACAGATTGAGTCAGACTCTCAAAAGAAAAAAAAAACTCCTCAGGGGTGTTTTTAGGTGAATATCTGGCAATGATGTGACATTTTAAGGGCACAATACCAGTCAGCAATGGATGAAATGCTGTTCAAGCTGTACTGGGAGCAGGCAGGGTTTTCAACTGCAACTACAGCTGACAGAGAAATAGAGGAGAGAAAACTGAGAGCAAAAGAGAAAGAGACCACATTCCAGAGAGGAAAATAAATAAATCCCAAGAGAGAGGGAGAGGATCAAAAACTGAGAGAGACAGAGTGACAGAAAGTGACTTGAAGAAAGTCAGAGAAAAAGAAAAAGGCAAATCCAACAGTGGAGACAGAATCAGGCTCAAGGATTCTTCTGTTTTTTTTTTCTGGTAGCATTGTGTATGCAGACAGGTGTACCTGCCTCGCTCCCTCCACCAGACAGACATTGTGGAGAATTGTTGTCTTATGCTAAATTCGCCCTTCCTAACTCCGCCATGAATTTTCCATCTGCTCCACAGCACAGCGACAAAATGTTCAATTGTCCCTGCGTAAATCTTAGGGGCCAGGCCGTAAAGTACTCCAAGAATCTGGGGATAAAGAGGAGGAACGAGGGAGGGAGGGAGGAAAAAACAGAGCGGAAAGTAAAGGAGTGCATACTAACTTTAAAACACTTCACATTTGGCTTTTTACAGTTGTAATATAGTTCATAAACTGTATATTTGAGTTAGAATGCAAGATTGTATATTAGTATAGTGTTCCATTACCAAGCTTTTTTTTTTCTCTACCTGAGTAACCTTTAATATTCTGCTTCGTCTTTCACCTCCAATTTAATGCTCATAATTCTTGAGTTACCTGGACTAATTGGGCTCTATTGTTGTTAGAATGTTGCAACTTTTGCAAAGTTATACTCACCCAAGTGTCGCTCAGTAATTGAGACAGTGTTTTGACTCTTTCAGAAGAAAAAAATAGGATTTATGAGAGGTATTTAACTTAATGTTTCGCGTTATTTTAACTCCTTAAATGTCAACAGAACTCCCAAATTAACTAATTATTTAAAAGCACTGCATTTTTTTTTTCACAAAGTTTTTTTCCTCATCAAATTGCAGATTGCTCTGTCTCACGGACGTTGCACACTGTTGCACAGCAATCTGTAGCTTTCGTTTAACTGCAGCCTCGAACTCGTACGCTCGGCACAAAAACCTCGATTCATAAAGCTTCGAACAGCTGTTTTGTTCTTGCATTTATGATAACATATGGTTATGCATCAACTTTGAGGGCCGTTCATAAAAAAAAAAAAAAAAAAGCTGTATTTTGCATAGTCATGTGCGCTGTTGAATACACTTTGCACGCTTGGCGTTTATGGAGAAAGCGATGAGTCGCTCTGAGTTAAATGAGGTTTTAATATAAAGTCAAATGTCTTCCTGTGCGTTGACTTCAAGTCTCTGTGTTGAATTGTCACTTTTTGCTCGGTGCTCGTGTTTCATAACTTCAAGGCCGTGCCTCGCTTGCCAGCCTTCCTGCTTTTGTGGCTGTCAGCTTACAGCAGCTGCGTCCTAACATGCAATTCACTTTGGCCTTTGGTTGTGTTACCTTGTCAGAAACAAAATTCCCTTCAAGGGGGAATAAAAAGTTCCATTCCAGCACGTCATGTTTGTGTATCCCTGTAATTGATTTGGTCATCATACGACGATGTTGCATTGCATTTTGGGATTGTTTTCAAAAAATGGGTACATGGGGGATAAAGGAGCTGTCATGTAGCTGTCAACAGATTGGGATTGGAGAGAGGACACAGTCAGTATAACACACACACACACACACACTCACTAACCTCTTTATATTCACGGTTTGTGGTGAAACCGGGATGGAGCTTACTTCCTAAAAACATATTTATAAATCTAATAAGTTAGTAATAATAATACGTTTTACAGTATTCATGCACTCCCTGTACAGATTGTAAAGCCCTCAGAGGCAAATGTACTTTGTGACTTTGGAGTTATACAAATAAAATCTGATTTCATTTGAATAACATTTTTGTAGTGTAGTGTAATATTTGGGGAATAAATGCTGCCGCACATTTCTGGATTTAGAGGATGCAAATTGCCAATAAAAAACACAGAGATACATTTTATTAACAACCTCTCACCACTCTGAGCTGGACTTAAGCTTGGCTCTGCAGAGACCACATGAGTCCAGAGTAAACCGTGTCCCGATGACCTTAGCATCGATGGTGACCGGTGTTTGTGTGTCTGTGTTTGTGTGTGCACACAGGAGAGAGAGACAGGCAACCGGTAGCATTGTCCAATGTTTACTAAATTATTGAGACTATAAAATGTTAATCCATCATCATTTCAACACACACACACACACACACACACACACACACACACACACACACACACACACACTTTTACAAAGGCACCCAGGTGCACATATGTATACACAGGTGCATTGTTACACACACACACACACATAAGCATGCACACAAATACTCAGATTCACAATCAAAGGCACATTTAAGAATAGATATGCACACACACACACACACACACACACACACTAGTAATCCTGTTAAACACACTCAGCCATGCTGACGTTAATCCACAGAGCTCCCTGCAGACGCTGACAAACAACCTGAACCACAAATCAACCCTCATCTAAGACGCACACACACACACACACCTACAGTATGTAACCTGTGTGTGACATGCACGCAATTTGATTTCATTTCATTATTTCCATTTATTTATTTATGTATCTTTAAGGATAGGACACACACTTTAACACTGAAGAAAGGTTAGAAGTTAACTTATTTGTCTACACACACATACACAAAAACTGCACCCACGCTCAAACAGCGACTTGTACTCTACCAGCTACATGTAGACACACACACACACACACACACACACACACAGAGTCAAAGAAAAGCGGCGTTTAATATGCCGTTCAGGGCTGCTGCAGTGCGTCGGTAGCTAGGAGAATCAATCTTCTCTCCATTTGGATGAGATTATGTTTTTAATATCTCTGGTTTTACCCATAATTCCTCCCTGATAATTTTATCATGCTCTCCAAGTAGGAGAAATAAAAAAGATGGAGGAAAGAAAAATGTGTAAATGAAAAGGATATTACACACACACACACACACACAGCTTGTGTGCGTTCAGGAAAGAAAATTCTGGGGGATTAATGCTTTTTGGAAGCAATCAATATCATGACTAACCTGATGTTGTCACAGTTATAATGGCTAACACTGAGGTAGTCTCCTTTAATGCATTCATCCTGCAGTAATACTGAAGGCAGCTCTCTCAGACATGACGACCAAATTAGTATATTCCAACATAATACTTTACTTTCTCTCGTCGGGATTTATGTAACAGGAATTCCATCCTGCACAAAATAACCTCTCTAGGTAATAAAAAAATAACACCTCATGGGTGGTTATTAAATAACGCTTTAATCACACCGTTGTTACTGTTGAGAGGAAACCTTTAACCAATCCATGTCCCCCCAAAAACAAACATCCATCCCTCTTCTTCTGTACCAAATTCTTGACGCTATTCTAAGACGCCGTTCTAACAATAGAACATTTCTCTGAGAAGAATAATCTACCAAATGTTTTCTCCTCAACGTTGGCAAGCATCTATTTTTTTTCTCTTCTTCCCACCATAATTATGAACTATGGAGCTGCTATTATATTCCCCCGTGGCCACCAGTAAAATATGCTGTTGTCCAGGCTTACAGTATTCCCCTGGTAGGACAGCCTATCATTGTGAAGGCCAAGTGTGAATTCTGGCGTGTACGGAGACAGTCGGTTGTTGTTTGTTTTTTTTTTACCCCATGGATCGATATTTCATGTCTGTCTCCTGGGAGGATTTTACAGGAAAAATAAAGAATTTAAGGCCCCCAGTTTTCTGGCCATTACCATGCAGGCAGCTCTCTTTAAGAACTCGGACACCACAAATACAGATAAGCAGCGTTGTGATTGTCAAGAATAGCAAACGATGAAGATGTTTATTATCTATTATTACAGATACGGTGAGAGCACATTTGATCTATTAATATGTGGTGAAGATTTACTAAACTATATATGAAGACAAATACACATTTTCAGGGTGTCCTGGTCCCCCCACGGCCTGGATTTAATGCCAACCGGCGGCTCTTTGTTGCACACCCCCCCCCTCTCTATCACCGCTGTCTCCTGTCAGTCTGCAGATGTCACTATTGAAAATAAAGCCACACACACAAAAAAAAAAACATAATTAATACAACAACAAAACACATTCTGCACGCTCTGTCTCTGGTCACATATTTGGTTGCCCATGGCAACATTGCCCACTACAAGTGTCAGCGAAGACCTTTTCAACTAGTGATGTGTAAAGAAGTAATGATCTTGGGTAATTTTGCAGACTTTTTGATCATTGGAGAAATGAAAAAATCCATGCATATCCAAACCTTTTAATCTGACACTTTTTCTGTCTTATCTTTTTTTCCATGAGCACACTGTGGCTGACAGCTAATGTCCACTGCTGACGCTTAAGGGGCACTTTTGGCTTGGTATAAATTCAGTAGAGAAGTACACCAAATTAAAATATTCTGAAAGACATCGAATAGTTCTATAATTCTTTTGACTGGACATCAAAGCTGCTGGTCGAACCTTAAAGTAACAACATTTGAAATATTGTTGATGCTACGCCGACTTGTAATCGAATGCCGCCTCTACCATTTTCACTCCATGCCCCTTAGACCTCTTCTCATAGATTTATGATGGACAGGTAGTGAATAAATTACTACACTACTTGTCTCAATCCGTGCCACGCCAAATTGTAAATGCGTGATGGGAGGGAAAAATGACTGGAGCCCGGTGAGTGGGCAATATAACCAAGCCCAGCAGCCTCCATGGACATGGAAGAGGTTGAGACTCATGAAGGAAGCTAAGAAGGAGTGTGACACGAGTAAATCTGGGACCTAGTCTTAGTTTTTGGTGGAAACTTTGTGACTTAAAGACAGATGCTGAGCTGAGCTTCTGGCTGTTGGACTAGTCAGTAATATTAGCTGGCTGTGTTGCTAGTCGTATGGGGTACTATCATTTGTAGGACCATTGTGAGATGTTGTGGTGTTCTGTGTGACACATATGGACTTTTATAAAGGACATGATAAAGGCACACACACAGACACACAGATTACACAGCTGGGACAGTACTGAATGTTTCTGTGCCACCGGATAATATTCAGCCAGTCTGTTTCCAGGTCGGCCTTGACCAAGATTAAGGAGTCGAGGCTCATGGGAAACAAAGAATATTACGTTCACGTGACGCTCAGATCTGGGTCCAGATCTGAAGATTTGACTATGTAACAGTGATGTAAGAAGGTTATAAAAAGGTTGTTAAAAGTTAAGGGACTTTCGAATTCGCAAGCAGCTGTCTCTGTGTTGTTATTTCATTACGTTTTGGAAGGTTTGAGTAACCTCCTGATGGACACATCCATTTCAAACCAGTTGAGGACATTCACCTGGATAAACAGCATTCTGTTTAGGTACGAGTCTCTCTTCAGGCTCTCCAACTGTCTTTTTTAGAGACTTGATGTGTGCCAAGGAAGTAATACCCACACCACCTGCCAGTACCTGTGGCAAGACCACAGGATGGAGCCATAAATTGTACATATTACAAGCCACCTGTTAGCTGACGGTGACAACCCAGTAATAAATGAGGCCATGGTGTCCTCCATATTGTGTTTGCACCGGTTGTCAAACAATCCTACTTTGCTTTGACGATTTGCTTTGTCCCAGTAATGGACACAGTTGCATTAGATCACTTCTCCTCTGCTACGGTCAGAACCCTGTCAGAGTTCGTCTGATTGGCTGAACGGCTCCCGAGCTGGCCAATCACAATGTTAAATGGAGCTGAACCCGTCGCCAGATGGGGTCCTCTGCTGTTACATCATGAACTGTTGAACCCAATCAGCACGTGGAGCCGGTGAGGTGTGAACAAATGAGGTCATACTGTAATGTGTCAGGTGATACATATCGTGGATCACTCATGGGGGAAATTGAGGTTTAATACACCTGTGGGGTGATTACCGGGGCATAGAGTACGGGGATATGTGTGAACTCGTCTCTTGCAGGATCGCTAGAGGCTGTCATGTAACTATAATGTGCCTGACACACGGACAAGCACTTTTATACATTTCTGCTGATTACAGACTGTCTCAAGGTGTCCTTCCAAGGTCAGGTTCTGATGGGTTAATGGGATAAAAACAGCAGGCCACTCCAGATGGTTATTTGAACTTTTGGGTTGAAGTATGCAGGTTCAGATTTTTCTATAGTCTGATCAAAGGTCAACTGCGTCTTCCAGTTATTGCTGTAATTGTGCAACATATTTGCAGGATATAGGTAAGAGTAATGAGTAATAGACATTCTATGCTGATGGAACGCTTTGTGACGGTTTTCAGGTGTAACTATTATTTGAATTTTGTTTAGTTTTTTGGGGTGGCAGCCAGGACTTAGCCTGACAATTTAAAACTAGTTGACCTCTAATGAAATCCACACAATGGGTGCATGAATCCAAATGACAATTCATACAAGCTTAAATCAACTACTGAACAAAACAAGATACCGCTTTAAAATATATTCACAAAAAAAAAAAAAAACCCAAATCAATGTCCATCTCAGTTCTCAAAAGTTCAGTATCAACAAAAAAACAGGCTTCTTTTTTTCAGTTTATTTCCAGCGAAAAATAGATTCAGGAAAAAAAAAAACACTAAATCCTCAGATAGAAAAAAGGGAAAGCAACAAAAAAAAGTTTATATTCCTCGTTATTTCCAGCTCACCAGCCGACACACCGGGACTCCTCCTCCGTCATGTAGAAACAAACGTCCTTCGTAGCTGCTCCAGGACGGACGCGTAAGGGAGTCGAGGGCTAAAGGCTAAAATACACTGCATGCGGAACGGCTCAGGAACGGCGACGGAGTCGATACGTTTCAATGTTAGTCAACATATCAGCTTACACAGTCGCGGGAGCACGGCACATAAATTCAGCACAGAGCAGACTGTGCAGGGAAGGAAATCGGCTACAAAATAAAAACCCTGGTTTATTTTCAAAATAAAGTAGAAGTCAACAGGTGAGGGTGTTTTTTTTATGACACCTCACGTCCTTTTTTTAAGGACATTAGAAAAAGGATGTGGCGTGGAATGCCAGGGGTCAAAGAGACTACAGCCGAAAATATCGCACGATTATGCATGAATTCGCGACGCTCGGTAGCCGGCGGAGACGCCAAGTCACACATGATCACAAACGGATCATGTGTGACTTGGCTGACGGCTGAGTACGCAGTCGTTCCGGAGTGGAGCCGTTCTGCAGCCGTTCCGCATGCAGTGTATTTTTGGGGCTGCCGCAGTACTTCACTCTTACTACAGTATGATCTCAGCAGTGTGTGGGTGAAATGCTGAACCGTCTCCTCCAAAATACCGGTAGCGCACCGCCATATTAGTTTAGTGAAGTCATTTTTAATGGCCCGTTGCACCTGGTCTCACATGGTCAGAGAGGGGTTGGCTCGTTACATCCCCTCCCCCCTGAAAAAAGTCCACACAGGTGACACCTATCTCCAGTAAATTAGAAACCTAGAAAATCCTCCTCATCTGTGTCGGTGTTAAAGATTTCTAGAATTTGGTGGTGTTGCAGCTTATCCCATTCCTCTGCTGTGGGATAGCAGGGTTTCATCTGCGTGATGTTAATCATTTTCTGTTACGGACGTCAAGGGCTCGCAAGGCCCGAAACATATTGAAAGAAAAACAAAAGTTGTCACTAAACCAATAATAATTTTTATTAATTCAAAATAACTGAAACAATTCCACAAGAAAATAAAACAAAAGGGTTGGAGGTTCCTGGCCAAAACAAAACGAGAGAGAACACTGAGCCAGCCAACAGCCGTCGCACCCAGCACCCACTCCCAAACTAAGCCTGCCTAAAACCCACTACCTAAATGAAAAGAAAAGACCGAAAACGGGACTACTAAGGAACCCCTGAACCAAAACTAAAATAACAAAACCCAAACGGCTAAACGGACTCCTGGCATGGGGAAACCAGAGCCTCGACCATAGAGAGAGAGAGAGTCATGCTGACGAGACAATGAGTCTCACCTGGGGTCTCCTGCATAGAGAGAGAGAGACAGAGAGGAAAAAGGGGGGTGGGAAAAAACAAACACACAGCACTCCCAGCAGCAGGAAGATCAGCAGGATCCCCGTCAGCACATTGCGATTTAACAACATCTCACGGTCAGAGATCAGAACGGTCCTGATCCTTGACACAGACCACAGCAACAAGTCTTGACTTTAGTTGGTCTTTGTTGGTCCTAGTCTTTGGGCAGGTTCAGGTTCTGGTGCAGGTTCAGTCTCCACTTGTCGACACCGTACAGGTGTGTGACGTCACACGCCCGCAGAGCTGATTATTGATCTTCTCACAGTGAGGCATGAGCCCAGACACGAACCGGAAACAGGACCGGAGACGGTACCGACCGACAGGATCAAATACTTCAGACACTGACCGAGTCCACGTGCCTGTCCGGATCACTCCCATCTGGGGTGCCAATTTTTATGTGACGGTTTTCAGGTGTAACTATTGTTAGGTGCCGGGGTGGGTGTGTCTTGTTGTC
The DNA here is from genome assembly GCA_004119915.2 of Collichthys lucidus. Classification (NCBI taxonomy): domain Eukaryota; kingdom Metazoa; phylum Chordata; class Actinopteri; family Sciaenidae; genus Collichthys; species Collichthys lucidus. Next base: position 27,937,972 of record CM014082.1, on the reverse strand, counting down.
TTGTGCTCTCTTTGATTTCAGGCACCGCCCTTTCCCTCTCCTCCTCAATTAGCTGTTCCTCAAACGTCCACTTGAGGCTGACTACAAGTCATCCTCCATAAGTCCCCATGTTAAAAAGTTCACAGCAGAAAAAACATGTTTACAGCCTGGTTCAAAAAACACTTTCAGTTTTTGAGGGTGAACTCACCTGTTCATAAAGAGTTGAAGTTACACATAATGCACATTGCTGCTTTGACTGACAGGTGGGTGCCATCACAGGTGGCTTGTTTGAGCAACCAGGCATCATTCAGCCGCCCTTAGCTCCACCCATGCTTCACTTCTTAGCCCGCTTTTTTAGAGGTAGGCCTGGCAAGATGGCGATACACTCTGAGCTTCACAAACTCTGCTGAAATCTATTGGTGGCATCCCGGAGACTACGTTCATGTTTTAGACAGTCTATGGATGGGATCATTGGTTCTGACTTTCAGTTGTGAAAACGGCCCTAAAGGGGAATCCAAATTGGAATCAAGCTCTCAGTTCTGGGTGGTTCACAGCTAATAAAAATACTCTGCGTACACCTTTTCTCAGTGTCTTTGAATCGAGGTAGCAAAACTTTTTCTGAGTATCTGCAGCTGTATGATATGGCAGTTACTCCAGAACTAAGAGTTACAATCTTTTGTGGTAGGAAGCAGCATACTTCATTCAGAATGCACTGAATATCCTGTTATTCATTAAGAAATATGCACTGTGCGTGTTGAGAATTCAACACGCTTTCAAAAAAAGTACAGCACTTAAAACTCAACGTGGCCATTAAAATGTCTATTTGACGTCTCATTTCCATTGAAAGCATGCGGGGAGAAAAGGATGCTTTTTTTACTAGGATGGAGAGTGACAGGTGATTTTTTTTTTTTTTTTTTTTTTTAATTTCTGTTTTTTCAAATATGACACATCTACGAGGTGAGGACGCTGTCCGTGATCTTGTCAACGAGGACGGTCGTCACGTACCGAGTGAAGGCATTCAGTCTTTTTAAAAAAAGAACACGACGACCATCGAGGACCGCGGCAGCTATCGCCGAGCGTGCCAAGGTTAGGTGTTTAAGCCGTTAGCTCAGTGGATTCCGCCGCCAACCTTGTGTTGTTATTGCAGAGGGGGCGAAGATGAGAGAGACAGGGGATTAAACTCAACTCCCACACAGTGGTATTACTCTATTAATCGGCTGTCTTTGTCTATCAAGGTTATAACAAGAGGCTGCGTGTCTCTGAGAGAACAGGTGCATTCATGTGGAGGGTTCCAGGGTCCTTCGCTCGAGGGGCTGTCATCGTTCTCTTTCCAGTGTTCCTTTTCCCGTCATGTGTACTTCTCCCTCTTTATGTCTTTCTCACACATTCTTCCTTTTATCTTTCCATCCCCACATTTATTCCGGTTTGTTTCCTGCCAAACATTTCCGACTTTTTTTTAGAATTTCTTGATGTTTCTTTTAATTATCTTCTCCCACTCATTCTGTGTCAGGTTATTTCTCATGTATTTCTTTCTTTATTTTAATTTCACCTCTGTTAATCTCTTCTAATACCACTGTCATAATTTCTTTAAGTTTGTATTTCTGGGTCGCAGGCAATGGCAGTTATATTAACAGCAGGTCTGCTTTTCGCTTTCTGTCCAACAGGGCAGCATCTCTTTGAGAGTTGAAAGTGTAACTTGGACTAGAGCTGGTGTTTGAGTTTGACACTCCAGTGTGTCAAAGAGATGCCACCTGAGAATATTAAAGGATTGTGACGAGTTGGTATTCAGTGGAGAGTTTTGTTCTGTTCTCACTACAAAGTCGGCAAATGTGACTTGGTCAGTGGCCCAACAGTTCAAACTATGACGTACCCTTCTAGCACCGTTTTTTGATATGTCTGTCTGGTGTATTGTTATGACGTGCCATTGCAATCAGGTGATGTAGTAAAAAGAGCGAGAAAGTCCACAAATGGAGGTGGTTTGTGTGGATGGATGGGTCGAGAAGACTGTTTGTGTCCTGTGTGAAACCAAAAGTCAGCGTTGACTTATTGTTGACTGACGTATATTTTTTCAAACCAAATCATGATCTTCTTCTAATCCGAATAGTTTTTGTGCCTGAACCTAAACAAACTGTGGCCATTTAAAAAAAAATATATATATATATATGAAATGTTTCTGACAAAACAACACATTCACTCCAAACGAGCTCATCCTCAGGTGAGTTATGAAGTTCTGGAGGTTGAGGGTGGATGAATGGATGTGAGGAAGGGATTGAAAGGGAACAATCAGTATGGAGCAGATGTCTCAGGAGTGGAGTCTCCTGAGCCATTTACTGGCCCCAGACAGAAGAGGATGAATGACAGGGAGTGTCAATAGGGACGGGCAGAGGGAGGAGTGAGGAAGGGAGGTAAATGTTTGAAGGGGAGGGATAGAGAAAGTAAGTAAAGTCAGCATGTGATTAGAGGTGTGGCTGAGGCATGGTCCTCGATCCAGAACAGAAAGAAAACTCCACACTCTGCAAAAAAGAAGAAGACATTTCAAAATAAAACAAAAAGCTTCAGAGCTTGATTACACATGGAGCCTGAGCAGCAAGCAGGAAGTGAAGCCCCTCTCTGCATTCAGAGGTGACACTCACTGAGAGTCACCTCCGGCCCTCTACATCAAACCATACAGATGATGCTGTACATGTAAATGTATTGTCCTCCTGTAAACTCCGCTCCGTACACCATGTTTGCGTTCACCTTGCCCGTGTTTGTTCATTTCGTCGTCCAGCCTTCCAGTCCATTTAATCCCGCATGTGTTGCGTTGTTGTGTCGCATGTGTGGAACTCAAACCTCGACGTGTTTGTGTAACTTATTCATCTGTGTGTGTTGTTTGTCCTTGGAGCGGTTTTCAATGTTTGTGACTTGGAATGTCTTCCAATGGCGTTCAGAGATGTAAAACTTTTTGGCAGCGACACCTCCAAATAAGTTTACTCTGCTGAATCTGAGGCGTTTGTTTGTATGTGTTCAGCATGTTGCTCATTTTTCATACACCCCCCCCCCCCCAGCTTGATGTTTAGAAGTCGTGTTTATGCTCTTTGCATACTGATGTGTTTGCAGTATCTTCACTTTGGGATCAACTGTGTCCAGTGTGTCTTTGTGGCTAACGTGTACGTATTTATCAAGGCTGTCCAGGACTTATCTTTGTTTGTTTGAGTGTGTTTGCATGTATTCGTGTCCTTCCTTTGAGAGTGTACGTGCCTGGGTATTTGTACGTTGCTGCCCACTGATGTGACTATGTGCATACCTTTGTGTGTGTGTGTATGCGTGTGTGTCAATGTGTGTAGGTGCGTCCACACAGGACTCAGACGCCATGGAGCCAGAGAAGCAGGTGGACAGCACGGTGAAGATGGCCGGAGTGATCGCAGGGATCCTCATGTTCATCATCATCCTCCTCGGCGTTGTCCTCACCTTCAAACGCAGGTAAGTAATAAGCCCGTCATCAGGACGTAGCGGACACTTAAAGGTGCTATATGTAGCATTTTAACAATAATAAATCGTCAACACATCCTTTTTATATCTATCCAATTCCCAGCCAAGGCGGACGAGACAGTTGGTAGCCTCCATCGGACGTCGTGCTGCAGTTTTTTGAGCCAAATTTGTAAGGCCACGTTTGCTGTTGAGTTTCATTGCGGCACAAAACAGGAAGAGGGATGTTCCTCCACAGGAAACTTTAATAGTTTCTGGTGAGTGCAGATGGTGAACAGAGGCAACATAAAGAAATGAAAAAAAAAAGATCTCCAGCAATAAGAGCAGCATTGGTATTTAGATAGAGGCTACCAATCATCTTTACGAGCACAGCTCGGATCTGTGTTGAATAAAATACTACATTTAGCATCTTTAAACCGTATGAATATATAGACTGATAGACCGTTTGATAGACCTAATGTCAAGTCAAGTGTCCTCATAGCTGATAGAAGCTAGGGTGAATATGAATGGACAGAGAGGACAGGGGAGGAGGTAAATGTGTTGAGGTGAAGGTGGATTTAGTGAAACGTGTAATAAAAAAATGATTTTTTAAAGTTAGTTTCAGTCAAAAGAAATGTTTCTCAGAGATTAGTATTTATCCAAAAATTGCAGGTTGCACACTGTTTGTTACGTTCATGAAGGCCACAAAGTTCTATTCATTTCTTAAGGCGATGTAAAAGGTCAGAATTATGTAATAAATCTGCTGATTTGCTTAATCCTCTCTAACCGCTAAGGCAAAATAAATAATAATTGTAGATGTGCCCAGAGTTTAGATATCTCAAACCCAGATGAATTGTATTTTACTTTTTTTCTTTCAGCGAGCAGGCGTACACAGCTTCCCGTGTCTGTGTTAACATGCACACTGGCTTGCCACCATCACCTGCCTCTCTTTCCTTTGACTTTCTCTAATTCTCTAGATCGCCTCATCCATCCTCACATCCCTCTCTACTCCATCCGCAGCACGCTTAGACATTTTATTTTGCGTTCGTTTAAGTTTCTTTTGGCATTTTTATTGTTTTTTTTGTTTTGTTCTTACTTACACCCAAAACCTATAAAACAAAAGGATTGAAGGAATTCTTCAGGGCGCCGAGTACAAATAGAAAGTCGACACAATAACTTCACTGTGGCACTTTTTTATGCTGATTTGCACAACAAAACTAAGACAGGAGCCACAGGGAGCTGAAATGTAAAGGCATGGGGATTACTTGGTCTGATTGCTCAAGGACTTAAATTGTAATACTTCCATACAAACAAACAGCAGAATAAATTATAGCGTGGACTCAGAAGTGAGTATAATCATTTTCAAAGGGAATTCAGCTGCTTATTTAAATCAAATGTATTGTAGGACTTTGTGTCATGTCAAGCTTGGACAATTATCACATCAGCCATGAGAGGCAAATAATTATTGACTCAATTTTACATGTTTACTACAAGTCATCATTAATACTGCAGCCATCAAGTCTCTCCATTAACAGCAGCCGCCCGTCCATTAACTGCAATTTTCACCTTTCATAATGACTTCCACGCCGCGCGTCTGTGGATGTGAACAATACTGATTCTGAATAGCTTAAAATGATTTGAAAAGCTAAGACTGGCTTAAAAACCAGTGTCATTCAACGACCGTGCGCTTCTAGTCAAATGAATGTCATCCTAAATGAAGTCATTTCCAGTGTTCTCACATTACTCTTAACTGACTGACTTGTCTGGTGACACGGCACAAGGAGAAACAAAGTCAGCATATGGAGGCGGTTAATGGGTCAAACACAGGACGGCTAGTGAACCGGGAGACTGCTAGTGTCTCACGTGAGCCAAAAGTCTACTTTGACTTACATCATGTTCGCAACGTAACTTATATAAATACTTTAAATACAAACCATCATCTTTTCCTTTACAAGACCGGGACGTTTGGGTGCCTACACCAAACTAAAACCATTCCACAACGTCGATATAACATACCTTTTGCTGCCATGGCAACAAAGGACACTTCATCCTGTCCTGTAAAGCTCAAAACTCATAAAACATGCCATGTCTAACAGCACACATGTCGTTAAATGACACGTGAAAAGCTTCAAAACGCGTAAAGATGACACTGTATGAAATCCACCATGTTCAGCACATAGTACACTTTTCAAATCAGATTCTATTTGTATAGCCCAAAGTCCATTTTCCTCTGAGGGCTTTACAATCTGTACAGGGAGTGACACCCTCTGTCCTTAAACCCTCGGTTCGAGTGAAGAAGAACTTGCCCACAAAAACGGTGGAAGAAACCTCAGGAAGAGCCACAGAGGAGGGATCCCTCTCCCAGGACGTGTACAGAACAAATCAACACAGACATATTGTACAATTACAATGAATGATAAAATGATTACAGTAGCAGTGGAACCTGTGATAGAGACAGAGAGACACAGAATCATCAACTAACTACAAACTATGTGTAGTATTGTGTGGTTATTAGTCTTTGTATACAGCCTGTGGTGTAAACCAGCAGGGTCAAGAAAAGACGTGAAAAATAAGAGGAGAAGAAAAAACAAAACAATAAAGAGCAAAGTAAACACGAATTTGCACAATCTTGGAAAACCGTATAGGTGATGGAGGAAAGGCAGGTACAGTAGAGAGCATTGAGGTAACATCATACTGAACATGTTCCAGAATAAGATTCTTCTACATGTTTCAGGCAAACAGCACTGTTATATGTTACCTCATACTAGCAGTACAGTAAAAGTCAAGTGTATTGTTTTTTTTTTAAACCACAAACACACAGAGCACTGGAGCCAAGTCGAACACAGCACAGGGAACGTAAAGCTCTTGCACTGACAGTAATACATCGAGGGAAACGGGCAGATACCTGATTACCAGTCCGAACACAACATCACATCCATTTCAAGTGAGGAAAAGGAGGCCGGGGAGTCAGAGAGGGCACGAGGTCAGTTGGCAATCCTAATCAGAGGCTAACAGAGAAAAATCCCAAACACCAAGAGACTAGGAGTAGAGCCAGAGCGGAAAAATGCCAGGAGCAACAAGAAACGCGTAGTTAGAGACTTGAGATGGACGTGCAGGTTCGGGACTGCAGCAGATAATCAGAACAGGGAAGGCAAAAAGGAAAAGTGAGCGGGAAGAAAAATGTGCAAGGTTTGAAGAATATGAAAAATGAAAACAAGACAGTACTGGTTAACCCGGGGGTCAAATGGATATGATAATCAGATGCTAACCAGCTTAGCAGGGCATAATATACATAAAAAGGCCAATTAGAGGGCAAATCCACCATGTGAACGGATAGAAAGAGAAGAAAGAAGCAGTTAAGATGCTGCTCAGATGTTCTCATACGTTAACCCCGGAGTTAAAGGTCCCATATGGAGCCATGCGGCACATCTAAATGCATGACAAAGGCGGAGCAGCCAGGTAGATTTGGAGATGTTTACGGCAAAACAGTGGCGAGTAAAATGATGCTGAGAGTTAGTGAAGTGTCGTGAGAGCTAAAATAATTGCAGACAAATAGATCCGGACAGTTTCATAGGCCGCTTTCTGAGGTCATCTATATTTCATCCCGCAGGGTGGCAGAAAAAGTGTTTTTTAAATCGAAAGTGTTTTACATGCCTTTCAGAGCCCATGAATTATTCCGTGACCAAACTTTGTCGGGAAGTGAACGCGCACAACTGTCCAATTAATCTTTCAGAACGCCGTTACACGTGTTCGAAATGGACTTCATTTTTCACGGAAAGGCGGGCGATGTTGCTGATAATGTAATGTAAAAGTGAACGTAGCTGGACATGGTTGAAGTCTTAATGGGGATTTGATGTTTCTACAGCCAGGTGGCCCCGGGGGCTCCAACAAGCAACACTGGAAGATACACTTTTCATAAAGAAGGCAGATGAATAATTAATGTGCCTGAAGCTCCCTAAACACCGGCTGATTTTCTTTGTGCGATGCCCCGAAAATCAGAAGTTACTAAGTAACCGAGGAAAAAAGGTTACGTCTCTGAAAGTGCAAACCGATGGGAAAATATGTTATCCAAACTTTTTTCACCCTTAGTTGCTTTCATCCAAGCTCCTTATAATTCCAGCCCTGCAGCAATCTTCTGTGATTTTTATTTTTATTTAAGCTTTTGGTAACACCGTCATGTCCAGGCCAGCCTTTAAAAAAAAGAGAGACTCATCCTTGATTAAACAAAAAGACAGAAAGTTTGTAGATATGCAGGCAAACAAGAAAATGAACAGCAGCTTTGGATATTACCTCTGGCCATGACACGTAGATTTAATGTAACGCTTCTGCTGTCTGGCTCGACTCTGCCCTTTCACATTAGCTCACCGTGTTACGGCCTTAAAGATGCGTTTGTGCAGAAATGTCTGAATTATTAATTCCAAACAAGCGAGGCCAGGTCAGGTCGTATTGGAGCTGTCCGTAATTTTTCTATGTTTATTTACATTTATACGCATGCTGATGCAGTGGATGCATGAGTAAAAGAGGGGAATACTGACATTATTTTTAAAATTAACATTAAAGAGATTCTCCTGCTTGGTTCTAAAACTGACACTAGTGACACAGTGTGTGTGTGTGTTAGAGTCCACGATGTCGCATGGAGACTGCAGCAACAGGCCTGCCACAGCCTTACAGATGCTGCCAGACTGTAATAGTCCCCACGAGAGACGGGTGCTGTCTAGACGCTCTCAAACGAAATCATAACAGAAGTTATCCCATGACACTTTCCATATACAGCATGTCTAGACTGTACTTTTTATAATATTATTTACCGAGACCCATCAGTTCCCAGAAAAACTTCAAGCTCAAGGTAGAAACCTTGAGCTGGTGGATGGAGGAGGAGGAGGATAGGGAGGGAGAGAGACAAAGAAGAACAGCAGCATTGATAACTACAACTGTAATTATAACAGAAATATGACTATTACTAATTGCTACAGTAATATGGCTGCAGTAGAAGGGAATGAGGCAGAGACACAAAGATGAACATGCACATGTAAATGTGTGCAAAGACACACACACACACACACACACACACGCACACACACACACAGGCAAATCTAGCATAGAGTGTGTGATATTTTAATAGTGCAGACAAACATTTTGATAGTGTATTTAGTGGACGTGTGTGTGAGAGAGCACGTGTTTAACATGTGTGTTTCGTTGCGTGTGCATGTGTATATTGTGTGGCTGGATATAAAATGCGAGCGTCATCAAAGTCAATGTGTGTGTGTGTGTGTGCGTGTATATGTGTGCGTGTATATGTGTGTGTACTGGGGCCTCAAACTCCTCCTTAGGCATCTGAAGCCAATATTGACATGGGCAGAGCCACGGATTGTTACACACATGGACACACACACAGATTGAGAGCGAGGGAGAACTCCAGATGGGACAAACACAGACACACACACACACACACACCGCTCTCGGCCAAACACACACCAAAATATTTCTCTCATATCTCTGACTCCTTGGCGTCCTTCATGGCAGCACTTCCTTTGAGGTTCCTAATAGTTCAGACTTGATGTTTTCATGAAATCTGAGTCATTGTCCTAAACAGTTAAACTGTATAGATTAACATCACTTCAATATGTGTGCATGTACGGTTCCATGAGGCTTAGATTGTTTGTGGTTATAGAAGAATTGTATTATTATTATATGATAAGAGGCAGAGACGTGCATAACAATACTTGCATGAGGCAGCTCCCAGTCATGTTGAATTATCTTGAATAACCAGCCACACTCAGCGAAACTAGAAACACAAGACGGTGAATTCTCTGCACACAAAAAAAAGTTAGTTTCTCTCAAACCGCGTTCAGATTGCTTCACTCAGATCTGGAGTCAGTGTCAGTGAGTACTTCCCCTCCGCTAAGATAAGGTGTGTCTGTTTTGACATGTGCCATATCACACCATATCTCTTTACGTGTGTGCATCTGAAAGTTTGTTTGAACACGCTGCTGCACATGGATCAGCACAAACCGTGCATGCATTGCTTTCCACGCTTCCATTCCAGCTTACCAGTCACTCTCCTCCTCTTCTAGCTCTCCACTTTCACTCTCACACTCTTAAAAGCGACGGTACAAATGATAAGCAAACATCTCATGGTTACATTTGATATATTTTTTGCCATAAACATCCTGTTGCTTAACTGAATCCTAAATAATTGTAAATACTTTGTTGCCATTGTTCTGACAGAATGAACATGATCGATAGGTTTGTTCCTGTGAGGCAGAGAAACTCAACGTATCACCAGGGTCAGATCATTTTAAAATGAATTACATGTCCTCAAAATCAATTAACATACTGCGGCTAAACCAAAAAAAATAATAATAATTTGAGTTTCGCAAATATTGTTTTTCTCTCTTTAAACATCTCAAAACATTATTTTACATTATTCATATCCAGCGTTTACAACTGGTCAAATGAAAGTGGGGTTAGAAATCTTCAAAAATCATAATAATAAAAAAATGAATAGATCAAATAAAAAGGCATGAAAAAAAAAGATAATTAAAAGTTGCTATATTCAAGTCAGCAACACATTTTTTCAAATGCAATCTGGGATTATACTGTTTCATGTAATCCATTACTACCCAACTCCGCGTAACAGAAAACCGTACGGCTAGAATAACTCACTTGTTCTCGTCCACTGGCTTCAACAACAATAGAAACATGAGGCGGTTTGACACATAAAAATTTCACCGTCACCCCTCATGACAGGACGTCTTCACATTCAGACACGGGGGTTTAAGTGGATTTTCTTTTCTCACAACGGCTTCCCGTCTCCTCCGCCCAGCTTCTCTTTACATCGCCGTCGCCTGATCCTGACTCTTGTGCAGTGTTTATGGAGCCCACTCTTTGAGAAATTGTTCATGTCACTTATGAAACTCTGGGACTTCTACCTGTTCTAGTCACCATGTTTGAAACTTGTCACCTCGATAAATCCTTCCATCTTGATACATCACTTAACTGGAGCTGAAAAAAAAAAAAAAAACCTACCCACACACTGACACACTGTGGTGATTTATGCTGCGAGAGAAAAAGTCTGCTGCTTTCCAGCTCGTACAGGGGCCGGTCTGATCTTTTCACGGCTGCCTAACCAGATAAAAATCAAATGAAATCTGTTTTCTCCCTCTTTAGTCTATCAGGGCTCATTCATGTTCACTGTTCTCCAGACACAGACACTATTTTAAATGTGCCGCTATGTGCAACAGTTTAGAATTCATGTTAAAGGATTAGCTTTAAAAAAAAATTATGAAAGCCATGGGCATGCAAGACAGACAGTCCACTGTCGGCATCAGACAGCCATGGCGCTGGATCGTAAGAGCCAGAATTCAGCCCGACGACAAACTGCTGTAGTCATTTAACAGAAAACTACAAGTGGGAAAAGGAGCTGCAGCCTTTTAGAGTCAGGTCTGCTTCTGTGAAACTCATGTCTCAGCTTTCTCACCGCAAACCTCTCTGACTCGAGGTCTCACACCCTTTAATGTCTCTCTATCTTCCTGTTTTTCCTCTCTTTGGCTCCACCCCTTCCTGTCCCGTCCTGTACCTGCCTTGCCCTTGCTCCGATAGAGAGATTCACACGTGGAGAACTCTGAGCGTGGGGTATTGTATGTTTACTTCTAGACATCAACGCATCCACTCCACTCCACCCCCACTCCACTCCGCCCCTCACCTCCGCCTCTTTCACTAGTTTTCCAAATGCATCTTATGACTTCAAGGCTGCACCTGGAAAATGGATGTGCTATTTCCAATAAACAATGTAGCCATCTACAGATACTTCATATCTTTGAAACTATTTCCATCAGATTTTCATCATGATCTGGAGCCTCGATTGCAGCTTGAGACAGCACGCATCCCGTCTCAGCTTTAACAGTAACGTACACGTGGTAATTGGTGCCGTTCTCGAAACGATTGCAAAGAACCACAGACTGTGCTGTTCTAAGCACACGTTAACAGACGTTTCTGGAGCTACACATCCTTTTTGTGTGACATGCCTGATATCTTCATCTCCGTGGCACACGTGTGAATTTTCTCCTGGCTGAGAAAACCAGCATGGAGCTTAAGCTTCTCTCGCTGCAATTTGACAGCCAGATCTGTGTCACTAAGTGATAGAAGTCAGAAACAAGCCATCATAGAAGTCCTCATCTGTGCACTTGTTCTTGCATCTTCTCTGTGTTAATCTGCTTTGTTCTCCTTGATGACTTCAAGGTGCAAAAATATTCGAGAAAAGTGTTCAGGTGTAAATGGGATTTTTCAGAATGGCTGACGTGATGTTCGACGTCATTATTAGTTAACGGTAACAAGTTAACTAATGATGAATGACTAAATGTAAGATGTCATCTGTGCATTTTACGTCATCGCTGCACGTCATCTGTGCTCACTGGTTCATTTTCGTATTTTTTTTGTCAAACGTGCACGTTTAAAACAAACTTTCATCGCATCAAAACTGCATCTCATTGTCCCCGTACAGTGAGAGACAGCTGGATCGTCTTGTCCGATGCTTTTCCTGGTCATCTGCTTGTGATGCATTGTCAGTGACTTTGATATCTACACCTGCAGTCGGTTGCAAATGGAAAGTTAAAAAGTCAGACAGAGAAAAAAAAAAAGTGTTCCAGGTTCTGTGGCTGCTTTCTGTGCTGGAAACAGGTCGGCATAAGTGATTACATCTCACCATAAGGCAAGCAATCAAAGCGTGTTTTTTCAGAAGCGAGAAGCGAGGCAGCTAGATGCCTGGTTAAATAATTAGAGCAACTCGGTAGGTCAGGAATGATGTGTTTGGCTTCGATAAATATAACAGAGGTGGGAGATTAAGAAGGAGATAGGTGGTAATATCTTGCCGAATGAAATCTGACGCTTCACAAATATCTCCACCCACACTGTTCTGGGCTCAAAGACAATCCACTCTGCGCCCGTCATGGTAGCGAGTCATTTTCGCTTTAATAAAACCTCCAGCCTGCGTTTGAAAACAAGACACATCTCTTTACTTCAGTGAAATCTTACCTTCCATTTGATTTGTAATCTAGACACAAACACAAGTTGTACTTTTTGAAATATTTCGGAAATATCATGTCACACACACACAAATGTTGCGTTTAAAAATGCCGGCAGATGAATATTTAGCAGAGGGGTAGGGAGACGTGATTGGGTTGTCGCACCGTCTAAAATTTTGGATAAAAATGGAGAAAAAATCCAATTCCAAGACTAATTTAAGAAGAAAGAAAGCAAGAAACCTCAGGCAGCTGTTTGACATTGAAGTAGCCCTGTGTGTTTGAGGTCGGGACGTCACGGTGGGTGGGTTTATATTAATCGATTACATCAATTCCCATTTTCCCAGAAGTCTCTTATTGAAGTTTAACGTTGATAATCTAAAACCTCACCTCAGCTAACAAGGTTTTAGTTTCTGGAAGTCCCACTTTACCTCTCACCACACTTGTCAAACCTTGAACCTGAACATATTTTTTCTGTACAGATTTTGATTCTCACTCAGTTATTGGGGGTTTAAAAAGGTAAAAGTTCGCCACCACAATGAGATTTCTGAGTGATTTTTATGAGCAACTCCTGGAGGAAAGAGACAGTTTGAAAATGCATGTCTGATTAATTAGGAAATCACGGGAATGCCTTGACCCACGGATATTAAATCACCCACCCATCCACTCAACCCAGGCGAAGAAGTCTAGAAATAAATGATGGGTCCTCCACACGGAGAGAGCAAAAGGACAGATCCTCTTTCAGGACAATATACTGCACCCTCAGGGGCTTAGTCTATGACAAGAGAATTGAGGCGATTAGTAGCTGGTGTCAGCCCAGGGAATGGACTCAGGCTGGATCCACTACACAAGAACGAGTGGTCTGAAGTGTGTGTGTGTGTGTGTGTGTTTCCAGTGGACTTTCAGTCTCTGAACTTGGGCACATGCTGTGTATAGCCACACACACACACACACACACACACACACACACACACACACACACACACACACACACACACACACACACACACACACATACATTAGAGAATCCTGCGTACCTCCATGCTGACAGATGCTAAACTTATTCACAGATAATTTGGCTGTGTTAACACACACACACACACACACACACACACACACACACACACAGAGCAGGACTTGACCCCCATTCTGCAGATGTGACACGTGGTTGAATAATGGACTCTGCTGCTTGCTGAGATAAATGCTTGATGGTCCACTTACGGCACTGTTATAATGGGTGATGGCTAGCAATTTTACACACACTCACACAGAAGTACAGACTCTCATGTACTGCAGGATCTGACATGCAAACAGGTACATGGAATAAGAATGCCTCAAAGAACAACTTGTTACAGGCCTCATTGTCACGGCTCCTTTTCATTCCTGTTGCTCATGATAACATTTTACTCTCCAGTTTAATTGCTAGAGAAGCCGCTAGACACAGAGCAATGCAGACTATTAGAGGAGGCAAGGCGAGCTGTCAGACTGTCAGACAGGTTGTAAACAAATTCACAGTTCAGCTAAAGCTAAATCATTTGGAGGTAAAAACCTGAAGGTGGAAACACCTTTTATCGCGTCCCCGCTTTGTAAAACTGCTGCTGTTGTACAAGTACGGCACAAATGGTCGGGGATAACCTGTTAAACGCTTTAGATGGTATAAACTATGTGGATTTGTTTACAGCATGTCCGGTCAGTCTGTACGGACGATCCTCTCTCCAAAGAACTCTATTACATCGCGTTGTGCAATAGTGTCAGTGCTCAGATCTCAGCAGAAAAAGCAGAAATGCTTTCAGAAGCAACTGAAAAACTGTTGAAATGCAAACTGTAAACTGTAAAAACTAATAAATACTATGATAAATCAATTTTCAAAGGACAGGACATTATGTAGTGAACACGAAAAAATTTAATTTGGATAGTCTGCCTTTAGTTTGTTTGTAACATTTCAACCGTTTCAATCTTTAGTATATTACTGTATATTAGAACGGTTTGTACTCGTTCCTCAGAGGCAGATCAAACCATAATTTGCCCAGTCGGTGATGACATCAGCCGATCGCCCAACTATACGATATATGTAACAGTCCATGGACATACCCTAACCAAGAATTCACCATCAATATTTTATTAAATTTGTAAGGTTTGGATGTGAAGGACAGGTGTACGGATGTAGATGTTGAGGGGAGAATGTGGCGCAGAGTCGTCATCGGTCAGGCTGGTCTGGAAGAATGTGCTCAAGGCCGGGAAGAGGAAGACTCAGGGTGGAGGTCCCGTCTCAGGTGTATTAACACCTGAGCTCCCAGATGATACCTAGAATGAGATGTGGAAGAGTCACTTACTGGATCGGATAGAAAGAGGATGAGGGAATGAGGAACGAAAGGTTGAACAGAAGGGAGGGTAGACGGCTAAGCCGGGTCAGTAGCTTGACCGGTGATGCTCCTGAACCTCAGTCGGCTAATTATCTGTTTTTTATGCCTAAATTTGAACCGCAGTGGTACGATGTCAGAAATGAGTTTGTAGAATCTCAACTAATAAGCTGTTGAAATGTTACAAATTCTCTATAAACTGTCTGTAGGCAGACTATCCAAATATAGTGTTACCGATATAATGAGACTTTAATAGATAAGAAATGTTCCCCCGCCACGGAGAACTAATTAGTTTTGACATTTATTCATAGGTTCGTAATTTATTTTCTCTAGCGTTCATTTCAGAGTGTGTCCATATGCATATGGCGTGTTGACATCTGTCTTGTAACAGGGATCTAATTAACTGCTGCGGATTTGAAATAGAGATGAAGACAAGTCACTCAAAGTTCTTCTTCTTCTTCTTCCATTTGAAACCATATTTATTAAATCACACATCAGCCCACATATCCACACGTTAAACATTCTGACTAACACAGACGTACCGCTGCCCACCGAGCACCTGCTCTGCTGAAGAGCACGTTGACAATGCCGACGGAGGAGGAGGAGGAGAAGGCGGGTTTCCCCTCGTTTAGCTGCTCTGCCACCCCTCAGAGAGCTGCACTTCAGCTCGAGTGTGTGTGTGTGTGACATACTCTACCCATCATGTCTATGGAATTAGCTGTAATGAAGCGCTAATAAGCCGCGCTGACAGCATGCGCATGGAGCATGTGTCAGTAAAAAGCCTTATGTTCATGTTTGTCTACGTACGCGACTGTCTGTACGTTACACGGCAGCCGGTGGGTATGTCAGTGTGTCCATGACAGATGTAGGCGTAGACTGCAGCATGTGGGTGTATGAGATTTTTCATCCAACTCAGCCTTTATAGAGAGGAAAATATCCCTCCAGGACAAACTAGTCATACACACACATATATATATATATAGGTATGATAAATGTCATAGTTAAAATATACGTGTGCACGGTGCCGTGGTGGCCAATACAACCCGCAGAGATCCATGATAAGTTACACTTCACATCCATGTTGAAGTGTTTGTTGTGCGTGAGTGTGTGTGTGTATATTTTCAGCTGATAGTATTCATATAAGCCCGTGATAAACTATAGCCATCAGCGTGAAAATGGTTGCGTGTTTGCAGCGGAAAAAACCATTCATACAAAGCCGAGATAAGCCCCAGCCGTCGTATCGGAAGAGAAGAGAGAGAGTGTGTGACGGGATGTATACAAATATGTTGGTCTCCATCTTTTCTTTCACCCTTTTATGAACCCATGTCGCTTAAATGACAAACTACCTTCCCCAAGAATATCGCTACATGAGTCACGTCTGACATTTAGCCACGTCAGACTGTGATAACCGGCACAAGTGATGACGATACTTAAACGTCCGATATGAACAAAAAGTTTTAATCTCACAGTTTCCACACATTGTATGAACGATGGTGGAAATGTCCCCACTTCTTGTTTTCGATAATCCTAATTCATTTCCAAACAGCAGGAAATAATGGACGCCTCATTGTTGACTCAGTTACAGCAACAACAAAAAAAGCACACGGTGAGAAGATATGAGGCAGAAATCAGGTTTCATTTTCATTTTTGGTGAAGAGGTGGACTGTGGAGAGTATGACTCATTAAATGAGCGGTGATTGCAAGAAATCATTCAAAAGACAAAGACCTCGCAGAATTTTGTAAGGCACCTCAAAAGATAGTTCCCAACTGAGCTATAAACGTTAAAAGTTCTACCTGATGCAGTTTTCAAGTTCTGATATTGCTTTCAAGCACAGTAGCATCAGTTGCCATAGTTGCCAGTAGTTCCTCATAGGACCCTGGTTGGTCCGAACAACCGCGATCCAAGAGGGATTCTCGTGTGATCTTCTGCCTCGCAAGTGTAGCCCAGCTTGACACCTTATGCGTTTCTACCCTCTAAGGGATCAATGACAAGTTTAGACGTGTTGACAAAACATGCCAGAAAAGCAACATTGCTGAGGTTATTGCTTGAACGTTTCAGTTTCATTACAGCGTGAGGTCGACGTCGAACATTTGCCATCCTTGAAGATGCTTTCAAAGACAGCATTTCCTTTCAAGCTGTTCCTAAGATGATGAAATTATTTTTCAGTGAACCTATTCCCTGTGTGATATTTGACAAAATATTCACTTGAGGCAACGTTGTGACAGTCCAGGTCTTCGATTGGAAGATTTCTAGGATCTACCTGCTAAATTCAAGAGCAAATGTTTGCTACAAAGTTTATTTGAGCTCAATGAATTTGTACTCGTCTCTTTTATTAACGGCAAACACAGCACGGAGTTTAATAATAAACCAAGAGACGAAGACTCACGTGCATCTGCATCAAGCATCATAGTGTAGGTACAGCACAGCAGAGGAGTTTCACGACTGGCTCACCACTCCTGCGTCCCTATGCGGAGGCCACTCGTGAACAATGGAGTCATCTGTACTTTAAGTGCCTGCAGGACAAATGAGTCACTGCTGCTCTTCTTTTACTTAGACTCTAATTTCTTCACGTCAGCTTCCTGTAACAGATAGCCGCCCGTCTTGTGATCTGCATCACTCTGTTGTTCTGTCGCAGAGCTGCTGTGAAACCCATTCTTTACAAAAGTGCTAAATATACCCACAGCCATCAGCGGCGGGCAATCAATCACTTTTTACACACATAAATACAAACACATTATCATCGATATCTTGTTACAAATACATCACCGTCTCTCTCACACCCATACTTCCTCTCTCTCTCTTTCTGTCTGTCTCTCCGTCACACACACACACACACACACACACACACACACACACAACCTGCCGGAGTGTTTTTTCTACGCTGTATTAATATTTATGACCAGTTTTAACGGCTGTGGCTTTTACAGCCGGGCTCCAGCGCTCTGCACTTTATTAATATCATAAGGACAATGTCAGCAGAGCCCTTAAAGAGGGTTATGGGTATGACATAGTGTGTGTGTGTGCACGCATATGTGTGTGTGTGTGTAAAGGTGGGTGAATGGTGGGTGTGGCATGTAAGTGCACAGGTGTGTTGAGTAGTGTGTAGTGAGATGCAGGAGATGCATGTTTGACGTATGTGAGTGTTAATAATACCATCAGCCTTTCTCCATGATCTTTTTCTCAATGGATAGATAGATGGATGGACAGATGGATGGATGGATGGATAGATAGATAGATAGATAGATAGATAGATAGATAGATAGATAGATAGATAGATAGATAGATAGATAGATAGATAGATAGATAGATAGATAGATAGATAGATAGATAGATAGATAGATAGATAGATAGATAGATAGATAGATAGATGCTGTGTGCAGTATAGTTTGTGTGGGCTCTGCCTTTCTTTAAATAGCAACATAAATATTGATCCTTTGCTTGACTTTCCCTTCGTACTGAAAGTCAGTCCGGTGCAGTGTGTGTGTGTGCATACCTTGGGTGTTATGGGATCCCAGTCTCTGGCCTCTCACCAGTTGAAGGGTTCATGCCAGGGAGAGAAGTTGCCAACAAACCATCACAGAGGGACCCCAGTATCTTACACACACACACACACACACACACACACACACACACACACACACACACACACACACACACACACACACACACACACACACACACGCATATGGATGGATGAGATATTGGTCAGACGTTTAGATCTGTGGCTGAGCGATCAAGTGAAGGACGAAAAGTTTTGGTGAAACACTTCAGCTGAAATTTCTTGACTTAGTTCTGGTGTGTTTATTTATTTTATTATATTTAACCACTTCTTCACAAACCATAAAATGTATTTAGCTGCTTTAAGTGTTAACTGTACTACTACTACTACTACTAATAATAATAATATTAATAATAATAATAGCCGCATTTTCTGTGAATCAGCCCTTTTAAAATTCTTACAGCGACAGCACACACTCTTCATCTAACTAAAGTTTCATCTCTGCTTCCATTGATTCCTCTTCCAAACTCCCATCTTTTATCTTTTTGCTCTTTTCTGTCATTCATCATTCCATATCTGTCTATCGGCCAGCCTTTGTGATGGAGGCATCAGATGTGCACCTTATTTATTTATTTATTTATTTATTTTTATGTTTTTTTTGCCTTTTCCCCCCTAAATTCTGAACCAAAGGATTAATTTATTAAGTTTTTATTGAGAAATGTTTAACGAGTGTAGAAAGTTCAGGGTGACCGGCCTGTTTATCATCTGTGACGTGATGAGAACACAGACAGTGAACACAGTCTATCAGTGCTCCATGCTAACACATTAACATACATAATGTTGAGGAATAGGCAATAAACCAAAGTCACAACAGCCACGTGGGCTTTAATATGAATATTATTATTATTGTTTCAAATTTAGGATGTACTTTTTGAATGTTCGATGATAAACTCTGTTTCCACCTCCCGATACAAAAGCTGTTATGAAAAAAAATTCAGCTCACTGGATGAATAAATGATTTGTATTTTTTTTTGTGGTAGCAGCACCAAAACAAAGAGTTAATTACTCATTAGTAGCTTCTTTTTTTCATTTGCAGATTAAACTGTATTTAAATCAATTAATAATGTTCTGTTGCGGTGATGTTGTTTTTCTCATTAATACAAATTGTACTTAACAGAGTTGTGATACAGCATTAGCACGGAGCACATGACTGAACAGTAGATGAATATGATGTCTGTGTTTTCATCCCGAGTTAACGAACAGGCCGATCTCCTGTGGAAAGAAAATCCATAGATCCCTTCCGCCGACCATGTCACAGCGGATACGGTGGAGTATTCTTGCTAGATGCTGCCATAGATCATAGATCATAGATGAGCAGCGTGTCTTCTTGTAAAGATAAAGTCAACTAATCACAGACAAACTTATCGACCCAACACGGAGGAGAGAAAGACTCCGCACATGGCCAGTCAACACGATGGACAGACTGTCAAACTGTCAGACATTCATGGTCCATAAAAGCTTCATGAAACAAATCCAGACTGAAAAAAAAAAAGTTGATAGACAGCAAAATATTTCACAAGTGTGAGGACACGTGGCAATTAGATGGACAGGTTGTATAAATGAAGACAGATTTAAACCGAGGGAAGAAAAACATGTAGCCTGTCAGTTTGAAGTGTCAACCAGTCCTAAATATTTTTTTATTTTTTTCATTCAAGCCATGAACTAATCCAATGTGTTTGTCCTTCTTCTGGGTTTTGCTCTGTTGTCATCATCGGCCTCACCTCACCATGCTTCAGAAGACATGCTTATTCCTACTCTTATTACCTGTAAGTAGAGATTTAACATCAGGAATAACTCCTTTGTCAGCCCATTATTTGTTCCTTATGACCAGCTTTTGATTTCTGCTAAAAAAAAAAAAAAGTTTGTCTTGTTTTCTTGCATCCTGTTTGACTTGTGCCATATTTAACTACATCTGAGGGCCACACTGTTTCTTTTTAAAATATCCAAATCCCTAAAGACATCCCGACAAAAAAATCCAAATCTCACGTTTTTTTTTCTTTGCTAAAGAACTTGCATGCATGATATAAGTTCTGCAGGATTACCTGCCGAACACAAAGTTTGACGTTATGCTTGGTAAACAAAACTCAGCAGCCTTGCAGGTACAATATGCATATATCATAACCATAAAGGAATGTAAACTCAGTTATAAGCCACACTGCTGTGTTGTAAAACCAGACGCATCAACACTTTTAACGGCTTGCAGAACCTTTTTATTAGATAACCTGTCAGTCACAGACATCATATAAACAAAGACAGGACCCACAATTGCAAAATTAATCAAATCAGTTTTATAGACTCCCAGAATCCATCGAGAGAACATCGACTTCAAGCTCAAACAATCCAACAAATAACTGTGTCAATTATATAAATGCAGATTCTCCATGGTGACCTAACTTTTAATAGCTTTGGTATGGAAGTTAAGCAAATCTTTAATAAGAAAATGTCCCTAATATATTTAAAAAGTCACAATCTCAGTCCTTTCACTACCATCCGGCTTCACATTCACTAGTTACCGGATAAAAACCCCTCAAGGGAAATTTAGCGGCAGTCTCGAGGAAAAGGACGGCGTTCCTTAATCGCCCCGCGCAGGTGTTTTCTTGGGATGTGACAATGAGACTGTACTTTATCAGACACCCTGTGGCAAAACACTCTCCATTGGCGAGTGCACACGTTATATTGGCTGTCTAGAGTTCTCAGGACATGGGATTTGTGATTTAACTGCAGTAGTGGTTTAGTGCTGAAGGGGAAATTTCAGTCAGTCGGACTTCATCTGCATTGTTTGCACGGTCCTTCTCTTAAAGTGTCTCACCCCAAAAGGTCAATGTAATTCATTGTTATCTTCTCCACCAAGTGGCCATTTCCTGCTTATTAACCAATTCTAATGAGGTGCTATTATAGCTGCCTGTTCATACATGCACAAGCACGTACGTGCGCACACACGTTCCCCAAATGCGCATGCACACACCGGCAGCACAAGTCCGCACAAACGCATGCCCCGAGCTCACCTACAAATCCCTGCAAAGAATTTCTGAAAACCCCCTTCTCCTCTATCTGTCTTCAAAGCATCTGGAAATTTCCTCCAAATGTGCAGCCGAGTTGTAACTGAGCGGAACAGTCATCACATGCCAATGCTGCTTCCTAAAGCGGCTACCCGGAGGCTGTTTGACCCAACCAAAAACTGCTGCTTTACACTGCTGCGCTCAATTTGATGCAGCAGAAGCGATGGTTACATGCTGCTACACTATACTATATTATATCATTTACATACTATACATTATACTGTACTTTCTAATGCCAGAGAATACACATGAACTCATACTAAATCACGTATACTAGCACACCAGATTTATAACACATTACAACCAGTACAAAAACATGTTAGCACCAGAGCTACAACACGTCAGAACCAGAGCTTTGACATATTGGAACCACGACTAGAACCTGCTAGTATCAGACATGCACTTTAAACTGTAACATTTGGATGTGATGACCCTCACAGAGCCTGACCAATATACTGGCACAGCTGCTTTTATTTACATTTCCACTGTCTCTAGGCAGATTTCAGGGTAATTTATGTGTTTTTATTTAACAACTAATATCGACTGATGGCTTATATGTCATTGTCCATTTTATTTTATTATTTGTGTTGTTTTCAAATAACAATAACAGTACAGCATCATTCAGAAGACGAGGTTACAACGTGCATTACAGTGGTATTAAAACAAGAAAACACTACAAAAACACAAACAAATATGATGTAATATAATAAGAAGAATGTCATGAATTAATAAGAAAAGATTAAAGGCACAGATACAGTTGGAACTATGTGTATATATATATATATATATATATATATATATATATATATATATATATATATATATATATATATATATATATATATATACACCAACACACGCAGCTATAGCCCAAGGATGTTTACTGATAGATGAGAGAGGGATTTAAAGCCTTGCAAGACTCCTGCAGTCCTGCAGTGTGTGTGTCTTTGTACTCTCTCTCTCTCTCTCTCTCTCTCTATTTCTCTCTCTCTCTCTCTCTCTCTCTCTCTCTCTCTCTCTCTCTCTCTCTCTCTCTCTCTCTCTCTCTCTCTCTCTCTCTCTCTCTCTGTCTCTGTCCCTCCCTCCCTCCCTCACCGGGTTCTCCTTTAAATCCTGTGATACGCAGATGAAAGTTTGTTTGGGCTTCGCCTGCAGCCTCCTCGGGAGCAAACGCTGTCATCCTGAAGTGACTGGCTGCCTGTCTGACTGCAGCGCTGGCTGGGGATGGCTCCAGGATATCTGAGCCATCCAGCTGCCAGACGATTGGCCGGGGCCGCTCTCGCCTTGACACAGGAGCTTTGTCAATTTGTCGACAAATGAACGCCTTGAGGTTGGTCCTGTTGACCTGCCAGCCAGACTAAAATAAGTGCAGCTTTCTCTGCGTACATCACTTTACTATTAGAAATATTAAAATCGAAATTGTTGCATGTTTGGACAGCGATTAAATAATTAATGGCACAAATGTATTATGTTACAAAGATCCTTGGCTGAGACTTTCACAGGTTGCATCATGAAATAAATTCATAATTTACAAAATCCTTGAAAAGGAAAATGTTGTGTCAAACAGAATGTAGCCAAACAATTTTATAAATGCTGAAAAATATTTGAACTTATGTATTTAGTTCCAAAACCAAAAACACCAACACCTGCTTTACTTTTCTGTTTTGTTACATAATACTACTGGCATCGACACAACTCGCTCACTTCATACTAAAATACCGAGAGCTGGAACCGAATAACACAAACGTATTTTCAGCACTTACCAAGTCGTCCAACTTCCTCGTCTACTTTTCTTCAAGCGGCCTCCTTTTTTTTTTGCACAACTTTTCAACCCCAAAAAAACTCCAAGGTTTCCTTCCACCAGTAATCCTAAGAATTTATTCTTAAAGAAGCTCCAGCTCTGCCCTCTCTGTCTTTACTTTACGGCTCCCCCAGGCTGCTGAGGCCAGGGTCAGCTCACAGCATCTATATCCCACCACATCTCATGGTTCTTTACTTCTTCATCGCGGTGGATGAGGCCAGACTGAACGCTACAAGGCAAAGGTGATATTACAAGAAAGTAGACGTCCCTGCAACAACATACGTACATGCATTTACATCTACCTAACATCACGCTCTTTTGATGATAGTTTGTTCTTTGAATGTAAACATTCATGAACTACAATTTTGGAAATTTATTTCCACTTTAAATAGACCCTCCAGGAATTCGCAATGTTGCGATTTGCAACTTCAGTGAACCTCTTGGAATTCAGGGCGGTGTTGCAATTTTAACCAATCACCGCGTTTTTTCCGCAACTTTGACCAATCATTGGCTTGAGCTGACGTCACTGACATTGCCAAACTCCCCCCGCTTCACTTCCGTAAACGAAACTGTGATAGGGAAGAGCCCAGCACTGAATCCCCGTCTGACGGGCACATTTCCTCTGTGGCGGTGCACCGCGACCGGCTCTGGGTCGACTTGGAAAGGCTCAGGGGTGACGATGCGCCCTTCCGCCCGGACCTCGCCGCTTCCCGGGGCCGTGGTCGCTGCGGCCCCCTCGCCCCCGTGCGACTGTCGAATTCCAACTTATTGCAACCTTTCCTTCGTCCCGCAACAAAAATGTAAAAAAAAAAGCACCGCAACTTTCACTGCAAATTTTTTGAATTTTAGCCCCCATCTATCTCAAAAAAAGGCCTGTGAAATTCTGGTGGGACTGTTTAATGTCTGCCGTGTCGAAATGTCTAAAAATCCATTTTAAACTGATTAAACAGCTTTCAGACGACAATAGTGACACATTTATTTAACCGATATTTAAAGCAACGTTGGTACTTTTGACAAAGAGTTAACCTCATGGAAAACTTCTTCGACAGCACAAAAATTTACAAAGCTGCGTCCTCTACATTTCCGAAACACTGAACGATGAACTTCAGTAATGAATTTCTCTAAATGGATATGCAGCATTTGGGAAATGAACCCTTCAAGTCTTCATGACACCTAATATATCAAATGAGTAACAATTAAAAAGCAGAGTTTTTTTCTTGCTCAAGAGTTCACCAAAAGTGCCGCTGCTTGGTTTCACTCCGTCCGTCTCGTCTCGTGTCTCCTCTCAGGGGAATCTCTCGTCTCCCCCTCCTCCTCCTCCTTTAAAAAAAACCAACGTATCCACCACGCATCGCTCATTATCGACACATCAAACGGCCTGCAATTAACGTCGCCGGGGGGGCACAAAGTAGTCCATGATTCCCGGCACGGCAGGCGCCCATTGAGGTAACCTTAGTGCTTAATGAACTGCGCTGTGACATTCATTAAAGAAGGATTATGTCGCGCTCATTGCCACTTACAATATGCAAGGAATTTGTCATTTTAAACGAGTCCATTAAGGGGATGGATGTGTGATAGGTGGAGGTGTGGAGAAGGAGGGGGGAGGAGACGCGTTACCTCTCTGCATTGTCCTCTCCTTTTGTCACCTCCTCCATCCTTCGTCTCCTGCTCCCTCATCTCGCCCCTCCGTTCTCTCACCGCTTCCCTTCTGACGCTCCTTGTTCTTCGTGCTCTCGTCATCTCTTCATCTTTCCCATTTGGCGTTCCTTTCTTCGCTCGCCTCCTTTCCCTGCCCACTTTCTGTCAGAGTGCAGTCAGATAGCCAGGAATAGGGCCGCTCTTAAGCTCCAATCACATGCGACATGGTTTTGAGGCTCTGTCGCCTGTAAATTGGTGTGGAGTAGAAGAAGGTTGAATCTGGGGTTGATGGAAGGAAGTGATTATGGGAGAACCTCTTCCTGCCTTTCCCTCTTGCACTTTGCTGACTCTCTCCGACACCCTCGTCTCGCTCTCTCTCCTGTTCTTCCACATTTCCTTGTTTAGGCTTCCACCGTTCCGTTTGTTTCCCAACTTGTCCTCTTCACCCTCTGCTCTGCCTCTGGCTTCATAATCAGATTTCTTTTCATTCCTCTGTTTCTTTCTTGCTTAAGTACTCGAGAGCTCATCGTCTGATCCCAGACACACTGACACACACACACACAGATATGCAGCCATGCTGCTTTCATTTCATACCTCTGCGTATTTCTTTCAGTCACACACAGAAACG
Organism: Collichthys lucidus; assembly: GCA_004119915.2. NCBI lineage: Eukaryota > Metazoa > Chordata > Actinopteri > Sciaenidae > Collichthys > Collichthys lucidus. Next base: position 27,912,480 of record CM014082.1, on the reverse strand, counting down.
CACATTATTGCCAGCGGAATGATAGAGATCAAAACAGTTGTGGCCTCCACGTTCGACCTCTCGCTTATTGCTTTCTGACCTGCAGAGGGCTCAACAAATGTATGGCGCACACACACACACACACACACACACACACACACACACACACACACACACACACACACACACACACACACACACACACACTCATGCACAAACACATTCACATGCATCGACACACAAAGATCGTAGATGAAAACGTGCACAGCAGGTTCAGAATATTACACGCCCTCATATTACATTAATGATTAAGGACAAGCTCAACATGCACACACACACACACGCCTTGACACAAAGATGGCCAGCAGCCCAGTCCCAGTGACGTGCAGCGGAGGGAGATTCATGCTCAAGTTTGATGCAGGAGACGGAGAGTTCAAGTCCCGTCTCCCTCTAACCGTCTTTGTTTTTACATTTGATCTGAGATTGACCTCATAGCCCAAGCTGTTACTATCTATCGACGTTTTAGGCCTCATTATTTTTGTTTTTTACTTCAGAAAATGTCAGGGACTTTATCAATATTCATGGCTTAAAGCATTCTCTGAGCTGTCAGCGCCGCAATACGATCTCGTGTTTGCAGTAAAGCGTCAAACCGGCGTGCTCTGACGGCTGAAGACAAAACTTTTTGGGGCATAAAATCTGATTTTGAAAAACTTCTTTTTGGTATTAATTGCTACAATTAATCAGTGCAGTTGCAAATCATGAACGTGTGTGTTTGTGCGTGTGTGTGTTTAACGTTCTAAAGTACAGAAAAGTACTTTTAAGACTCATGAATCCAGAAACTTTATTCATCAGTGACTTTAATTCTTTTAGCTTATGTTTAACCATCTGCCTTTCTGCAATAGATGTCACTTTAAGAAATGTTCTGCAACTTCTTCTTCTTCCCATTACCCTCTATCGCAGTGCAGCGTAGTTTAACCTTTAAGTAGTTAATTAAAGACGTTTAGACCAGGGGAACTTGATAAGTCATTGTAGCGAAGAGATGATTAATGTTGTAAGTGTATGTGCTGATCCTTTCAGGATGACTGTGCAGGATTTTTTTTTTCAGACACACACAAACAGGCGTATAGGCGGCTTCGTGATGGGTCACTGAGAAACACCCACTCACCGGCCAGCGTGCACCAACAGACACGTGTACAAGCACACGCAGGCGAAAACAGCGAACGTCCAGCACATGCCGTACTTACAAGGTCCTGGAGGAGATGAGGCGTTTGCTCACACACACACACACACACACACACACACACACACACACACACACACACACACACACACACACACACACACACACACACACACACACACACACACGCCTGCATTATAGCCAATGCTTGTACGCACACACACGTACAGCCCACTGTGTGCCATTCGTGACTGGATGTCAGACGCTTAAGCGAGTTGGAGAATGTGTCGGTGGATTCTGGAGGAGTTTTTTTTCTGCTGACTTCATAGAAAGAAGCGTGCGATGATCTTCATATGACTCAACTGGAGATAAATGTTAAAGCGACAAGCTGCCGATACACATATTAGCGATGGTGTCTGTTGTTAATTAGCAAAGCACAGCAGGCACCGACGAGAACAAACGCCGCTCGTGTGAGCTGTGAGAAACTTGGTTAATGGGTCGCTCTGTGCTGACAGCTTGTGGGCAGTGCAGGATCCTCAGATGTGGTGTTTTGTTAGCACGCATTTCTGAAAAAGGCAAATCATCTCTCTGATAAATGAACATGGTGTGAGTGTTCACAGAAAAATGAACTCGCATTCAGCCCAAACCATGAATAAAACTCTCTGTTCGTGTCTGTCCCAGGGGCACAATTTCCGTTCAGACAAAGAGGTCCATTAAACAAAAGCTGTAATTACATAAGGAGGCTCTGAATCAGCACGATCAAGTGGATAGTTTCATTTTGAATGTTGACTGAGTTGTCCCCTGGAATGCTAAGTACATGGGGATGGATCTACTTTCTCTGTGTTGTAATGTCAGATCATGGTGGGGTCAAACAGGCTTACTGCTGGCGGGTCACACACATGACAATCCTTTCAACATGCGTTAATCTCTGACCATGTGGAAAGGCTGAGCATTTGGTCCAACCCTCTTTTCACTGAATCGAATTGGACAGTGAAGTTAAGACAGTCACAGATCGGTCCATATGTGCATTACAGCAATGCATTACTGCATATCACTTTACATGAATAAACTCGATAGCTGTTCAGCAGCCACGGATGACAGTCCAGAAGTGAACAGGAACAACAATCCATTAGACGGTAACTCCGACCCCTTTGTGCAGACATTTATGGCTAAAACGCGCCGCAAACCGCAGGTCAATGTCATCGTTGACCCTCAACTGAAATTCAAGAAAACGCGCATAGTTCACAGTTTTGCCTTCCAGAGCTTAACTGACCTGTACTGCTGATGGCAGCTTTCTTTTCTCTGTATTGCATTACAGCGATGCGGCCAACCAATCAAGAACCGTGCTGTAACAGAATATGTGCTGTTGAAATTCAAAATGACTTGAGGTGACTAGAAGTGCATTTCAGCCACAAATATCTTCACTTATCTGTTAATAGTATCATGGTACTTTGCTGTCGATGGTCAGGTAGACACACCGAGTTCAAGAGAGTGATTCACTGTAGGTTTATCGCTTGGTGACTGGTCAAGTCACAAACAAATCCATTGGGAATTTAACACTTTGCATCCATTAGGGTATTACTACACAAAGACACACTACACAACCTACTTTGCAACCCAATCTTCTTCTTGCAACCCACAGATCAACGCAAATTAGTGGATTTTTATGATTAAAAACACAATAGATGAAGCACTACTTGAATCCAAGTCTTTCACCCAGGGGTAGGAAATGCCAAATGACACTGAAGCAGTTTGCATGTAAATGTTTTGGGTATTCCATTATACCCCGAAGATTTTAAACGGTGTTAAGATTTTATTCAATTGATACTGTCATAATAAGCTGTCAAAGGGGAAACTTACTTTTAAATTTACCCTATGTTATCGTCAGACAATCTGATCTCCCAAATGTATGCAGTGCATATGCCAGTCCTCTCTGGCTCATGCAAATCATGCAGGTTTGGCTGAACATGTTTCTACTTCCTAAATAAAATGGTCCAAACTAACAATGCTCAACTTTTAAAGTCCAAAATTTCCTTGTTTATCACCAGGGTGTTCCTCTCTAATGGCTGACAAAGTGTAAATACCAGTGGTGACGTTCCATTTATCTAACCCATCCTGTGATTAATAACATATCCACTGCGTCCTTTATTCACATCCTGCAAAGGCTTTTTTCATTAGTCTACTTCTTGTGATAGATTTCCCCGTAGTTAATAAGAGTCTGAAGACAAATACTTCGTAAATTTAACAAGATCATGTGATATTTCCTGAGTTAACAAGTTCATGAACATTGCCTACGTTCTCCATTAAAGAGAACATCTATAATGAAGGAGGCTAGTTTTTCTCCCTCTAACTTGTTGAAAATAAGGCTTCATTTCCGAGCTGTCTCTAAGAGAAGCCTTAAAAATTATTAACCTGGTTCAACATGCCTACTCTGAATAGTCTAGGTAATGTTCTTGCTTGGTCTCCTTGTATAGACACGAAGCAGAACAGGGCATGTTTAGGTTGCACTGTAGCATTTCACATATTTCCATTCTGTTGAAGTGTTCTTTTTCTTTTTATTATGCAGTAAACAACAGAATCACACTTAAATTCAAATGAGGCACACTAATTATCACTTCCAGCATGCTCGGGTTCAAAGAACGTTTCTGACTTCTGGAGGTTGTTTTTAGGAGATACAAACGGGACGAGACAGTAAAAATCTGCGATATTGTGGTACTTCTGCAAGCTCTGCTGAAGCGACTAGTTGATGTCAGATTGGAATGGCTTGCTGTCATTTCTGCCATCTGGTGCCTCGGTGGACTTGAAATTGAAGGTTCAGGTAGAACTCAAAATAGCCAATGCAAAATGGCCAACAGATGGGAGTTGAGACATGAGAACAGTGAATGGATGGAAAAAAAAAATAAATCCTAAGGATACAACCACACTCAAGGGACATCTCATCAGCAGTCACACAATTACATTTACCATTATATATAGGCGCGGTAGAAGCCCCCATGTTACCAAAGTACTGAATGTCAACCTGTCCCTACAGAGTCATATCGCCTGACCTTTATGCTATGGTGCTATGGAGAGAAAAATATATAATAAATAATCATTCCTAACTCTTAAAGCCGTACAACAATTTGGGTGTCTCACCATTAGTTACTCAGAATGTGAGTCACCTTGCAAATAAAGCATCTTTTTTTATATTTTTATATTATATTTTATATTATATCATATGGTAATGTTACTGCGGTATTGTGGTTTTACTGAAGAAGTGACAGTTATGTTTGCCGTTTAATGTCAGATTACTTGTTTTTAGTGGTGTCGGTCGAGTGTTGTAATGTCTGAATTTGATACCACAAGACAGAAGGGCTGTCTGAAGAGGTTGAGATGTTTAGACGGGGAGTTAAAACTATTCAGTTATCTGAAAAACATAATTTGATTTCCATATTTCCATTATATCTTCTTCTAAACTTATCTCTTGAAACCAAACATTAAAAAATTTGCACTACATTTGGATGTGGATTTGGATAGCTTGTTAGTTAACTGACTGATGATAGATTAAAAAAAAAATACTCTTCATCTTTACTTCACTATATTCAAAAGTAAGTTTTATCTCGATAATTCCATTTGGTCATAGCAACGATAAATGGGTGTGACGACTAAGCAAAAAAAATGTTTTGGATACTGCAATGCATAAAACACTGTACTCATCCTCATGTGTCACTGCATGTCATAAGGAAATATAATTCTCTGCTGATCTCATCTTAAATCATCTCCCTGACAGTATTGGTTTTTTGTTTTGTTTGATTGTTAATGTACGATGTGTGCTGAACATGGGTTTACACCTTTGTATGTGTGTCTGTGTGTGTGAATATCCCTGTTTTGTGTGTCCATTCGTGCTTCTGTATGTGTCTTTACGTGTATGCTTGCTTGTACGTGCGTGTTCGTAACACTGTAGGAAGTTGGCAAAGAAGCAGAAGGAGACTGCCAGCAGCTCCACCCAGCAGAGGGAGATGGGTCCGGTCACCACGGCTGATAAGAGCACCACTAAAGTCAGTACCCTGCACAAAGACGACCCCTTCTCCACCTCCAACCAGGACCTCAACGGATTCAGTAAGTAAAAAGCCTCTGTGGTTCTGGCCTGAATGTGCATCCTAAATCTTGCAGCTGGCACCATCATGAAGGTCCATTAGAGAATATACTGCCCCGGTCTAATCTCTCTCTCTCTCTCTCTCTCTCTCTCTCTCTCTCTCTCTCTCTCTCTCTCTCTATATATATATATATATATATATATATATATATATATATATATATATATATATATATATATATATATATATATAACCAAGATAGAAAACTGCAAATAAAATATTGTTGTGTTGTTGAATCATTCAGGAACAATTTAGCTAAAAGAGTTGGTCTTGTGTAATGAGTTTAGCTGTGAGTTAACTTTTGCTTCACATAGTGAAGTTTCTTTTGCCCTTGTCTCTACTTGAAAAGACACATATACAGTGTCTCTGTGCCCATTAATCATTTTGTCAGATTCATTTACTCAAATAGTGGACATCTCATTTTATAATGAAACTCTCCATATGTTCCTCTTTCACCAATATCAGCAGAGTGTTGTACTGCTTCACTAGCCTCCATCTTACTTAGTGCAGTTGTAATCATTTTCAGCTTACAGACGTGCACGCATGCATATTGCGTTCGGTATGCATCTGCGTGTATTTCCAACTGGAATCTTATGAAAGTCAACCCGGCTGCTTGGCCGCGCGAGCGCGTGTTCCCATGCTCTTTCTGCGAAATGTGTGTGCGTATGTGTCCAGGGCAATTAGACGGGGCCTCTCAGCAGGGCATTTTTCTCTTGAAAATGTCAGGCTGGCCTTTTGGGAGTGCTTGGTCACAGAAAGCCAGGGGTGCTGGAGAGGGACTAAGTAGCAAGTTAATGCCGGCCGTAATTGCCTGCACTCTTCTTCAAACTGCCCATGCTGCAGTTCTGACCTACGATAATGTTTTTGCATTGAAATCACTTAGAGCAGACCACTTTTATCCAGACCTTAGATATATGTTAAAGCTTTGATGTGGAAATTGTCTCTTCTATCAAGCAGACTATTGGGCAATTGTAATATAGAAAATTAGCTTATTTTCCCAAGAGCTTGGGGGTCAATAAACGAAGACATTGGTGTTTGTGGCATTAAAAAGTTACTGTCTTCATCATGGATATTTTATACATTCTGGGTTGTTATTTACTTCATGGTAAACTTAACTGAACCTTGCTTGGGGCCAAACAGAGAGTTTTGGTATTCAAATTGGATTTTTTGGAAATTGGACAAATTTGGACCAACTTAAAAAAATAAAACATCTGTGTGTCTTGGTCCATGTGACGTATTCGGTAAATCGGCAGTGTTCTGCTGCATCAGTCTTTGCAGATTGTTTGGACAGAAACACAAACTGTGACTCAGTCGCTTTTGCGGTGTCACTTTCTAAACTTTTGCATTAGCTTGTTGTTTAAATCTAGGGTGGTAATCTATTTGAGAAGCATTTCTTGAAATCTGTCCTCTCTTGTTTTCTACAAGAGCAATCAATAAATCAAATGCCGGTGAAAAGGGAAAGAAAATAAAAGCCACAAAATCTGTGACTGTCGCAGGCCCATAATTAACCAATCCAGTCATTCCATTTGGCCCAAAGAGTGGTCGAAAACAATGTTTCTTAGAAATTGCATTTGTATGTTAGAGCTTCTTAAAATCCTGCACAAATCTCTTGCCAGTTTCTCCAATGTTACCTACATATCTTAAAGATTCATGGACATTAGTTGTCAGATTTATCAAACTTGGTGCCATGCCTTGGTGTCTCTCTCTCTAACTGTCTCTCTTTCACAGTTGGTGTCTATTTTATCACAAGCACATTTGAAAAAGAAATAAAGCACACACACACACACACGCACACACACACACAGTCACCGATCCAAGCTCAGCCCTAATGAGACAGAGAAAAAACGCTGACACAAGGTAGGGGACCCAATAATATTTCCACGGATGGACCCTCGCAGAGCAAATAACCTTTTTGTGTTATTGCATTCTCACCCAGTCACCAGTTATCTTCACAGGACATTGCTGTCAAAGCAGATTTCTTTTGGTATGCAGGTACACTCCTCACTGTATTAAAGTTGGGGCTTCTCTTTTTTTTTGTGGTGCATTAGCATACAGTGCCGGTATGCATGAGACGAGAGGGATTTTATCACAGAAGAGGAGAAAATATGTTGTGTTTGGAGGTATTAGGGAGAGGGAAGCAGAGGGGAGAGATGACGGGGGGGAGAAAGAGAGGACAACAGGAAGGAGGAGAAGATAAAATTTAAATTATCCGCTGTAGGGAAATTGGGCTATTGTACCAGAAAACAGTAGCAAACAGAATATGAATAAGAATTAGGCAAGAGGGCTCCGACATGGATCATTTTCATATCACGAAATTATCACATCACATTCATTTTTAAGACATTAGTGAAATTACACACTAAACACTAGTCAGCCATTATACTGCCATTTATTTAGTTTCTATTCTATTTGAAGGGAAACCTCCCAGGTGGTTTTATGTTAAGAAACAGGAAACAAGTGCAACGTTCTTTCAGAGCAAACTGAGTTAAAGTCTTTGAGGTTACTGGTGAGAAAATTAATTCCAGTTCTTAAAGTAAAAATCTTTAATCCGAAACACTGAATGTACCAGAAATGGATAATTTTCAGGAGCCGCGTTTTCAAGTGTGACACATATACAAGTAGACACCTTTGTTATTTAAATACAAGTGCACCTAATGCAAATGCTTGTAGGTTATTCCAGTTCAGGGGCTGTTGTTCGATGGTGGCTGAAGTAGTTTATTAAAAACTAAAACATGTCAAAAAGAATAACCCGACAACTCTCGTACTAACAGGAAGGCATGACGGGCCATTAGCGAGATGAAAGTTTCGCCCACCATCGTAAGCACTCATTCATGTTGCTCTCTTACACGCCTGTTACATATCTCCGCCGTCTTCCCATCGCTTTAATGTGACAGCGTGAACGATGGCTAATTTCAGCGTCACCTCAGTCACCATTATTACCAGGAGAAGACAAGTAAGTGCCTACTTCTACAGATCACTTAGTGGCGTAGTCACACTTGGGAGTGATGTACTGCTCAGAGAGGGTTCTCAGCATCGGCTGTCAGCTGTCTGAGACCTTCTCCCATAACGCTAAATGTTTTGAAATCTCCCTGGATTACCCATCGCTTGGGTTTTTCACTTTGATTTTTGAGTGATTCAGGCAACACGGTTGGCCGAAAGACACATTGATTAACAGACTACCCTACAGATGGGATGCAATGTAAAATGGCAGCAGAATCAGCAGTGTAATTACTCCTAAAGAAAATCCAATGGATGCTCTGCCATGGAAGAAGCGGAAGGAATGTAGAGCTGAGGCAAGACAAGAAGCAACTGGATGTGTAGGACACAAAGAAGCTGGAAAGGCAGGGGGAGAAGAGGGGAGGCATATCATGTCATCTGCTCAGTGAGTAACTATGAGTAGAGGAGGAGGAGGAGGAGAGGTTTCTTTAGCGGGAGAGCTTCAACTAATGGCCACCAGCTTGGACCATCAGGCTCATGCAAAACATGCAAAAACACTGCATATGCTGACATGCTTGAGTACTAATTGGCTGCCGAAAGCCTATAGATAAATGACAATTAGTTAAAGGTGAGCACACACCTACACACACCAACTAGCTGCAGGTCCTATAGATAAATGTGTGTAGGCTAGCTGTGATACCTAGTGTGGATTATTGAACAGGATGAGCTACCATATAATATGTCACAGTCAGTCTCCCAGCAATCCCCCAAGGTTTTATCTTATTGTGTGTGTGTGTGTGTGTGTGTGGGGATGTGTCTATCCTACATATCATTTATTAATAGCTGCTAGCAGCCTGTGTGTGTGTGTATGTGGGAGATAGAGTGTATCTGCGTGGATGGGTCGCCATCAGTCACTGTCTAAGAAAGCAAGACCGGATGGTGAATCACATTTATAAGCAGTGATATATCAGCTCACCTCTACTGTAACTGTTTCCTATTTTGTTCTGTTGACTTTATTCCCAAAGTCGCCCTTTTTTTTTAAACTGGCAAGAACTATTTGATCAACCCGAAGAACCAAACAACAACAAAAAGGGACAATGACGCCCATCACACTGACACCTGACTCAAACGTGTGTCAGATGACCACAGCTGTCATGGGAATGTATTCCATCTTTTTACCACTAGAATTCTCCTGAGAACCACAGAGGGTTGTCATTTTTACCTCTTCTACCTCTAATTTCTTAAATATTTACATCATTCCATTATAGGTAAAGGTAAAAGGTCAATCATCTTTACATGCATCCCATGATATCAGTCTGAAATGACAACGTCCCATCCACATGAGATCATGGAGTGACGTGTCAGACTCTACCACCATCATCATTAATCAGACCCTCCAGGAATTCGCGATGTTGCGATTTGCAACTTCAGTGAATCCCCGTGAATTTAGGGCGGTGTTGCAATTTTAACCAATGACTGCGATTTTTCCGCAACTTCCGCACAGTCTGCCCAGGGGATTGAACTCTGCGGGTCAGGGACCTCTCCCTAGCGCTGGCTGGCACCCGCCGGGCGCATTACCTCCGCAGCGGTGCGCCAGCGCCCGCCCGCCAGGACCTCGCCACTTCCCGGGGCCGTAGACTTAGTGCTCACTGCGACCACTCCGCAACTGTCGAATCGCAACTTATCGCAACTTTCACTTCCTCCCACAACACAATCGCAACAAAAATGTAAAAAAGCACAGCAACTTTGACCGCAACTTTTTTTTTTTATCTCTTGCAACATCGAAAAACTATTTCAAAAAAGGCCCGCGAAATCCTGGTGGCACTGATTAAGTCTTGGAAAATTGTAACCAATGAGCACTGAACCTGTTTTTGGAAGGCAACTTTTTTTCCAAGAAATAAGTCATCGACACTTTTCAGGAACACACAAACCAAAGTCGTGTTAGGTTCTCTCTACTAGTCGAGTTATTGGGACACATTCACATACTGTAACTCTCCCCTGAATGAACTGAAATCCATTTAATCCATATTGTTGATCCATTCAGCGTAATGATCGAGCACTACAGGTCGGCTGGAAAACGTATGATAGTATTTTATGTTCTCCACTTTCTTATCATGCTCTGTTCTTCTCCATCGGTTCATTCAATTTTCTTTGAACCGTCATTCTTCATACGAGCGACAGATTCACGGACTCGTGTGTATTGAGCAACGTTGAGTGTTTGTCATATTCGAGTGCACGCTCATTGAGACGGAGCTTCAAAATTCAATATCGGTAACAATGATGGTGCCATTAGTGTTATCGGATTGTTCCTTGTGCTGTTGAATATGGAGTATTGATTTCCGTTTGCGAATGTTTTCATTGTTAATTGTGTCCTGCGATGATTGATTGTCGTTTCTTTGGATGAGCTCACTGACCTCCTCCTCTTCTTCTTCTCCTCTTCCTCTTGTCCTTCACCTGATTTGTTCCCATCTCGCTTGTCCACTTCATTTTATTGTTTTTTTTGCTCATATTACCCGGTTCCCTTCTCGTCTTCTGCATGTTTTCCTGTCTATTCTTTCTCTGTCTCAAATCTTACTTCCCTATGCTGTCCCACACATCCTTTTCTCCCTTCCTCACCTCCTTTCCCCTCCTTATTTTCACATCACCTTCCCTTTTTCCACGCTTCCTCCGTCCACGTATTCACCTTCCTGTCACCTATCCTCCCTCCTGTCTTCTCCTCAGCCTCCCCCTCTCCCTGCTCCTTCTCTGTGCAGGGAAGCAAGACACTGCAGAGCAAGTCCCTGCTGAATTCCTACTACTCGGGTACGGACTTGTACACACACACACAAACACACTTTCACACTACACACACACATATAATCTTTATCTATTGCTATAAATGACACGGTGCAGAAAACACACCACAGCTCCTTAATGCTTTTACCAATACTCTGTTGTTTGTATCTTTATTTGTAATTTTCACTTCGACACACTACACACAGTGACTTTAAGGTCAATATCACAAAGGTTTCTGTTCATGGGAATAACAAGCCTTTCTCACTCCTGACTCGTCAGATTCAGCGGCCCTAGACTCTGAACTAGGCTGCTGGAGGTCGGCCTCCAGCATTAAATGTAATATTTTGACTTCTGTTCCTGTCTCTTGTGTGAAACCAAATGTCAGCTCCGGCTTCTTTTTCACTTAAGTTATGTAACCTGAACCACAATCTTTTCTTAAAGCGTGAAATATTTCTTTTAAGATATCCCTTATTTTGGAAAGTCTAAGCAGACGTAGCATTTTAATTGTTGTTGAATTGACCGCAGAGCATCCTAATTTAAAGCATTAAGCCACTGACCAAGCTGCGGTTTTGGACGAGTTAGCATAAGAATCAATGAAATAAGGCCAATATTCTGACTGTAACCGTATTGATCGCTGTTATTAATTAAGCTTTTCCTGTGTGTGATGTTGCATGAGCAGTGTCCAAGGAGCCGGTTCCAGCCACAACCTCTATAGGTGAGTAAAAAGCATTTTTCCTTAACCTTTTATTTTCTTGTTCATATCTCTCAGTTTTTATCTGACAAAGCGTAACAGCTGCGGTTCATAACAGTCTGTGTCTGTGTTGATGTGTTAACAAAAGGGCAGTTGAACACACGTTAAGGTGAGTGCAATGTTCGCAACACGGAACGGTGATGCTTTATGTGCACACACAAACACATTCCTACGCTACCAACAGAGGACTGTCAGTGGATACTGACCAAGTGTGGACCTCTTTCTGATTCTTTTGAAAAAGAAATAAATAGATAAAAAAATTTTTAAAAACAACAAAAACAGAATAGAAAATTTACTTTTCAGGTCTTTTTCCATAATATTACTGCTTTTCAGATTTATTTTAAAATAAATTGCCAAGTGGGGACTTCTGTATTCATCTGTATCCAATCTTTCACTTTGTTAGTGTGTGTTTACCGCAAACACTTTCTTTGTTTCTTTTAAAAATGGACAATTTAACTTTAATGTTTTCAAAATTCAAACATGTCTCTGCTTAAAAAACATTTCAGAATCCACTGCATTTACTATTATCAAGGAGTGCAGTGTTAGAAACTTTATCTAGACTTAAAGGGGACGTCCGAAACGCCCCCTGTTGGTGAATGTGTAACGGCGTTAAAGTCCACTGTTGGATAGGAGCGCCAGTGCACACACACAGAGTTTACACATGGGCAAAATGAAATGTCAAAACCATTTTCCAGTACCTTCTTTCTGTCTTTTTCCTCTTCATTTTTCCCCTCTTTCCCCTTCTGTTGGCCAGATTGACCAGTTCTTTGCCAAGGAGATTGGCTCCAGTCCCTGCCAAAGTGTGTGTGTGTGTGTGTGTGGCCAGTCTTTGCACGACTAGACTATTTCAGACAGTCACATGCACGTGCACACACACACACATACACACAGGCATAAGTGCTGTAGTGACATTTGTCTGCTGGTCTCCCTTCACGGGAGAGTTTCTGTTTTATGTGATAATACTTATCAGCCAGCTGCCACCTCGTTGTCTTCCTGCCACACCTCTTCCCATCCATCCTCCCCTTTTTCACTCCCTTATTCTTACCTCCTGCGCTCTGCCCATTACTCTCCCTGTCTAACGTCACAGCATCCCCTCTATCTTTCCCTCTGCATCTCTCACTTCCTTTATTTTTGTTTAGCACTTATTTCAATTCCTTTCTCTTATCATCTACAATTTTTGTTATTTTAATGCAGCTGTGCCTGAATGTCCATTTCCTGACACTTGTTTTCTTCTTCGCCTCCTCTTTTTCTTCTTGTTTTTTTCATTTCTACTTCTTCTGTGCTTTGCATGTAATTTTCAAAGTGTCCACTTTGGTAGGACAGCCTTAAAATGAAGACATTTGAAAATAACACTGCACTTTTCTCTTTCAATCCTTCTCAATTAATTTGTATTATTATTATTTTTCTCTCTTTCAATTCTCAATTCTTACCCTTTAAAGTTTAATTTCCCCAGCTGCCCATCCTTATTTTCTAACATTTTTCAACGTGTCCTCGCTTCAATATCATTTGCATACTTGACTGTTCACTCCTCATTTTCTTTCATTTTGTCATTTTCTGTCCTCTCCTCTCTCCCCTGATAGGAGACATGTGCATCATCTCTCTGCTGTTAATCAGCTGAAACAGCCAGTCATACAGCCTGCAGAGCCCATGAGTTTACTGCCCAGGAAACACAAATCAGACAGGCAGACGTTCAGAAAAAGACAGACAAATTACTGACAGACACCCACTGCATCTTATCTACTCTTGAAAACCTGACTGACCAAACAAAGAGGAGAAAATATATGTATATACTGTATGTATGTGTATATATATATATATATATATATATATATATATATATATATATATATATATATATATATCTGCATTTTCAGTGTGTGTCAGCCTCGCATATTTAAGCTGGTTTACTGTAATCTACATAACTGGCTGCGCAGGTTTCTGTGCCGTTTGCTGATGCACATCAAGGCATGATGAAGCAGAATGCAAAAGAACGCTCGAGTGATTTTAGCAGTGGCACAAATTTGCTGTCATACATCTTCACAGAGTGACGTTAGTGTTTCGTGGAACCATCTGTTCCCTGCACAATTAGAAAGACGAGAGATGTAAAACAAAACTTTCATCATTACTGTGAAGAAAAATCTCGTCCTCGTAACAAATGTAGAACATATCGAAAAAGTAGACCATAAACATTAACCTGGCATGATCAAACTTCAACATACAGCAGCAAAACTGTAAGAAATGAAGAATTCATGTTTCATCTATTGTTTTATCCATCCATCAGAGTTCCCACTGCTTTTTCATGAACAAATTCAAGCACCTTCAAGTACCAGTTTTTCCATTTTTCCAGCACCTTTAAATAGGTAGCCTAGTTGTGTTTGCCATGATGGTCATGGGAAGCGCAGCGGTGCCACTGTATGGCATAATAATATGGGTCTAATTAGCATTATTTCATATGGTGGTAGATTGACTGTTTTGATTTTTAACTAATTGTGAAATTCAAGCATTTTCAAGCACTTCACAAAAAATTCAAGCGTTTTCACAATATTGAAAACACTGAATTGAAATTCAAGCATTTTCAAGGAATTCAAGCACCCGTGGGAACCCTGATCCATCCATTTCTGCCTCCATACACTCAGTCACATCTTTTTCAATCTTTCCGTTCACTCATACATTCCTCTTTCCTTCTCTTCCTGTTTTTATTAGTGACCTTATAGTTTTGGTGCAACACCCATCCACAGCCTCATAGACTGCCATGTTAAAAAGGCAGGAACATTTCTGGAGGAAAGCAGAAGTAACGTTTCTTTGAATCGCTCTAAAGGTCACATTTCTTCATTTTATCAACACAAAATAACTATGTAGACGTTCAGGAAGGGCTCAGGATGCTCCCAGTGATTTCGGTTCAATGATTGAAAATACGGTTTGGCCAAAAATCCTTCCTGTTCGAGGGGCACAGCCCACTCGGCACTCTCAAAATTTCTGTGGGAATTTTCTAGTTTAATTTTATTCTGTCCTTTATCCATCCATTATCCCTCTCTTAATCTATTGTCCCACCATCCATGCTCCTATCTCTTCAACTCATTCAACTATCCCTGTGACTTTTTTTCATCTTTTTATCCATTATACACATTTGTCCACTCCACCCAGTCATCTGTCTATCTCCATCCACTCATCCATAATCCTTGTGTTTCCCATTTGTTCATTTCCTCATAATCCATACATCCACTCCTCTATCCCTCCATCGCTGTCCACATCCATCTCTTCTTTTCTAGTGTAATTGATTCAGTTAACGCTCCTTCTATTCATCCATCCACCCAGTTGTACATATCCCGACCCCCCCCCCCTGCAGCCCTCATTTCATTTGCTCATCCCTCCCACCCCTCATCCATCCATCCATACATTATATAGCAGCGGTGCTGTGCGCTATTGGCACATCATGCTGAGCATCGCAATTATTTTATCGATCGAAGCAGTAAATTAGTGGATGGAGGACCTGCAAATTGTCCACCAAACATGTTTCCATCACCATGATCTTCATCATAATCATCATCCAAGGCTGGAAAAAGAGCGGTAGAGGAATGGAATACCAATGTACAGTAAAGTGAGGATGAGACAGGGGTGAAGGGAAACTAAATGGAAAGGGTTGGAGAAGAGTGCAAGCTAAGGGAAGAGGAAATTAAGAAGTTAAGGAGGAAATTCTATTTCATTCGATTCTATTTTGCAACAGTTTTCTTCGTTGGATGTGAGCAGATTTCATTAAACATATTGCTTTAATTATTTTCCTTCTAGCATTACAATACCCCAGCTAGTTGTATAATCAAAAAAAAAACAGACAACATTAAGTTGGTTTCCTCAAAAATCTAACAAAACAGCTTCTATTTTGCCTCAAGACAGGAAAACAAATGAAAGTCCCAGCTGATAAATCTTGACAAAGATAGATACAGGTAGAAACCCAACAAAAAACCTACAACTTGGAATATTGTCAAAATATTTTTAATCTGATCTCAGAAGCTTCATTTGTTGCTACATTTTACCACCATAATACTTCCATTGAGTCCATTATTTTGTCTATTTTATGCAAGGTGGCCTCCTGGGCTGACTTTTTAAAGTAAGAATCCAACATTTAGACACGTCCCGATACCTTTCAGGTGTTTGAAAAAGAATAATGTTACCAGGAGTCTGAATGGTGCCAGTGAGGATAGTTTTTTTTCTTTTAATAGCTTGAAGAAAGAGGTGCAGAGACAGCGAGAAGGAAGTTATTAAGATGACAGTGAAAGAGACATACAGATTGAGGGATCAAAGACAGGGAGAAGGAGCTTGAGTAAATCCTGTATGCAATGCAGAGCAGGGTTTAACTCTGCCTGCATATGTGTGTGAGAGAGCGCGTGCGATTCTTTTTGAACTAGCTGTATAGCTTTCTTCATAGTTCAGGCACATTTTCAGCAGACAACACACTCTCTTTGACAAAATCTCATATGCGTCTATAGAAAAACCAATATGTTCACACATAGTATAGCACAAATATACAGATATGTGCATGAAGAGACGAGGGCACATCAGAAAGTTGCAAATATGCAGAACAGAACAACTCACTCACTCACTCACCCAAGTCCATATGCGCACACACCCAGCACAGTGTTAACATTGATGCGACGTAAATCCACTGGATCAGTGGAAAGCCACCGCGGTAGCGTACATTTCATGTGCAAACACGTTTTCCTCTAAAAATCAATTTCCCAGACACTGATGTATGTTAAAAGGTTCCGCAACACTGTTCTCTGTCAGTTCACAAAGCAAGGCGTCAGCCTTTTGTGCCCGGCCAAGGACAGCCCTTCTCTGCTGTTAGCACAGAAGTCATGTTTTCCATGGATCAGGAGCTTTTTGTAGTTAATTAGGTACACACAGTTAGACAAATACAATGACACAAACACACACCCCGTGCACAGGCGTCCTACCCGATCCTATAGGACGGCGAGAATAGAACTAAAGAACAAGAGGTGAAAACTAAAATTCCCACATGCACAATCCTGTTTCCCTTTTTAAGGGCATAACAAAACGACGTAGATTAGGCAAATTAGACCAATAATGGATTCAAATGCAACGACTTTTGAAGGTTGCTGTGGTCAGAAAGGGCCAATAGATACATCGCATCACATCTGGTGTTCACATCGCACGGGAGATGACTAGCTGCAAAAAAAGTGTCAAAGCACTGCTTCAACAGTCCGTGTGCAAAATTGAGTATTTATTAAAAGTATAAGACTAGAAGATGCAGAAACATTCCCCTTCTTCCTGTGTAGATTAGAATCAAGCAGTTATTTTCAGGGATACATGGAACAGAGAAAGTATGAATATAGAGAAAAGGTCCGTATAGATATGCATACATATAGAGTGTAATTTTTTCAATGCATATTTTACCGAAGTAAAAGATTAAATCCAGCAGACTGCACTGGGGTAAATTTCTACGTTTTTAGATTTACTGCACTTGAAACACTTCAGCAACAACTGTACGACTGCACAGCTGAAGCCGAAGGTGGTCCAGCGTCAGCTCCTGTGTCGAAAGCTCATAATTTCTATCCACAGCCCCGCTTGTACTGGAAATAGTTTTTCCACAGCATTACTTAAGGGCAATTATTTTCCCCCAGACTAGTTTAGCATAGCATTAGGCTGCATGTAAGGTGATTATGGCTAATGGTAGTCATTTTGTTTGGCCATAATGTGGCAGTGCTGGGTAATTGAAGGTGAGAGCAGGGTTGAGAGATAGCAATTTTTAACCTTTATGTGCTCAGGGAAGATTGAGCCTCGGTGCTCTTTTCCAGCCACGTTTTGACTGCCTGCTTACACAGTCAGTCAGTCTTTGGCAATCTGTTGTATCCCCTTGGGTGTATATCTACATATATGTTTATATGACCAAAGTTCATTTCTGTTTTGTTCCTCTTTGGAACTTTTCCAGAAATTTGAAAGTCCTCTCATACCTGGATGTTGTTCCAGCAACCAGAATATAATAATAATAAAAAGATAGTGAGAGATATTAAATGTTAAAGAAGGAAACACTTTGTGTTGCTATGCTAGCTACCCAGAAATCACTCCCTGTTAACCTTGAAGCGCGGTGCACAGGATTTACTTTTAATGAATTTCTTTCTGTAGCGTTTCTATTGTTTGCGGCAAACACTGGATTGCTTCATGAGGTTGTTCAGAGTCTAACTCTTTCGAGAAATACTCCAAATACTTCCAAAAGTTTGGAAATAAAGGAAGAGAATAAGCATGTTCACTAAGGAGGTAGATTAGAATTGGCACATTGTTATATTGAATTCAAGGACAGGCTAAATCTACTGTTATGATGTAGGTTGCATAGTGATGAAAATAGTTTTAGACTAACCCCTAAAATACACTGCATGCGGACCGGCTCCGGAACGACTACAGTGACCGCATAAATTCAGCACAGGGAAAGAAATCCGCTACAATTATGCATGAATTAGCGACATCTCCTGCATCACAAATGGATTATGTGTGAGTTATGTGCGGACGGCGGAATGCGCTGTCGTTCCGGAGTGGAGCCGTTCCGCATGCAGTGTATTTTAGGTATAGCACTTTTGCTTCATACAAACAAGGGTGAAGGGGGGAAACATTAACACTAGAATAAAGCAGGAGATATTGTGCACATATATACGTATAAGTCACATAAATCAAGGCTTCATTTGATGGTGCCCAGTGGCAGACAGAAGTGCATTGTGTGTGCATTGTCTATTTCCACTTCAATATCCAATGCAATGGAAAAGCTAGTGTCCAGTACTTTCATTGCATGTACAATACTTTCTTACAAAGCAGTGTGTAGCATTATAGATTAAGAAATCCTCCCATATAAAGAACAGCAAGTGTAAAAAAACTGGATGATCAAAAAAATCTTGAATCACTTTTGAGTTTTATTTGGCCGTTCACAGTAACGAAGCAGACATTTCTTTGTATGAAAATATTGCATATTATTACTTTAATCCTTCGCAGCTCTGTTAATTATCTTCACGCATGCAGTCGCGTACACGAACATACTGAGCAGCAGGAGGCAAACAGTGCCTCCCTGCCCGGCTGGGATATGAAGTTAATCCTCCTTTCTTAGCAGAGAGGAATAGCGGAGGTTTCTATCTGTCTCAGTCTGTCCAGCTGTCTCTCTCTCTCTCTCTCTCTCTCTCTCTGGTTCTTACTTGCAAGATAAGACTGCAGTTTTTTTTTAGTTAAATGAGGAACTCTGTGAAGCAGATTCGTCTGTCTGCTGTGCAGCTGCTCGCTGGCTTCACAGGTCACTGTGTAGGTAACTTACGTGCAAACACACACCTACGCGTACACTCGCATATCTCTAGTTCAACGCCTGTAAGTTCCAAAGGAAGCAGCTTCAGACGCACTTGTAGCCACTACACACACACACATGCACAGACACACACACTCTCTGGGCTGGACTTTGTGAGTCAGTGTTTCAGTTCCTCGTGTCGGGAGATGGGAGGTGAAATGAGGTAAAGCGCTGGGACACTGTCTAGACCAGTTGACCTGTGAGACCTGCAGTCCAGTTATATATTCTCCTGCCTCTCTGCCTCTTCCTCCTCTCATCACCTCTGCTGCTGCTGCTCTTTTTCTTTTGCGTCTTGGTTTTTATGCCTTTCGTTCCATCTGTCCTCTCCTTTCGGCTTTGTCAAGTAAAATTCAAATTATGTAACCACTTAACAAAACAAAAAAACAACAACAACAAGGGGAAAAAAGAAGAGTTCAGTACACTGCTAGTGAGTAATCAATTTCACGCTGTGCATCTTATTGGACCCCTTTCTATTCATTCTTGATCTTTTTTACTCTGCACTTGCTGTACCCTGATAGTAACCTCCAGCTTCTCCTTTCGTCCTGAGGTTTGCCCCATTACTTAATATATTTCATAAAGTCTGGAATAAAGTAAGAAAAAAAAAAAACACCTCTTGCCTAATGCTGGTAAATTGTGTGCATGTAATGCACATGTGCAACACAGTGGAAATATAGTCGATTGAACTTTGAAATATGGAGGAAGAAGTATGAAATAAATACCCCTTCTAGTATTGCCCATTATCTTTTAACACACCGCTATAATGCCGATGCCATGACAACGGCGTAAACAACTCTTCTGTCTGTTTGAAAAACTTTTCAAATCAAGGCCTTCAATTACCCTTTTTTTTTCCCTGGAGTCCCCACTGGACTCAAGGATGTTTTTCTTCATTCTGTCCACATTACCTCATTCTCTCGCTTCCCTCCTCCTCCTCTGGACAACAGCTCAGCTACTTTGATTTTTCCTTCTTTTGTGCTAGCTGCTCACTGTTCCACTGCAGGCTCTATGTAGTGTGTTTTAAATATCAGAGTGATTTTTTTTCTTCCACCCATACCGGAGAGACTTCCACCATCTCGGCTCCGCGGCAATAAAACAGAGTTGAACTTGACCTCGTGCTTCAGAGAAAGACGGAAAGAGAGAGAAAGAGAGACGAACTTACCGACCACAGCTTTTCCACCTCTTAAGATTTCAGTCTTTCGTCGGAATGTGTGCATCCAGCTCTTAACCTTTACTGCTGAGAGCTTTGCAGAGAATGCTGCACATTAAGGCATCGTGTAAAACCAAGCAAGGTTGGTTAAAACAGATTCCCCTAATGCGGGGGTCTCCAAACTACGGCCCGCGGGCCACATCCGGCCCGCCTAAACAATTGGAGTGGCCCACTTAACGACCCCAAACAATCGCTCTAAACATGGCCTATTTTTCAAAATTGCATTTTCCTAATGTAAAATATCCACACTTAATGATTGAGCTTGGCATTCTAATTAAAATCTACCTTATTTACGAAATATTTACAGTATTAGCTAATTTTCATCCCCTCACACAATGGTATATTCTGAAGTGACTTTGCTCGTGATCAACCTCTGTGCAGTCTGCCCGGGGATTCAACTCGGCGGGTCAGGGACGGCCGCACGGTACGGGAGGATCCCCTCGTGGGACCTCTCCCTAGCTTTGGCTGGCCTCCGCCGGGCGCATTTCCTCCGCAGGCGGTGCACCGTGACCAGCTCTGGGTCGGCTTGGAAAGGCTCGGGGGCGAAGCTGCCCGGACCTCGCCGCTTCCTGGGGCCCTGGACTTACAGTAGTGCTCGCTGCGCCCACTCCGCGACTGTCGAATCGCAACTTATCGCGACTTTCACTTCCTCCCGCAACAAAAATGTAAAAGGCACCGCAACTTTAACCACAATTTTTTTTGAAAACCTCATTCAACATCAGGCATTTTAGGCCGCAACTATTTCAAAAAAGGCAGCGAAATCCTGGTGGGACTGATATCATTTCGGTTATAGACTGACCCCGGCCCCCCATCACAGAAAGGCATGTTGATGTGGCCCACACCGAAAAAAAAAAACGTTTGGGGACCCCTGGTTTAACTGAATCAAATTGTATAGGTGATAGCTGACATAAAATGAAGTTTTTAATAAGTGTAAACTCTGCTGTATTGTTGCATATTTACCCTCAGAGTATGCATCAGTGGCTTTACTTGATGATTAGCACAACACATCACATTTTATTGTTGCTTTTATCCAAGCATGTCCATGATAATGGTTATACTTTAAAATTGTGCAGTGTTTAACATAATTTCAATTTCAGTTTCAATTATTTTCCGACTATTTGGGATGTAATTACTATGTGTGTGTGTGTGTGTGTGCCGGCTGATGCATACTGTAATGAATAAGAGCAGTGTGTGTACAGTAGATGACGCTTTCCTCTGTAATGAAGTCATTCCTTTAGTATGATATTCGATAAAAAGAAATTTCAGGGTTGTTGAAAGGTGCGCCGCGAGTGAAGGCCACGGAAGAACATCCTACCTCGAACTGTGGAGGATTTTCTGAACTCGCATGATGTGTAAACACAGGGAGACAGACAGGGAGACAGACAGGGAGACAGACAGGCTGCGGTTCTGTCGCAGGAGTTGAAGCGTTAACGCCGGGATCCTCCGAGTCGAAGTCATCCATAACTGAGTCTTAATAGAGTCACAGGGTGGGAGGAAGGAACTTTATATCGCATACTGCCAAGCATGAAGGACTGCATTAACATACACACTTGCTGACAGTGTAAACGGCCTTCATACAGACACACACACACATACACACACCAAAAAAAAAACTCCCAGCACCCTCTCTCTCGCTCAATCAATGCCTCTCTCTTACACTGTCACACACTCAGCGCTCTCCATATGTCTCTGTGGCGCACACACACACACACACACACACACACACACACACACACACACACACACACACCCTTGTGACTGTGGGGTCAATAAATCTCCCCATTAGCATTGAGATGTCTTCATCATAGTCAGTGTTGTGGAGCTGCCGCCGTGACTCCATTTCATGCCTGGCTTAATGCATATTTGACCTTGGTTTGACTCACACACACACACACACACACACACAAACACACACACACACACACACACACACACACACACACACACACACACACACACACACAGGGCAGAGACACACCCACATCTCTATACAAAACCCCACATATTGAAAAGTCTGCATGCAAACGTACACACTTGTATACAAAGCAGGAACACACACACATCTATGGATATATGAACTTACACATTTGCATTCAAACACACACATGTGACCTTGGAGGCAGATGCAGGGAGCCTTGGGAATTTCTCAGAGTTTCGGAGACAAAGGAAGTGTGTGTGCGCGCGCGTGTGTGTGTGCATATATTTGTGTCTAATGGCTGTGTGGTTTTGTGTGTCTGTTTATTGCATGTTTGTATTAATCTGTGCATTCCCGTTCACAAACGTTTGTATAAGTGCCCCGTCAGTGCCCCCCACCAAAAAAAACAGCGACTAACTCAGCTAAACTAAGACACAATACAAACACATTCATTCTGTCTACAGACTGTGCACCAGCACGGCGTCTCCTGCTGGCAGTCAGAGAGTAAATGTCAGTGAGTTTGAAAAATGCTTTTGGGAGGTTCAGGAAACAACAGGCCAGTTCACAGACAGGTAGTTTGCAGCTCAGCTGGAGTGTAAACCTGACTGCGCAAATAACATTAACCAAACACAGAGAAAGGTAACTTAGTGAGTCTTTAACATCCAGCCAGGATTCTTTCTCTCCTAACGCTAAAGGGGGGGCTCGACCGATACGTAGGGGTGCTTTACTTTATGAGCAGGTTCTCGTTTTTTCAATAAAACACAAAAGTAAATTAGCCGTCCGATGCAGGATTCAAAACCGGAGTCAGCTGCAGCGAGGACTATAGCCTCCACACACGGGACGGCCGCTTAACCCACTACACTACCGACCGCCCCATTATAAGGCAATGGCAAAAAATGTTTCACGTGCAAAGGTGACAGATTCAGCACCGGACCGCGCCAATAACCAGATAATCTAAAAAGTGTATTGTCTTTATTCCATATGTATAATTAATAAAAACAAACAACTATGCATTGGCAACATTGTTTCGGATCACAACATCATAACTTAAGAAATAAGTTAATAGTGACATTAATAAAATAGGCTGTAAAGTGCACACACCAATGATTCGGATCACAAGTTCATAAGTCAAAAATGGAATTGATACTTTGATTAATAAATTAAAAATATGTTGGTGGTAACTCTTGAATAAGCTTGTGGGAAGATGATGATGATTGTGAGGTTCTCAGTTGTCCAGGTCATCTTTGTTTGTGAGGAGTTAAATCTGAAGCAGCTGACTGACTGACTGACTGGTGAGGAAACCCAGGTTACATCTTCAAGGTTCTATGTACAACCAAGTCAAGTTGTCCAAGATTGAACTCTTCTCAGAGTTGCTCTTTGAACCTTTACCCAGAGTTTAAGTCGCCATAATCAGATATCTTTGTATATCTATAGGCAAGAGACAAAAGTTTTCTGGTTTAGAGTCCAAAAAATGTTGACCCATCACATTCAAATGAGCTTTGCTTGCAACACTCCCTGTGGAAAGAAAAAGAGACCCATCAGAACCCATCAGCTATCATCTGATGACAGTTATCCTTCAGAGATGAGCAGACATGTGTCTGCAGGGGAGTCTTGTCCTTAATATCCCTTATATCCATTTTCAGGAAGCCCAGGAACAGTCCTCCATCCTGCACATCTTTTTATTTTGACTTCTGTGCATTATGAGGGTGCATTAATTATGTTTCTCCTCAAAACACATTTGACTAAGTGAATCAGAAGATGGAGCAGTACAAAGGAGAGTTTATAAAGGCGTATGTGATATGACGAAGTGAAGGAGTTCTCAGCTGAACTTTTCTTTTCGGAGGCAGTGTGAAGGAGGAATGTAAAGTACAGCCCGGTTCTGTTTCAGCGAGCACAGTTTGTGTTTGTCCTGACCTCTCCTCTCCTCTCCTCGCCCCTGCTTTCCTCCTCACCTCTTTACTCCTGTCCTCCCTTCACCTTTCACCCTCATCTGTCTGCCGTCCCGTGTCTCACTGCATCCTCTGCCTGCCTGTTTTCATTATTCAGATATTTCTCTATCTTCAGCTCTCTCTCTCTCTTCTTTCCCCTCCTCCTCTCCGTTCATCTCACTTCTTCCCATCGCACTCTTTTATCGGCTCCTCCTCTCACACAACAGGACCTGTCAGCTGCTTTTAATCCACTCAGCGTAACACCAATTAGATACCTGCCTTCCTTTTTTTTCTTTGTCTCGACTGCACACACACACACACACACCTACGTAACACACACACAAGTAGGTGTGGTAGAGTGACCCATGTGGCCGACTCATTCTTCATTTGTTCAGAGAAGCCAATGTTTAGATTGGCTCGTGGAGAAGCCACTTTAGGCTGCTAATGAATCCACAGCCGTCATTAACATGCAAATAGCTTCATTAAAAAAAAAAAAAAACATAGAATCATGCAGTTTTATATTACAGCTCATTTTCCTTCTGAGACACACACACTCACACACACACGCACACACACACACACACACACACACACACACACACACACACACACACACACACACACACACACACACACACACACACACACACACACACACACACACATATGTACCTGTACCACCTGATCATGTTGTAGCCTCCTGTTCATGTCTCATTGCAATTCTTTTCTATTTTATCATTTATACCTTGCAGTTAATATTTATATCATGGTCACTACTCTTGCAATAATATTTATTATTTGTATCATGGTCACTTCCACTATATTTATATTTATTTATATACACAATATTTCTTACACTATGGTCACTTCACATTACAATCCTCTTTTTGTATATCATGCCACTTTTATCCTCCATCCTTTTCTAATTCTGTAGAGTATGCTACACTTTCCTCTGCTGCTGTAACAAGTACATTTCCCTGTGGTGGGATGAATAAAGTATATCTAATCTAAAACACACACTCTCACACTTACGTTGTGAGGTCTGGCTGGCTGTCACATGAGAACATTACATCACACAGATGTCTAATAATATAAACGTATCTCTCCTCCTCCTCCTCCTTTCACCTTTGTCTTGACACATTTTTTTGAAAGCACATCCATTTTCTGATTTATCCCAAAGAAGTTAAGCTACGAAATGTGATCTACCCAACAGCATGGAGAATACGTCTTCCTCCGCAAAAAGTCTTCTGATGCAGCTCATGACATGTGACACTCCTTCATCAGTCCCTCCAGAAACCTCCATCTATCCCTTCATCTGTCCTGACTAACAGAGGCCCACCCACCCGTCCAATCAGTCCGTCCATCCCTTAATCCAAGGAGAAACATCCTAATTACCTGTCCCAGCGACCGATCTGATCTCACTACAGTGCGTGTGTGTGTGTACGGGACATGGAGGGGACTTCTGTTGTCATGGTAACATATTCGCTCTATCTCTGTTTTTTTTTTTAACAGACAGCAGCCAGCCATCGCTCGCCCAGCCCTCTCTGACCCTGCAGAGTTTTCCCTACGGAGGCTGCGAGTCCGTGGAGCTCTCCTACCAGAGCGGTATGTGCACACGACCAACGGTAACGTTAGAGAGTCAGTTTGTTACCGCAGTCGGTAAGTTAGTTGTCAGTTTCATTGTTACAGTACAGGAGGTATTTCGATAGACCAGTCAGACAGTAAGTCTGCAGGTAGTTGGGTAGAGCTAGTCAATTGCCAGTCGGGTAGTCAGGCCGAGCTTTGTTTGTCCCATCACGCAAGTTAGTTGGTTAGTTAGTCAGTTCGTAGTCAGTTACTGACTGTTTACATAGTCACTAAGTTAGTTGTTCCATTGGCCGTTCATATCAATGATTAGTCAGTCAGTTAGTTAAAGCTAATGTATGCTCATTAGGCCTCACACAGGAGACGACATGGAGAACTTTTCCTGTGACTTCTCCTGCATCACAGCTGTAAACAGGAGCTCTCAGACGTGCTGAGCAACTGTGTTTATGATTTATGCATCACTGTTAGGACATTCATTAAAGAGAACGTAGCCTGCAGGGACATATCAGTTTCACCACAGTGATGGAGTTTAGGCTGCAGAGGTGAAACAGCTTGATCTCAGTATGTTTCTGACTGAAGGATTTAGTGCCACTAAACAGACTTTAACATGCCGAGTTGTATGTACAGTGTTACTAGTAATAACAGTAGTTATTGTTATTGTATTATCAGGATCTTAGAACAAGTCAGACTCACTCACTTACATATGTTTTATGTGCCTGCAGGTCAGTTCCAGGCGGGCCAGTTCCAGCCGGCTATTCGAGTTGCCGACCTCCTCCAGCACATCACCCAGATGAAGTGTGGACAGGGTTATGGTTTCAAGGAGGAGTATGAGGTGAATACACACACACACACACACACACACACACACACACACACACACACACACACACACACACACACACATGGAGGCTTCTAATGAGAACAGCAGTAAAAGAGGCATCAATCACTTTAGATCAACATTACAAGCAGCTATTAATAAAAAAAGGTCAAAGGTCAGCTGCTGCAACACTCAGATAATAGGTATCATAAAATGTTTGTGTGTCTGAATATAGCTCATGAGTCACAGTGAAATGGATATTCTTTTATAATAAGCACATGGCTGTTACAAAGCTTGACTGGCACCACGTCTATGATATGGATTGTTTGTGGTTTACCACCACTGACTGACGGACCGCCCCCCGCACATTCACCTTATCAGAGGCTTCGTAATGCAGCCATGTGCTGCAGTGTCTTTGTGCAGACTTTGTACAATAATAAATAAATAATGATAAATTCAGGACTGGATCCGGGGCATCACAAGACCTCAGTCTTGTGGTTATCGTCACTACCCTAGCCCGGGGATCTGACATGCTTCAGCTGCTCTCCATGACCCCCGAACAGAAGTCAGCAAAGAGCTGCCAAGTTTGAAAAACTCCAAAAATAGTTTGGACTTTTTTTTAAAATTGCACCATAACAAACTGAACGTTTCCCAGAGGAGCAGGTTATCATGTTTCAGTTTAAGATTGAGTGAATCATTCGTTCATATCCCATGACCACCTCTCCTTGTCAGGGTCATGGTGGGGGGGGGGCTAACATGAAGCGGGAGGCGGGGTTCAACCCTGAACAGTTCATCGCCTGCATGTCTTTGGACCGTGTGAGGAAGCCACAGTGCAGAGAACCCATCCAGTTAATTATTAGAAAATAAAATGAATAAATGATGCAGCGGCACCACAGCTTTGTAATTAGATTCCTTTATTTTGGGAACATCCATTTCCTCCCTATTCTGTTGTCACGTCCGAAGTTGTGTGTGTGTGTGTGGGATTGGATTTGGTGTCACAAGAAAGAATGACTCTTATCAATTATTAACTATTTACTTCATCAATATTGATGATCAGAAAAACAAACACAGACAGTGGGAGAAACTTTCTTTCTCTCTTTGCTCTTTTCTTTTGCTAATATTACCAGTTTTGTACTTTTTTTTTCTCCATCAGTGCATCTTTTGCAACTTTGTTTCTTCTCGTTCAGCATTTCCTTTGTCCTCTCACCTTTTTTACCTTCCCCTACTTCCATTTGCTCTTAACCTTCGCTCCGCATAAATCTTTCTTCCTATTTGTGTACGTCTTCCGCTCATCACACC
The DNA here is from genome assembly GCA_004119915.2 of Collichthys lucidus. Lineage (NCBI taxonomy): Eukaryota > Metazoa > Chordata > Actinopteri > Sciaenidae > Collichthys > Collichthys lucidus. The sequence continues at coordinate 27,884,639 of CM014082.1, read as the reverse complement.
CCATGTGTCTGCCCCGTCTACTTCTTTACCGGTGTCTCACCCAGCCTCTTTTCTCTTTATATTTCTTTTTTACTTCCTCTCTCTGGCTGGGCTGACTGTTTGTTTTCGAGCACAGTTCATCACAGACAGACATTTTTACAATCATTCTTTGTCATGGGCGCTCTACCATGGGATCATTTTGCTTCCAAATCCTCATTCACTCTGCTTTCATCCCATTTATCCCCGTACCAAACCTTTTTTTTTCCCCTCCCTGTCTTCTCTTTATTCTTCCTTCATTTGCTTTGTCTGCCGCTGAAAATGAATCTTTGGGAAGAGTCCGCCCGCTTCTTTCTGTCTGCTTCTACCTCCCGCTCTCACAAGAATGAATATTTTCTATTACCGACTCTGCATGCGTGTTGAAAATTGTCCCTCCGTGATGCCGTATGTTATATTTTCATTTGCTTGCTGTCATTTTGGTTTATACCCACTGATACGTTTCAGGGGAGAGCAAATGTGATTTATGCTCTGGAGTGTGTCTGTGTGTGTGTGTGTGTGTGTGTGTGTGTGTGTGTGTGTGTGTGTGTGTGTGTGTGTTTATTAGTAGTGCTGCTAGCTGCCACCTGTCACCAACATCTAATGGAGAAAGACCTGCAGTGGACACCATACATCACACATCCAAACAGTGCAGATCATGCCGAGCTCTGTCTCTATTTCTAAGAGTGTTTGTGCACATGCACACATCGGATGCTTGTTTTTCTTCAGTCAGGTTAATGCACAAGGCTTCTATCGTGAATTGTTTGTCCAGTTATGTCCACAAGCATTGGATATGTGTGTGTGTGTGTGTGTGTGTGGACCCCTCCATCCCATATGGTGTCTTCTTGTCTGTGTGTGATGTGACCTCCAGTGTTGAAGCCCATTAACCCCACTAACACTGACAGCAGCCACGCTGTCAAAACGCCGCTCCCCGCTGGGACTCCACCTTTTTGTATTAAAAAGGAATATTCTGCATGGTTTGAAGAGCGGCCAGCATGCTCTGTAATGTGACCTGTAAGGCGTTCATATGATAAACCTGCAGAAAATAATCCTCACTTTAGTTTTTTACGTGAAAATGATGTAAAACGTTAAAATGATTTCACATAATCTGGTATTAGGATATTTTTAACTGGCCACACTGGTTAATTGCAAACCAGTGTTTGGTCTCCTGCTGGACACAGACCTGCACCTCAGTCCAGGACACTGTCGCCTCATTCCAGGACATGCTCATGTAGCAGGTTATGTCTTGATGTGCAGCTGAAGTCAGGTATTGGAAGAAGAGAAGGAGAGGGAGGGAGAGTCTGAACATGAAAATGGTCCGGTGGGTCGAACAAACACCGGGCTTTGAAGAGGACCAAAAGTCAGTGTTGACTTCTTTCTAATTAACGTCATGTACGTTTCATATATAACATTAATTTCACCACATTATGAACTTATTTTAACCCCAAACCACACAATCATTTTCCAAACCTAACTAAACTCAGAGCATTTGAATCTGAAATGTTTCCCAGCAAGCTTTATTTTGAAAGTCTTACACTAGAGAGGAACCTACAGCGCGCTGCTTTGAAGCATAGGGCCGCTGACCACTCGACATGTTGGCTCATCCGTATTTTTGTAAGAACATCACATGATTCACATAAAAAGGAAATGCTATTGTTTTACTGTAGGGGCAGTCTCAGTGATTTATTATTAACATTGACTTCAAATAAATCTATTTTATCGTAGAAAGGACAATCGAACTAACATACGCTCACCCGTTTCCTTCTCCAAGACTTGACTCACTGTCGAAAACAAACATGCTGAACTCCAACATGTTTCAGTCCAGTTATGAGTTTTTAAATAGATTAGTTATCAAAAAAGTGAAGTACCCACTCACTGGTGTGTGTGTGTGTGTGTGTGTGTGTGTGTGTGTGTGTGTGTGTGTGTGTGTGTGTGTGTGTGTGTGTGTGTTTCTCGCCCTCTCTCCACACCACGCTGTGTCTTTTTATACAGTATATCGAATATTATTAATCCCAAAATGTGTCTGAATTTAGATGAGAGGAGTTATTTATTTTATATTTATTGGGCAGCCAACCCACACCTTATGCAAATGTGCACACACACGTACACACACACGCACACACACACACACACACACACACACACACACACACACACACACACACACACACACACACACATGCATGTATGCATAAGCCTCCTACAGACGCCTCCGACCTGAAATGTCCGAGAAAAAAGACAAACAAAAAAAAACGCACACGCACACACACACACACGCACACACACACATACTCTCAGGGCTCATATGCCACTTTAAAAGAATCCATTTTCTGCTTGACTGAGCGATAAGTTTAGGTGTCTGTTTCTGTCATAGTGCATTTGTATAGTATAGTGTGTGTGTGTCTGTGTGTGTCTGTGTGTGTGTGTATGTAGGTCATATCACTGTCTGAAAGTGAAAGCTGTTGTCTGGTCTTCTTAAGCCATTAATGGACTCAAAAAGGACTGTTCACCCATCCCTATAGGGTGTGTGTGTGTATTTGTGTGTGTGTGTCTGTGAGATCTCGTCCAGTGTGTTAGAATGGTTGTTCTAAAATAGTTCAGTGTCCATATGGCGACCTTTGAGAGTTGGGGTTTGGTTGCTTAGCACAAGTTTGACACACACACCCCACACACCACACCACACACACACCACACACACACACACCACACACACACACACACACACACACACACACTGCATGCCAAACTGTACTACGTTCTTATCTACAGCCAAACGTGTGTATCGGGGAATTTGTACTGTATATGTGTGTTTTGTTTTCACCGCACATAAAGTCCATGCATACACACACATAAACACACACACATGCACATTTTGTCCTTGCTGTGTTTGTAAGGCTTGCCACGCAGGCCAGCATCACAGCAGGGAGACAGGACAATCTGTCTACTCTCCTCTAACAAAGGACTGACAGAATATTCTCTTTCAGACCGAACCAAGCGACCAGTGAACTCAAACTTTTCTTTCTGTAGTGTCTGCCCTGAACTTTTTTTTTTTTTAGCTTCAAACGTGCAGGAATATGTTTTGTTTCATCCATTGTCAAGTTGCTGCTGGTTGCTTTTCAATTCAACGTAGGAAATTAAAATGCAATGTCGTCCCCTAATGACACTGAAAGAAGGTCATGTTTTCATTGTAAAAGTTGATGGAAATGAGTTACCTGGCCGGGACAAACTGACCTGACTCGGACTGGGAGTTCTGCCATTTGAATATTTCTACCCATGACTTCTGTGCTGCCTGCACACACTATCTGGAAGGTGTGACATTCTGGATATTCAGCAGCACTTCTTTTATGCATTTTTTAAAGCAGATTATCAGGGAGACCAACAATGAATGAGGCAAGCGGAGCGTTCTGCTGTCTCCGTAGAGGAGCAGTGGCCTGAAGTGACCTCTAGCTGCTTTTAGCATTGCTTTGCCAATGGACTAACATTAATACACTCTGAAAAACTTCAAACTTCAGTTTAATACTTTGCAGTTTACAACAATAGCTCATAATTTAATCCTAATTTGAATGTTTGAAATGCTTTTTTTCCACTTGTAGAAGGTGGAAGTAAGAAAAGGTTTATTCAAATGTCAGTAAGAAATCACAAAAGAGTCCAACGTCCTGGGCACAACACCAAACACCAAATTAATAACTGTCCCCAGGATGTGGGATTGTGTTTCTGACCTATGTGTGTAAAAAATCATTTCTACATTGGGGATTTTTTTTAAAAAAAGGACGTGTTGTTTTATTTAGTTGTTTTAGTGTTGGAAGTTGAATCACATGTGACCTGCTTTGCTTTTGTCTGAAAACTCTGAGCTCTGTTATGTTTCTGCCATACCATGCCTCGATGCCCCGGGTGGTAGAGAGTATGGTCTGTCGCAAACCATCAGCTGATTTGTCTTTTCATTAATATTCATGGTAATATTTTAACTTCTGGCCGCCCATGTGTCAGCGTACAAGCTCAGGGCATCAGGCCATATGTGCATGCATATTTCTGTGCATTCATACTTCATTATGAACCAATTTCTGTGTGTGTGTGTGTGTGTGTGTGTACATGTGTATGTTCAGGCCCTGGCAGAGGGACAGACGGCGCCCTGGGAAACAGCCAAGAAGGACGAGAACCGCAACAAGAACCGCTACGGCAACATCATCGCTTGTGAGTACTGCCATGACATAGATGGACTGCTCCTGCAGGAGCTTTTGCTGAATGCGATTGTGGTATCGATTTCATTTAGCCCGGTAACAAGTTTAGTTTAGCTCGGCGAGGCTTGATGCGGTTTTAGTTCAGTCTGGGTTGGTTCAGTCATTTATTTTAGTACCTGTTGGTCCGGGCTGTTTTTGCTTTGGACTGATTAAGTTGGTGCAACTAGATTTTTTGTTCCCCCTCCATTTGATGCATTTTTTCTGAAAACTCGAGAGTCAGGTTAGCATCAAATACTTGATTGACTTTATTTGTATATTTTCTGATTTAAATAAAAAGTTGCAAACTACTTAATTCATGCAACACATATATACGGTACATGTATGTATGTTCACATACCCCTTAATGTGAGGTGTGTCCATACAAACTCACTGTACTTATTATCGAGGAGAAACAAGTTACTGCTGGTCTAATACAACATGCTGAGGTCATGGGTAACGAGACCTTCCTTCCACTGGAGGACACGGGTCCAAACCTCTGTGCTGGAAACCATCTGCCCTCCTGAACCGTCCTTCAACGAGTCACTGACCGAATCCCTCCAGCTCTGGGCGTGTCCTACTGTTGACGTGAGCACCCGCTGAGAGCCAGATGCCAGCAGAGCAGTCTCTGGTAGATGAATTGGTATGGACAAATATGCTTGCAGAACTTTTCTTTAGGAGATGACAGCTCAACACCAGACCAGTTCCATCAAAGAAAAAAAAACAAAAAAACAATGTGTTTAATAGAAAATAGGATAAGACACATGCATATTTAATGATATCCCTTCTTTTTTTTGGAATGTAATATCAAACACCATTCAAACTAATTCCCTAAACTCCTCTAAAGTCTCACACAGGAAATACTATGGCAAAAAAAAAATCTTCCAGTTAACAGAGGGATTTGATGATCAAAGCCTGCAGTCTCTACTTCATACAGAGACTTTTGTCAAAACGAAGCTTCAGTTTGGAGGAAAGACAGGTTTCTGTAATGATGTGCGGAGTGAGCAGCAGCACGAGCGCGCGCGTTGTGTTTGGCCATTAAAATGTGAATCAGCATGTGAATGTGACACTGTGTCGAGCGTTTGCTGTGATTTCACGTGCACTCGTGACGTCCGGCTGATTCGTACGTTCTGGGTGCTTGTTATCTTGTTCAAGCCGACCTCAGGCCTCTATTAGACAGGACAATAGCAGCGGATTGTTTGTTTGAAGTGTTATTCAATGGCTTAGGGATGTGTATGCATTTTGGTATTGGTGTCTACGGCGTTAGACCCACATGCATGTATGAGTACGATCCAGAGGATTGCGCTTGTGTGTTCTCATGCACGGATCCATGCGTGTCTCATTACAAGGGATTAGATGTCATGGCAAAGACACTGCACTAACCTGAAGGCTTTAAAATGAAACATTGCGCTGAAATGAAATAGCCTGTCAAGGGCTTGATAGCCAACAGGAATTATGATAAATTTGCTATTAGTACAAATCCTTTAATTACAAGGACCTGGTAATGGAAACTGTCCATCTTGCTTCCTGTGATTGTACAAAGGCTCATTTTCCTGAGAAAATGTTTTAAAAGGCCCCCGGGGAGACGACTTTGTGCGCTGTCTTTATTAGAACAAGAAAATGTGGTGAGACAGGCAGACCGGGCGGCTGCAGCTAAAACTTTAAATATGGGTAAAAAGGTCATCTGTGATTTTTTTTTTTTCTTCAGTCAGGTTGAACTTTAATTCCCCTTTTGAAGTAAATGGATTTACCTTCTGTTCCTGCTGCCACATAATACCATAAATTCTCTTTTACACACAAGCTGCAGAGTTCTGCAGATGAGACGATGTTCCCCATATTATTATTTATACAGCACTCAACATTTACAGAGGTGACTATGCTGTAACTTAAATGTATGATAGAGATGAAGTTATATTGATCCACTAAAATGTGACAATATGACAATGTATATTCACTTTATATACAGTATATAACCTGTACAGTCTAATGTGATTCAATGAAACAGCTCCGGCATAAATTCTACTTTTACAAATCTCATATTTCCCTTTTTGCGGGGAAGAGAGGTAATAATTCTACTTTATATTTATTAGTGAGATTGTTATTGTGGATTCCTCATTGTTTAAAGAGGCAGCACACTGTGTAGGTGCAATACTTTAATTTTCTGAGATAATCATAAATGATAATGTTCATTTATATAAAATTTTCTCTGGACACCACCTTTAAAGAAGAGAACATGATGGGCAACTAGAAGATGCCCGCAGAAATTTTGAGAGTGATGAGTGGGCTGTTGCCGGGGGTCTGTATTCAAAAAGCACACCTCAAATAGTCATTTTTAACATGTTTATTTACACACATGAGCATCTAGTGCTAACGTACTAGCCAGTAATTCTAGCATTAGCCGCTAATGTTAGCAATTATCATGTCTTAACTACAATGAGCAAAGTCTTATTTTGAAGGAACTCTTATTTTAAAAATAGCCCCTCCCCCTCTCCTCCTTCATGCAGGCTTGAGGTTGCCAAGCAACCAGGACCAACTGCCGGCCCTAATCAGCAGAGCAGTTACTGCACCTGTTAGAATGTCAGTTGGAAATGCTGACAGAGAGAGAGAGAAAATGCTGAGACCACCCCTCGAACAGGAAGGATTTCTGGCCAAACCGTATTTCTAATCATTGAACCAAAATCACTGCGAGCATCCTGAGCCCTTCCTAAACGTCTACATAGTTATTTTGTGTTGGTAAAGTGAAGAAATGTGACCTTTAGAGCGATTCAAAGAAACATTACTTCTGCTTTCCTCCAGAAATGTTCCCGCCTTTTTAACATGGCAGTCTATGAGGCTGTGGATGGGTGTTGCTCGTGCATCTTTGTGTGTTACGCCAAAACTATAAGGCTGACAGCTTTAGCAGACGAATGTGAGTGAAAAGACAAATTTTCCTACGTTTCTATGTATAAATCATGTGTGTAGTGGGGCATTTGAGGCCACGGTAGTCGAATACATTTTATTTTTTCACTGATTTTTCTCTGCTCCTCACTCTAGCTGATGATGTCATCCACTCTAGCTCAAACATTCCGTGCAATACACACCCATTATAAACCCAGAAATTTGAGTAAAGCTGTCGATGAGTGAAGAGAATCACTGAATCACTTTTTTTTTTAGGGCTTTCCCATTCATTCCTATGAGAATTTTTTCTAAATCTCTTAGAAAAGTAATAGCACAGGATTCGGGATGAAAAGGCATGTTTTGATATATAATTTGGGGTCCTCTCATCGTTGTGGGCAGCATTAAATGACGAAAAAGGGGGAAAAATTAATAATAATATCGCCATGTAACACGCAGAAGAACAATAGTTGACTCATGTCGTGGGCACTCACTAATTAATTGATCTCAGTCTCATAAAATACATTAACCTATTAATTTGGACTCCTGATTAATATTTTAATTAACATTTACTGCGATTACCATATCAAGAAGCTGGTACGTTGAAGGACTTGATGTTCAGCATAGGAGAGGCTGGCAACGATCACTCTTAAACAGTCCTGCGTGTTCGTACATGAGCATTTATTAAAGGATAATGACACACAATGTGAAATGTAGATACATGGACTAACCAAAGGATAAAACTAGTCTGTACAGAAAGAAAGAGAGTGGCAATCATCGACCTATCATGACCTATTTTCCGCTTCAAGCTGACACAGTAACCATTTTCAGTGACGGTTAAGGAGCAATTTCATGTTTCCTGAACATCTGACACAGTTCTCCAGTTTGAAAAATAACAGAAGCAGCATACGTGGCAGCAGGAAAGAAGGTTTGGTGTTTAAGTCCTACAGAAGAAGAGGAGGTTAAAATGAGAAGTCTGTGTTTACCGGTTAAAGTCTGATCCAGTCGTCTGAAAAGTCGTTTTTTGGTCTTTATCCACCGACGGCACCTCTAACACCAGCAAATGCTCAGTGAGCCGAGGCAGACCACGACAAGGGGGAGTTAAACTTGAGGCCCGGCTTTGCGAGGCTTAAACAAACACCAAAGTTCTGACCCGAAAAGAATCCCCTCAGAGACAGCTGTAATCATCTTTCCATCTTTGTGAGGACTTTCTGTGACTTCTCTGTCACGTTCATCTGTCTCTCACTCTCTCTCTCTCTCTCTCTCTCTCTCTCTCTCTCTCTCTCTCTCTCTCTCTCTCTCTCTCTCTCTCTCTCTCTCTCTCTCTCTCTCTCTCTCTCTCTCCT
>CM014082.1:27844761-27876093 GCA_004119915.2 Collichthys lucidus | reverse complement strand
TCACGGACGTTGCACACTGTTGCACAGCAATCTGTAGCTTTCGTTTAACTGCAGCCTCGAACTCGTACGCTCGGCACAAAAACCTCGATTCATAAAGCTTCGAACAGCTGTTTTGTTCTTGCATTTATGATAACATATGGTTATGCATCAACTTTGAGCCGTTCATAAAAAAAAAAAAAAAAAGCTGTATTTTGCATAGTCATGCGCTGTTGAATACACTTCGCTTGGCGTTTATGGAGAAAGCGATGAGTCGCTCTGAGTTAAATGAGGTTTTAATATAAAGTCAAATGTCTTCCTGTGCGTTGACTTCAAGTCTCTGTGTTGAATTGTCACTTTTTGCTCGGTGCTCGTGTTTCATAACTTCAAGGCCGTGCCTCGCTTGCCAGCCTTCCTGCTTTTGTGGCTGTCAGCTTACAGCAGCTGCGTCCTAACATGCAATTCACTTTGGCCTTTGGTTGTGTTACCTTGTCAGAAACAAAATTCCCTTCAAGGGGGAATAAAAAGTTCCATTCCAGCACGTCATGTTTGTGTATCCCTGTAATTGATTTGGTCATCATACGACGATGTTGCATTGCATTTTGGGATTGTTTTCAAAAAATGGGTACATGGGGGATAAAGGAGCTGTCATGTAGCTGTCAACAGATTGGGATTGGAGAGAGGACACAGTCAGTATAACACACACACACCACACTCACTAACCTCTTTATATTCACGGTTTGTGGTGAAACCGGGATGGAGCTTACTTCCTAAAAACATATTTATAAATCTAATAAGTTAGTAATAATAATACGTTTTACAGTATTCATGCACTCCCTGTACAGATTGTAAAGCCCTCAGAGGCAAATGTACTTTGTGACTTTGGAGTTATACAAATAAAATCTGATTTCATTTTTGAATAACATTTTTGTAGTGTAGTGTAATATTTGGGGAATAAATGCTGCCGCACATTTCTGGATTTAGAGGATGCAAATTGCCAATAAAAACACAGAGATACATTTTATTAACAACCTCTCACCACTCTGAGCTGGACTTAAGCTTGGCTCTGCAGAGACCACATGAGTCCAGAGTAAACCGTGTCCCGATGACCTTAGCATCGATGGTGACCGGTGTTTGTGTGTCTGTGTTTGTGTGTGCACACAGGAGAGAGAGACAGGCAACCGGTAGCATTGTCCAATGTTTACTAAATTATTGAGACTATAAAATGTTAATCCATCATCATTTCAACACACACACACACACACACACACACACACCACACACACTTTTACAAAGGCACCCAGGTGCACATGTATACACAGGTGCATTTACACACACACACACAACACCACACCACAAAGCATGCACACACACACATACTCAGATTCACAATCAAAGGCACATTTAAGAATAGATATGCACACACCACACCACACACCACACACACACACACACTAGTAATCCTGTTTTTTAAACCACACTCAGCCATGCTGACGTTAATCCACAGAGCTCCTGCAGACGTGAACCAAACAACCCTGAACCACAAACAACCCTCATCTAAGACGCACACACCACACACACCCTACAGTATGTAAACTGTGTGTGACATGCACGCAATTTGATTCATTTCATTATTTCCATTTTTATTTGTATTTATGTATCTTTAATGATAGGCACACACTTTAAACATGAAGAAGGTTAGAAGTTAACTATTTGTCTACACCACCACACTACAAAAACTGCACCCACGCTAAAACAGCGACTTGTACTCTACCAGCTACATGTAGACACACACACACACACACACACACACAGAGTCAAAGAAAAGCGGCGTTAATATGCCGTCAGGGCGTGCGCGTGCCGTAGCTAGGAGAATCAATCTTCTCTCCATTTGGATGAGATTATGTTTTTAATATCTTCTGGTTTTACCCATATTCCTCCCTGATAATTTTATCATGCTCTCCAAGTAGGAGAAATAAAAAAGATGGAGGAAAGAAAAATGTGTAAATGAAAAGGATATTACACACACACACACACACACAGCTTGTGTGCGTTCAGGAAAGAAAATTCTGGGGGATTAATGCTTTTTGGAAGCAATCAATATCATGACTAACCTGATGTTGTCACAGTTATAATGGCTAACACTGAGGTAGTCTCCTTTAATGCATTCATCCTGCAGTAATATGAAGGCAGCTCTCTCAGACATGACGACCAAATTAGTATATTCCAACATAATACTTTACTTTCTCTCGTCGGGATTTATGTAACGGGAATTCCATCCTGCACAAAATACACCTCTCAGGTAATAAAAAATAACACCTCATGGGTGGTTATTAAATACGCTTTAATCACACCGTTGTTACATGTTGAGAGGAAACCTTTAACCAATCCATGTCCCCCCAAAAACAAAATCCCATCTCTCTTCTTGTACCAAATTCTTGAAGCTATTCTAAGAAGCCCGTCTAACAATAGAACATTTCTCTGAGAAGAATAATCTACCAAATGTTTTCTCCCAACGTTTGGCAAGCATCTATTTTTTTCTCTTCTTCCCACCATAATTATGAACTATGGAGCTGCTATTATATTCCCCCGTGGCCACCAGTAAAATATGCTGTTGTCCAGGCTTACAGTATTCCCCTGGTAGGACAGCCTACTCATGTGAAGGCCAAGTGTGAATTCTGGCGTGTACGGAGACAGTCAGTTGTTGTTGTTTTTTTTTTACCCCATGGATCGATATTTCATCGTCTGTCTCCTGGGAGGATTTTACAGGAAAAATAAGAATTTAAGGCCCCCAGTTTCTGGCCCATTACCATGCAGGCAGCTCTCTTAAGAATTCGGACACCACAAATACAGATAAGCAGCGTTGTGATTGTCAAGAATAGCAAACGATGAAGATGTTATTATCTATTATTACAGATACGTGTGAGAGCACATTTGATCTATTAATATGTGATGAAGAAGAACTACAGTATTTATAAGACAAATACACATTTTCAGGGTGTCTCTGGTACCCCCACGGCCTGATTTAATGCCAATCGGCGGCTCTTTGTTGCATACCCCCCTCTCTATCACGCTGTCTCATGTCAGTCTGCAGCTGTTACTATTTAAAAATTAAAGCCACACACAAAAAAAAAAAAAAAACATAATTAATACAACAACAAAACACATTCTGCACGCTCTGTCTCTGGTCACATATTTGGTTGCCCATGGCAACATTGCCCACTACAAGGCAAGTGTCAGCGAAGACCTTTTCAACTAGTGATGTGTAAGTAAAGAAGTAATGATCTGGGTAATTTTGGAGACTTTTGATCATTGGAGAAAAGAAAAAATCCATGCATATCCAAACCTTTTAATCTGACACTTTTTCTGTCTTATCTTTTTTTCCATGAGCACACTGTGGCTGACAGCTAATGTCCACTGCTGACGCTTAAGGGGCACTTTTTGCTTGGTATAAATTCAGTAGAGAAGTACACCAAATTAAAATATTCTGAAAGACATCAAATATAATTCTTTTGATTGGACATCAAAGCTGCTGCTTGAACCTTAAAGTAACAACATTTAAAATATTGCTGATGCTACGCCGACTTGTAATCGAATGCTGCCTCTACCATTCTCACTCCATGCCCCTTCTCATAGATTTATGATGGACAGGTAGTGAATAAATTACTACACTACTTGTCTCAATCCGTGTCACGCCAAATTGGAGCTGCGTGAGGGAGGGAGAAAAATGACTGGAGCCCGGTGAGTGGGCAATGTAGCCGAGCCCAGCAGCCTCCATGGACATGGAAGAGGTTGAGAAGGAAGCTAAGAAGGAGTGTGACACGAGTAAATCTGGGACCTAGTCTTAGTTTTGGTGGGAACTTTGTGACTTAAAGACAGATGCTGAGCTGAGCTTCTGGCTGTTGGACTAGTCAGTAATATTAGCTGGCTGTGTTGCTAGTCGTATGGGGTACTATCATTTGTAGGACCATTGTGAGATGTGTGGTGTTCTGTGTGACACATATGGACTTTTATAAAGGACATGATAAAGGCACACACACAGACACACAGATTACACAGCTGGGACAGTATTGAATGTTTCTGTGCCACCAGATAATATTCAGCCAGTCTGTTTCCAGGTCGGCCTTGACCAAGATTAAGGAGTCGAGGCTCATGGGAAACACATAGACAATATTACGTTCATGTGACGCTCAGAACACGGGCTGATGATTATAAGAAAGTACAGGATGGTTGGGTCTAGATCTGAAGATTTGACTATGTAACAGTGATGTAAGGAGAGTTATAAAAGGTTGTGAAAAGTAAGGGACGTTTGGATTCGCAAGCAGCTGTCTCTGTGTTGTTATTTCATTACGTTTTGGAAGGTTTGAGTAACCTCCTGATGGACACATCCATTTGAAACCAGTTGAGGACATTCACCTGGATAAACAGCATTCTGTGAGTCTCTCTTCAGGCTCTCCAACTGTCTTTTTTAGAGACTTGATGTGTGCCAAGGAAGTAATACCCACACCACCTGCCAGTACCTGTGGCAAGACCGCAGGATGGAGCCATAAATTGTACATATTACGAGCCACCTGTTAGCTGACGGTGACAACCCAGTAATAAATGAGGCCATGGTGTCCTCCATATTGTGTTTGCACCGGTTGTCAAACAATCCTACTTTGCTTTGACATTTGCTTTGTCCCAGTAATGGACACAGTTGCATTAGATCACTTCTCCTCTGCTACGGTCAGAACCCTGTCAGAGTTCGTCTGATTGGCTGAACGGCTCCCGAGCTGGCCAATCACAGTGTTAAATGGAGCTGAACCCGTCGCCAGATGGGGTCCTCTGCTGTTACATCATGAACTGTTGAACCCAATCAGCACGTGGAGCCGGTGAGGTGTGAACAAATGAGGTCATACTGTAATGTGTCAGGTGATACATATCGTGGATCACTCATGGGGGAAATTGAGGTTTAATACACCTGTGGGGTGATTACCGGGGCATAGAGTACGGGGATATGTGTGAACTCGTCTCTTGCAGGATCGCTAGAGGCTGTCATGTAACTATAATGTGCCTGACACACGGACAAGCACTTTTATACATTTCTGCTGATTACAGACTGTCTCAAGGTGTCCTTCCAAGGTCAGGTTCTGATGGGTTAATGGGATAAAAACAGCAGGCCACTCCAGATGGTTATTTGAACTTTTGGGTTGAAGTATGCAGGTTCAGATTTTTCTATAGTCTGATCAAAGGTCAACTGCGTCTTCCAGTTATTGCTGTAATTGTGCAACATATTTGTAGGATATAGGTAAGAGTAATGAGTAATAGACATTCTACGCTGATGGAACGCTTTGTGACGGTTTTCAGGTGTAACTATTATTTGAATTTTGTTTAGTTTTTTGGGGTGGCAGCCAGGACTTAGCCTGACAATTTAAAACTAGTTGACCTCTAATGAAATCCACACAATGGGTGCATGAATCCAAATGACAATTCATACAAGCTTAAATCAACTACTGAACAAAACAAGATACCGCTTTAAAATATATTTACAAAAACAAAACAAAAAAACCCAAAACAATGTCCACCTCAGTTCTCAAAAGTTCAGTATCAACAAAAAAACAGGCTTCTTTTTTTCAGTTTATTTGCAGCGAAAAATAGGTTCAGGAAAAAAAAAACCCACTAAATCCTCAGATAGAAAAAAGGGAAAGCAACAAAAAAAAAGTTTTTATATTCCTCGTTATTTCCAGCTCACCAGCCGACACACCGGGACTCCTCCTCCGTATGTAGAAACAAACGTCCTTCGTAGCTGCTCCAGGATGGACGCGTAAGGGAGTCGAGGGCTAAAGGCTAAAATACACTGCATGCGGAACGGCGACGGAACGGCGACGAAACAGCGACGGAGTCGATACGTTTCAATGTTGGTTAACATATCAGCTCACACAGTCGCGGGAGCACGGCACATAAATTCAGCACAGAGCAGACCGTGCGGGGAAGGAAATCTGCTACAAATAAAACCCTGGATTATTTTCAAATAAAGTACTGTGTTCACCGCGGATAGAGTTTCATTACAAGAACACAAGTCATAATGGACGGGGCCATTGAAGTCAACAGATAAGGGGTTTTCAGGCGTAATCATACCTCACATCCTTTTTACTTTTTACCGCCATATTAGTTTAGTGAAGTCATTTTTAATGGCCCGTTGCAAATGTTGCTAGGTGACCAGGGTGATCACATGGTCAGAGAGGGGTTGGCTCGTTACAGCCCCTCCCCCCTGAAAAAAGTCCACACAGGTGACACCTATCTCCAGTAAATTAGAAACCTAGAAAATCCTCCTCATCTGTGTCGGTGTTAAAGATTTCTAGAATTTGGTGGTGTTGCAGCTTATCCCATTCCTCTGCTGTGGGATAGCAGGGTTTCATCTGCATGATGTTAATCATTTTCTGTTACGGACGTCAAGGGCTCGCAAGGCCCGAAACATATTGAAAGAAAAACAAAAGTTGTCACTAAACCAATAATTTTTATTAATTCAAAATAACTGAAACAATTCCACAAGAAAATAAAACAAAAGGGTTGGAGGTTCCTGGCCAAAACAAAACGAGAGAGAACACTGAGCCAGCCAACAGCCGTCGCACCCAGCACCCACTCCCAAACTAAGCCTGCCTAAAACCCACTACCTAAATGAAAAGAAAAGACCGAAAACAGGACTACTAAGGAACCCCTGAACCAAAACTAAAATAACAAAATCCAAACGGCTAAACGGACTCCTGGCATGGGGAAACCAGAGCCTCGACCATAGAGAGAGAGAGTCATGCTGACGAGACAATGAGTCTCACCTGGGGTCTCCTGCATAGAGAGAGAGAGACAGAGAAGAAAAAGGGGGGTGGGGAAAAACAAACACACAGCACTCCCAGCAGCAGGAAGATGAGCAGGATCCCCGTCAGCACATTGCGATTTAACAACATCTCACGGTCAGAGATCAGAACGGTCCTGATCCTTGACACAGACCACAGCAACAAGTCTTGACTTTAGTTGGTCTTTGTTGGTACTAGTCTTTGGGCAGGTTCAGGTTCTGGTGCAGGTTCAGTCTCCACTTGTCGACACCGTACAGGTGTGTGACGTCACACGCCCGCAGAGCTGATTATTGATCTTCTCACAGTGAGGCATGAGCCCAGACACGAACCGGAAACAGGACCGGAGACGGTACCGACCGACAGGATCAGATACTTCAGACACTGACCGAGTCCACGTGCCTGTCCGGATCACTCCCATCTGGGGTGCCAATTTTTATGTGACGGTTTTCAGGTGTAACTATTGTTAGGTGCCGGGGTGGGTGTGTCTTGTTGTCTTGTGCTCTCTTTGATTTCAGGCACCGCCCTTTCCCTCTCCTCCTCAATTAGCTGTTCCTCAAACGTCCACTTGAGGCTGACTACAAGTCATCCTCCATAAGTCCCCATGTTAAAAAGTTCACAGCAGAAAAAACATGTTTACAGCCTGGTTCAAAAAACACTTTCAGTTTTTGAGGGTGAACTCACCTGTTCATAAAGAGTTGAAGTTACACATAATGCACATTGCTGCTTTGACTGACAGGTGGGTGCCATCACAGGTGGCTTGTTTGAGCAACCAGGCATCATTCAGCCGCCCTTAGCTCCACCCATGCTTCACTTCTTAGCCCGCTTTTTTAGAGGTAGGCCTGGCAAGATGGCGATACACTCTGAGCTTCACAAACTCTGCTGAAATCTATTGGTGGCATCCCGGAGACTACGTTCATGTTTTAGACAGTCTATGGATGGGATCATTGGTTCTGACACTCAGTTGTGAAAACAGCCCTAAAGGGGAATCTAAATTGGAATCAAGCTCTCAGTTCTGGGTGGTTCACAGCTAATAGAAATACTCTGCGTACACTTTTTCTCAGTGTCTTTGAATCGAGGTAGCAAAACTTTTTCTGAGTATCTGCAGCTGTAAGATACGGCAGTTACTCCAGAACTTAGGAGTTACAATCTTTTGTGGTAGGAAGCAGCATACTTCATTCAGAATGCACTGAATATCCTGTTATTCATTAAGAAATATGCACTGTGCGCGTTGAGAATTCAACACGCTTTCAGAAAAAGTACAGCACTTAAAACTCAACGTGGCCATTAAAATGTCTATTTGACGTCTCATTTCCATTGAAAGCATGCGGGGAGAAAAGGATGCTTTTTTTTACTAGGATGGAGAGTGACAGGTGATTTTTTTTTTTTTTTTTTTTTTTAATTTCTGTTTTTTCAAATATGACACATCTACGAGATGAGGACGCTGTCCGTGATCTTGTCAACGAGGACGGTCGTCACGTACCGAGTGAAGGCATTCAGTCTTTTTAAAAAAAGAACACGACGACCATCGAGGACCGCGGCAGCTATCGCCGAGCGTGCCAAGGTTAGGTGTTTAAGCCGTTAGCTCAGTGGATTCCGCCGCCAACCTTGTGTTGTTATTGCAGAGGGGGCGAAGATGAGAGAGACAGGGGATTAAACTCAACTCCCACACAGTGGTATTACTCTATTAATCGGCTGTCTTTGTCTATCAAGGTTATAACAAGAGGCTGCGTGTCTCTGAGAGAACAGGTGCATTTATGTGGAGGGTTCCAGGGTCCTTCGCTCGAGGGGCTGTCATCGTTCTCTTTCCAGTGTTCTTTTTCCCGTCATGTCATATTTTGTGTAATTCTCCTCCTTTTTATGTCTTTCTCACACATTCTTCCTTTTATCTTTCCATCCTCACATTTATTCCGGTTTGTTTCCTGCCAAACATTCCCGACTTTTTTTTTACAAAGTCGGCAAATGTGATTTGGTCAGTGGCCCAATGGTTCAAACTATGACGTACCCTTCTAGCACTGTTTCTGGATATGTCTGTCTGGTGTATTGTTATGACGTGCCATTGCAATCAGGTGATGTAGTAAAAAGAGTGAGAAAGTCCACAAATGGAGGTGGTTTGGGTGGATGGATGGGTCAAGAAGACTTCTGTCTGTGTCCTGTGTGAAACCAAAGTCAGCGTTGACTTATTGTTGACTGACGTATATTTTTTTTTTCAAACCAAATCATGATTTCTTCTAATCCGAATAGTTTTTGTGCCTGAACCTAAACAAACTGTGACCATTTAAAAAAAATATATAATATATGAAATGTTTTTGACACAAAACACACATTCACTCCAAACGAGCTTCATCCTCAGGTGAGTTATGAAGTTCTGGAGGTTGAGGGTGGATGAATGGATGTGAGGAAGGGATTGAAAGGGAACAACAATCAGTATGGAGCAGATGTCTCAGGAGTGGAGTCTCCTGAGCCATTTACTGGCCCCAGACAGAAGAGGATGAATGACAGGGAGTGTCAATAGGGACGGGCAGAGGGAGGAGTGAGGAAGGGAGGTAAATGCTTGAAGAAGAGGGATAGAGAAAGTAAGTAAAGTCAGCATGTGATTAGAGGTGTGGCTGAGGCATGGTCCTCGATCCAGAACAGAAAGAAAACTCCACACTCTGCAAAAAAGAAGAAGACATTTCAAAATAAAACAAAAAGCTTCAGAGCTTGATTACACATGGAGCCTAAGCAGCAAGCAGGAAGTGAAGCCCCTCTCTGCATTCAGAGGTGACACTCACTGAGAGTCACCTCCGGCCCTCTACATCAAACCATACAGATGATGCTGTATATGTAAATGTATTGTCCTCCTGTAAACTCCGCTCCGTACACCATGTTTGCGTTCACCTTGCCCGTGTTTGTTCATTTCGTCGTCCAGCCTTCCAGTCCATTTAATCCCGCATGTGTTGCGTTGTTGTGTCGCATGTGTGGAACTCAAACCTCGACGTGTTTGTGTAACTTATTCATCTGTGTGTGTTGTTTGTCCTTGGAGCGTTTTTCAATGTTTGTGACTTGGAATGTCTTCCAATGGCGTTCAGAGATGTAAAACTTTTTGGCAGCGACACCTCCAAATAAGTTTACTCTGCTGAATCTGAGGCGTTTGTTTGTATGTGTTCAACATGTTGCTCATTTTTCATACACCCCCCCCCCAGCTTGATGTTTAGAAGTCGTGTTTATGCTCTTTGCATACTGATGTGTTTGCAGTATCTTCACTTTGGGATCAACTGTGTCCAGTGTGTCTTTGTGGCTAACGTGTACGTATTTATCAAGGCTGTCCAGGACTTATCTTTGTTTGTTTGAGTGTGTTTGCATGTATTGTGTCCTTCCTTTGAGAGTGTACGTGCCTGGGTATTTGTACGTTGCTGCCCACTGATGTGACTATGTCATACCTTTGTGTGTGTGTGTATGCGTGTGTGTCAATGTGTGTAGGTGCGTCCACACAGGACTCAGACGCCATGGAGCCAGAGAGCAGGTGGACAGCACGGTGAAGATGGCCGGAGTGATCGCAGGGATCCTCATGTTCATCATCATCCTCCTCGGCGTTGTCCTCACCTTCAAACAGTAAGGTAAGTAATAAGCCCGTCATCAGGACGTAGCGGACACTTAAAGGTGCTATATGTAGCATTTTAACAATAATAAATCGTCAACACATCCTTTTTATATCTATCCAATTCCCAGCCAAGGCGGACGAGACAGTTGGTAGCCTCCATCGGACGTCGTGCTGCAGTTTTTTGAGCCAAATTTGTAAGGCCACGTTTGCTGTTGAGTTTCATTGCGGCACAAAACAGGAAGAGGGATGTTCCTCCACAGGAAACTTTAATAGTTTCTGGTGAGTGCAGATGGTGAACAGAGGCAACATAAAGAAATGAAAAAAAAAAGATCTCCAGCAATAAGAGCAGCATTGGTATTTAGATAGAGGCTACCAATCATCTTTACGAGCACAGCTCGGATCTGTGTTGAATAAAATACTACATTTAGCATCTTTAAACCGTATGA
This sequence comes from Collichthys lucidus, assembly GCA_004119915.2. Taxonomy (NCBI): domain Eukaryota; kingdom Metazoa; phylum Chordata; class Actinopteri; family Sciaenidae; genus Collichthys; species Collichthys lucidus. The sequence continues at coordinate 27,865,261 of CM014082.1, read as the reverse complement.
ATATATAGACTGATAGACCGTTTGATAGACCTAATGTCAAGTCAAGTGTCCTCATAGCTGATAGAAGCTAGGGTGAATATGAATGGACAGAGAGGACAGGGGAGGAGGTAAATGTGTTGAGGTGAAGGTGGATTTAGTGAAACGTGTAATAAAAAAATGATTTTTTAAAGTTAGTTTCAGTCAAAAGAAATGTTTCTCAGAGATTAGTATTTATCCAAAAATTGCAGGTTGCACACTGTTTGTTACGTTCATGAAGGCCACAAAGTTCTATTCATTTCTTAAGGCGATGTAAAAGGTCAGAATTATGTAATAAATCTGCTGATTTGCTTAATCCTCTCTAACCGCTAAGGCAAAATAAATAATAATTGTAGATGTGCCCAGAGTTTAGATATCTCAAACCCAGATGAATTGTATTTTACTTTTTTTCTTTCAGCGAGCAGGCGTACACAGCTTCCCGTGTCTGTGTTAACATGCACACTGGCTTGCCACCATCACCTGCCTCTCTTTCCTTTGACTTTCTCTAATTCTCTAGATCGCCTCATCCATCCTCACATCCCTCTCTACTCCATCCGCAGCACGCTTAGACATTTTATTTTGCGTTCGTTTAAGTTTCTTTTGGCATTTTTATTGTTTTTTTTGTTTTGTTCTTACTTACACCCAAAACCTATAAAACAAAAGGATTGAAGGAATTCTTCAGGGCGCCGAGTACAAATAGAAAGTCGACACAATAACTTCACTGTGGCACTTTTTTATGCTGATTTGCACAACAAAACTAAGACAGGAGCCACAGGGAGCTGAAATGTAAAGGCATGGGGATTACTTGGTCTGATTGCTCAAGGACTTAAATTGTAATACTTCCATACAAACAAACAGCAGAATAAATTATAGCGTGGACTCAGAAGTGAGTATAATCATTTTCAAAGGGAATTCAGCTGCTTATTTAAATCAAATGTATTGTAGGACTTTGTGTCATGTCAAGCTTGGACAATTATCACATCAGCCATGAGAGGCAAATAATTATTGACTCAATTTTACATGTTTACTACAAGTCATCATTAATACTGCAGCCATCAAGTCTCTCCATTAACAGCAGCCGCCCGTCCATTAACTGCAATTTTCACCTTTCATAATGACTTCCACGCCGCGCGTCTGTGGATGTGAACAATACTGATTCTGAATAGCTTAAAATGATTTGAAAAGCTAAGACTGGCTTAAAAACCAGTGTCATTCAACGACCGTGCGCTTCTAGTCAAATGAATGTCATCCTAAATGAAGTCATTTCCAGTGTTCTCACATTACTCTTAACTGACTGACTTGTCTGGTGACACGGCACAAGGAGAAACAAAGTCAGCATATGGAGGCGGAGGTTAATGGGTCAAACACAGGACGGCTAGTGAACCGGGAGACTGCTAGTGTCTCACGTGAGCCAAAAGTCTACTTTGACTTACATCATGTTCGCAACGTAACTTATATAAATACTTTAAATACAAACCATCATCTTTTCCTTTACAAGACCGGGACGTTTGGGTGCCTACACCAAACTAAAACCATTCCACAACGTCGATATAACATACCTTTTGCTGCCATGGCAACAAAGGACACTTCATCCTGTCCTGTAAAGCTCAAAACTCATAAAACATGCCATGTCTAACAGCACACATGTCGTTAAATGACACGTGAAAAGCTTCAAAACGCGTAAAGATGACACTGTATGAAATCCACCATGTTCAGCACATAGTACACTTTTCAAATCAGATTCTATTTGTATAGCCCAAAGTCCATTTTCCTCTGAGGGCTTTACAATCTGTACAGGGAGTGACACCCTCTGTCCTTAAACCCTCGGTTCGAGTGAAGAAGAACTTGCCCACAAAAACGGTGGAAGAAACCTCAGGAAGAGCCACAGAGGAGGGATCCCTCTCCCAGGACGTGTACAGAACAAATCAACACAGACATATTGTACAATTACAATGAATGATAAAATGATTACAGTAGCAGTGGAACCTGTGATAGAGACAGAGAGACACAGAATCATCAACTAACTACAAACTATGTGTAGTATTGTGTGGTTATTAGTCTTTGTATACAGCCTGTGGTGTAAACCAGCAGGGTCAAGAAAAGACGTGAAAAATAAGAGGAGAAGAAAAAACAAAACAATAAAGAGCAAAGTAAACACGAATTTGCACAATCTTGGAAAACCGTATAGGTGATGGAGGAAAGGCAGGTACAGTAGAGAGCATTGAGGTAACATCATACTGAACATGTTCCAGAATAAGATTCTTCTACATGTTTCAGGCAAACAGCACTGTTATATGTTACCTCATACTAGCAGTACAGTAAAAGTCAAGTGTATTGTTTTTTTTTTAAACCACAAACACACAGAGCACTGGAGCCAAGTCGAACACAGCACAGGGAACGTAAAGCTCTTGCACTGACAGTAATACATCGAGGGAAACGGGCAGATACCTGATTACCAGTCCGAACACAACATCACATCCATTTCAAGTGAGGAAAAGGAGGCCGGGGAGTCAGAGAGGGCACGAGGTCAGTTGGCAATCCTAATCAGAGGCTAACAGAGAAAAATCCCAAACACCAAGAGACTAGGAGTAGAGCCAGAGCGGAAAAATGCCAGGAGCAACAAGAAACGCGTAGTTAGAGACTTGAGATGGACGTGCAGGTTCGGGACTGCAGCAGATAATCAGAACAGGGAAGGCAAAAAGGAAAAGTGAGCGGGAAGAAAAATGTGCAAGGTTTGAAGAATATGAAAAATGAAAACAAGACAGTACTGGTTAACCCGGGGGTCAAATGGATATGATAATCAGATGCTAACCAGCTTAGCAGGGCATAATATACATAAAAAGGCCAATTAGAGGGCAAATCCACCATGTGAACGGATAGAAAGAGAAGAAAGAAGCAGTTAAGATGCTGCTCAGATGTTCTCATACGTTAACCCCGGAGTTAAAGGTCCCATATGGAGCCATGCGGCACATCTAAATGCATGACAAAGGCGGAGCAGCCAGGTAGATTTGGAGATGTTTACGGCAAAACAGTGGCGAGTAAAATGATGCTGAGAGTTAGTGAAGTGTCGTGAGAGCTAAAATAATTGCAGACAAATAGATCCGGACAGTTTCATAGGCCGCTTTCTGAGGTCATCTATATTTCATCCCGCAGGGTGGCAGAAAAAGTGTTTTTTAAATCGAAAGTGTTTTACATGCCTTTCAGAGCCCATGAATTATTCCGTGACCAAACTTTGTCGGGAAGTGAACGCGCACAACTGTCCAATTAATCTTTCAGAACGCCGTTACACGTGTTCGAAATGGACTTCATTTTTCACGGAAAGGCGGGCGATGTTGCTGATAATGTAATGTAAAAGTGAACGTAGCTGGACATGGTTGAAGTCTTAATGGGGATTTGATGTTTCTACAGCCAGGTGGCCCCGGGGGCTCCAACAAGCAACACTGGAAGATACACTTTTCATAAAGAAGGCAGATGAATAATTAATGTGCCTGAAGCTCCCTAAACACCGGCTGATTTTCTTTGTGCGATGCCCCGAAAATCAGAAGTTACTAAGTAACCGAGGAAAAAAGGTTACGTCTCTGAAAGTGCAAACCGATGGGAAAATATGTTATCCAAACTTTTTTCACCCTTAGTTGCTTTCATCCAAGCTCCTTATAATTCCAGCCCTGCAGCAATCTTCTGTGATTTTTATTTTTATTTAAGCTTTTGGTAACACCGTCATGTCCAGGCCAGCCTTTAAAAAAAAGAGAGACTCATCCTTGATTAAACAAAAAGACAGAAAGTTTGTAGATATGCAGGCAAACAAGAAAATGAACAGCAGCTTTGGATATTACCTCTGGCCATGACACGTAGATTTAATGTAACGCTTCTGCTGTCTGGCTCGACTCTGCCCTTTCACATTAGCTCACCGTGTTACGGCCTTAAAGATGCGTTTGTGCAGAAATGTCTGAATTATTAATTCCAAACAAGCGAGGCCAGGTCAGGTCGTATTGGAGCTGTCCGTAATTTTTCTATGTTTATTTACATTTATACGCATGCTGATGCAGTGGATGCATGAGTAAAAGAGGGGAATACTGACATTATTTTTAAAATTAACATTAAAGAGATTCTCCTGCTTGGTTCTAAAACTGACACTAGTGACACAGTGTGTGTGTGTGTTAGAGTCCACGATGTCGCATGGAGACTGCAGCAACAGGCCTGCCACAGCCTTACAGATGCTGCCAGACTGTAATAGTCCCCACGAGAGACGGGTGCTGTCTAGACGCTCTCAAACGAAATCATAACAGAAGTTATCCCATGACACTTTCCATATACAGCATGTCTAGACTGTACTTTTTATAATATTATTTACCGAGACCCATCAGTTCCCAGAAAAACTTCAAGCTCAAGGTAGAAACCTTGAGCTGGTGGATGGAGGAGGAGGAGGATAGGGAGGGAGAGAGACAAAGAAGAACAGCAGCATTGATAACTACAACTGTAATTATAACAGAAATATGACTATTACTAATTGCTACAGTAATATGGCTGCAGTAGAAGGGAATGAGGCAGAGACACAAAGATGAACATGCACATGTAAATGTGTGCAAAGACACACACACACACACACACACACACGCACACACACACACACAGGCAAATCTAGCATAGAGTGTGTGATATTTTAATAGTGCAGACAAACATTTTGATAGTGTATTTAGTGGACGTGTGTGTGAGAGAGCACGTGTTTAACATGTGTGTTTCGTTGCGTGTGCATGTGTATATTGTGTGGCTGGATATAAAATGCGAGCGTCATCAAAGTCAATGTGTGTGTGTGTGTGTGCGTGTATATGTGTGCGTGTATATGTGTGTGTACTGGGGCCTCAAACTCCTCCTTAGGCATCTGAAGCCAATATTGACATGGGCAGAGCCACGGATTGTTACACACATGGACACACACACAGATTGAGAGCGAGGGAGAACTCCAGATGGGACAAACACAGACACACACACACACACACACACCGCTCTCGGCCAAACACACACCAAAATATTTCTCTCATATCTCTGACTCCTTGGCGTCCTTCATGGCAGCACTTCCTTTGAGGTTCCTACTAGTTCAGACTTGATGTTTTCATGAAATCTGAGTCATTGTCCTAAACAGTTAAACTGTATAGATTAACATCACTTCAATATGTGTGCATGTACGGTTCCATGAGGCTTAGATTGTTTGTGGTTATAGAAGAATTGTATTATTATTATATGATAAGAGGCAGAGACGTGCATAACAATACTTGCATGAGGCAGCTCCCAGTCATGTTGAATTATCTTGAATAACCAGCCACACTCAGCGAAACTAGAAACACAAGACGGTGAATTCTCTGCACACAAAAAAAAGTTAGTTTCTCTCAAACCGCGTTCAGATTGCTTCACTCAGATCTGGAGTCAGTGTCAGTGAGTACTTCCCCTCCGCTAAGATAAGGTGTGTCTGTTTTGACATGTGCCATATCACACCATATCTCTTTACGTGTGTGCATCTGAAAGTTTGTTTGAACACGCTGCTGCACATGGATCAGCACAAACCGTGCATGCATTGCTTTCCACGCTTCCATTCCAGCTTACCAGTCACTCTCCTCCTCTTCTAGCTCTCCACTTTCACTCTCACACTCTTAAAAGCGACGGTACAAATGATAAGCAAACATCTCATGGTTACATTTGATATATTTTTTGCCATAAACATCCTGTTGCTTAACTGAATCCTAAATAATTGTAAATACTTTGTTGCCATTGTTCTGACAGAATGAACATGATCGATAGGTTTGTTCCTGTGAGGCAGAGAAACTCAACGTATCACCAGGGTCAGATCATTTTAAAATGAATTACATGTCCTCAAAATCAATTAACATACTGCGGCTAAACCAAAAAAATAATAATAATTTGAGTTTCGCAAATATTGTTTTTCTCTCTTTAAACATCTCAAAACATTATTTTACATTATTCATATCCAGCGTTTACAACTGGTCAAATGAAAGTGGGGTTAGAAATCTTCAAAAATCATAATAATAAAAAAATGAATAGATCAAATAAAAAGGCATGAAAAAAAAAGATAATTAAAAGTTGCTATATTCAAGTCAGCAACACATTTTTTCAAATGCAATCTGGGATTATACTGTTTCATGTAATCCATTACTACCCAACTCCGCGTAACAGAAAACCGTACGGCTAGAATAACTCACTTGTTCTCGTCCACTGGCTTCAACAACAATAGAAACATGAGGCGGTTTGACACATAAAAATTTCACCGTCACCCCTCATGACAGGACGTCTTCACATTCAGACACGGGGGTTTAAGTGGATTTTCTTTTCTCACAACGGCTTCCCGTCTCCTCCGCCCAGCTTCTCTTTACATCGCCGTCGCCTGATCCTGACTCTTGTGCAGTGTTTATGGAGCCCACTCTTTGAGAAATTGTTCATGTCACTTATGAAACTCTGGGACTTCTACCTGTTCTAGTCACCATGTTTGAAACTTGTCACCTCGATAAATCCTTCCATCTTGATACATCACTTAACTGGAGCTGAAAAAAAAAAAAAAACCTACCCACACACTGACACACTGTGGTGATTTATGCTGCGAGAGAAAAAGTCTGCTGCTTTCCAGCTCGTACAGGGGCCGGTCTGATCTTTTCACGGCTGCCTAACCAGATAAAAATCAAATGAAATCTGTTTTCTCCCTCTTTAGTCTATCAGGGCTCATTCATGTTCACTGTTCTCCAGACACAGACACTATTTTAAATGTGCCGCTATGTGCAACAGTTTAGAATTCATGTTAAAGGATTAGCTTTAAAAAAAATTATGAAAGCCATGGGCATGCAAGACAGACAGTCCACTGTCGGCATCAGACAGCCATGGCGCTGGATCGTAAGAGCCAGAATTCAGCCCGACGACAAACTGCTGTAGTCATTTAACAGAAAACTACAAGTGGGAAAAGGAGCTGCAGCCTTTTAGAGTCAGGTCTGCTTCTGTGAAACTCATGTCTCAGCTTTCTCACCGCAAACCTCTCTGACTCGAGGTCTCACACCCTTTAATGTCTCTCTATCTTCCTGTTTTTCCTCTCTTTGGCTCCACCCCTTCCTGTCCCGTCCTGTACCTGCCTTGCCCTTGCTCCGATAGAGAGATTCACACGTGGAGAACTCTGAGCGTGGGGTATTGTATGTTTACTTCTAGACATCAACGCATCCACTCCACTCCACCCCCACTCCACTCCGCCCCTCACCTCCGCCTCTTTCACTAGTTTTCCAAATGCATCTTATGACTTCAAGGCTGCACCTGGAAAATGGATGTGCTATTTCCAATAAACAATGTAGCCATCTACAGATACTTCATATCTTTGAAACTATTTCCATCAGATTTTCATCATGATCTGGAGCCTCGATTGCAGCTTGAGACAGCACGCATCCCGTCTCAGCTTTAACAGTAACGTACACGTGGTAATTGGTGCCGTTCTCGAAACGATTGCAAAGAACCACAGACTGTGCTGTTCTAAGCACACGTTAACAGACGTTTCTGGAGCTACACATCCTTTTTGTGTGACATGCCTGATATCTTCATCTCCGTGGCACACGTGTGAATTTTCTCCTGGCTGAGAAAACCAGCATGGAGCTTAAGCTTCTCTCGCTGCAATTTGACAGCCAGATCTGTGTCACTAAGTGATAGAAGTCAGAAACAAGCCATCATAGAAGTCCTCATCTGTGCACTTGTTCTTGCATCTTCTCTGTGTTAATCTGCTTTGTTCTCCTTGATGACTTCAAGGTGCAAAAATATTCGAGAAAAGTGTTCAGGTGTAAATGGGATTTTTCAGAATGGCTGACGTGATGTTCGACGTCATTATTAGTTAACGGTAACAAGTTAACTAATGATGAATGACTAAATGTAAGATGTCATCTGTGCATTTTACGTCATCGCTGCACGTCATCTGTGCTCACTGGTTCATTTTCGTATTTTTTTTGTCAAACGTGCACGTTTAAAACAAACTTTCATCGCATCAAAACTGCATCTCATTGTCCCCGTACAGTGAGAGACAGCTGGATCGTCTTGTCCGATGCTTTTCCTGGTCATCTGCTTGTGATGCATTGTCAGTGACTTTGATATCTACACCTGCAGTCGGTTGCAAATGGAAAGTTAAAAAGTCAGACAGAGAAAAAAAAAAAGTGTTCCAGGTTCTGTGGCTGCTTTCTGTGCTGGAAACAGGTCGGCATAAGTGATTACATCTCACCATAAGGCAAGCAATCAAAGCGTGTTTTTTCAGAAGCGAGAAGCGAGGCAGCTAGATGCCTGGTTAAATAATTAGAGCAACTCGGTAGGTCAGGAATGATGTGTTTGGCTTCGATAAATATAACAGAGGTGGGAGATTAAGAAGGAGATAGGTGGTAATATCTTGCCGAATGAAATCTGACGCTTCACAAATATCTCCACCCACACTGTTCTGGGCTCAAAGACAATCCACTCTGCGCCCGTCATGGTAGCGAGTCATTTTCGCTTTAATAAAACCTCCAGCCTGCGTTTGAAAACAAGACACATCTCTTTACTTCAGTGAAATCTTACCTTCCATTTGATTTGTAATCTAGACACAAACACAAGTTGTACTTTTTGAAATATTTCGGAAATATCATGTCACACACACACAAATGTTGCGTTTAAAAATGCCGGCAGATGAATATTTAGCAGAGGGGTAGGGAGACGTGATTGGGTTGTCGCACCGTCTAAAATTTTGGATAAAAATGGAGAAAAAATCCAATTCCAAGACTAATTTAAGAAGAAAGAAAGCAAGAAACCTCAGGCAGCTGTTTGACATTGAAGTAGCCCTGTGTGTTTGAGGTCGGGACGTCACGGTGGGTGGGTTTATATTAATCGATTACATCAATTCCCATTTTCCCAGAAGTCTCTTATTGAAGTTTAACGTTGATAATCTAAAACCTCACCTCAGCTAACAAGGTTTTAGTTTCTGGAAGTCCCACTTTACCTCTCACCACACTTGTCAAACCTTGAACCTGAACATATTTTTTCTGTACAGATTTTGATTCTCACTCAGTTATTGGGGGTTTAAAAAGGTAAAAGTTCGCCACCACAATGAGATTTCTGAGTGATTTTTATGAGCAACTCCTGGAGGAAAGAGACAGTTTGAAAATGCATGTCTGATTAATTAGGAAATCACGGGAATGCCTTGACCCACGGATATTAAATCACCCACCCATCCACTCAACCCAGGCGAAGAAGTCTAGAAATAAATGATGGGTCCTCCACACGGAGAGAGCAAAAGGACAGATCCTCTTTCAGGACAATATACTGCACCCTCAGGGGCTTAGTCTATGACAAGAGAATTGAGGCGATTAGTAGCTGGTGTCAGCCCAGGGAATGGACTCAGGCTGGATCCACTACACAAGAACGAGTGGTCTGAAGTGTGTGTGTGTGTGTGTGTGTTTCCAGTGGACTTTCAGTCTCTGAACTTGGGCACATGCTGTGTATAGCCACACACACACACACACACACACACACACACACACACACACACACACACACACACACACACACACACACACACACACATACATTAGAGAATCCTGCGTACCTCCATGCTGACAGATGCTAAACTTATTCACAGATAATTTGGCTGTGTTAACACACACACACACACACACACACACACACACACACACACACAGAGCAGGACTTGACCCCCATTCTGCAGATGTGACACGTGGTTGAATAATGGACTCTGCTGCTTGCTGAGATAAATGCTTGATGGTCCACTTACGGCACTGTTATAATGGGTGATGGCTAGCAATTTTACACACACTCACACAGAAGTACAGACTCTCATGTACTGCAGGATCTGACATGCAAACAGGTACATGGAATAAGAATGCCTCAAAGAACAACTTGTTACAGGCCTCATTGTCACGGCTCCTTTTCATTCCTGTTGCTCATGATAACATTTTACTCTCCAGTTTAATTGCTAGAGAAGCCGCTAGACACAGAGCAATGCAGACTATTAGAGGAGGCAAGGCGAGCTGTCAGACTGTCAGACAGGTTGTAAACAAATTCACAGTTCAGCTAAAGCTAAATCATTTGGAGGTAAAAACCTGAAGGTGGAAACACCTTTTATCGCGTCCCCGCTTTGTAAAACTGCTGCTGTTGTACAAGTACGGCACAAATGGTCGGGGATAACCTGTTAAACGCTTTAGATGGTATAAACTATGTGGATTTGTTTACAGCATGTCCGGTCAGTCTGTACGGACGATCCTCTCTCCAAAGAACTCTATTACATCGCGTTGTGCAATAGTGTCAGTGCTCAGATCTCAGCAGAAAAAGCAGAAATGCTTTCAGAAGCAACTGAAAAACTGTTGAAATGCAAACTGTAAACTGTAAAAACTAATAAATACTATGATAAATCAATTTTCAAAGGACAGGACATTATGTAGTGAACACGAAAAAATTTAATTTGGATAGTCTGCCTTTAGTTTGTTTGTAACATTTCAACCGTTTCAATCTTTAGTATATTACTGTATATTAGAACGGTTTGTACTCGTTCCTCAGAGGCAGATCAAACCATAATTTGCCCAGTCGGTGATGACATCAGCCGATCGCCCAACTATACGATATATGTAACAGTCCATGGACATACCCTAACCAAGAATTCACCATCAATATTTTATTAAATTTGTAAGGTTTGGATGTGAAGGACAGGTGTACGGATGTAGATGTTGAGGGGAGAATGTGGCGCAGAGTCGTCATCGGTCAGGCTGGTCTGGAAGAATGTGCTCAAGGCCGGGAAGAGGAAGACTCAGGGTGGAGGTCCCGTCTCAGGTGTATTAACACCTGAGCTCCCAGATGATACCTAGAATGAGATGTGGAAGAGTCACTTACTGGATCGGATAGAAAGAGGATGAGGGAATGAGGAACGAAAGGTTGAACAGAAGGGAGGGTAGACGGCTAAGCCGGGTCAGTAGCTTGACCGGTGATGCTCCTGAACCTCAGTCGGCTAATTATCTGTTTTTTATGCCTAAATTTGAACCGCAGTGGTACGATGTCAGAAATGAGTTTGTAGAATCTCAACTAATAAGCTGTTGAAATGTTACAAATTCTCTATAAACTGTCTGTAGGCAGACTATCCAAATATAGTGTTACCGATATAATGAGACTTTAATAGATAAGAAATGTTCCCCCGCCACGGAGAACTAATTAGTTTTGACATTTATTCATAGGTTCGTAATTTATTTTCTCTAGCGTTCATTTCAGAGTGTGTCCATATGCATATGGCGTGTTGACATCTGTCTTGTAACAGGGATCTAATTAACTGCTGCGGATTTGAAATAGAGATGAAGACAAGTCACTCAAAGTTCTTCTTCTTCTTCTTCCATTTGAAACCATATTTATTAAATCACACATCAGCCCACATATCCACACGTTAAACATTCTGACTAACACAGACGTACCGCTGCCCACCGAGCACCTGCTCTGCTGAAGAGCACGTTGACAATGCCGACGGAGGAGGAGGAGGAGAAGGCGGGTTTCCCCTCGTTTAGCTGCTCTGCCACCCCTCAGAGAGCTGCACTTCAGCTCGAGTGTGTGTGTGTGTGACATACTCTACCCATCATGTCTATGGAATTAGCTGTAATGAAGCGCTAATAAGCCGCGCTGACAGCATGCGCATGGAGCATGTGTCAGTAAAAAGCCTTATGTTCATGTTTGTCTACGTACGCGACTGTCTGTACGTTACACGGCAGCCGGTGGGTATGTCAGTGTGTCCATGACAGATGTAGGCGTAGACTGCAGCATGTGGGTGTATGAGATTTTTCATCCAACTCAGCCTTTATAGAGAGGAAAATATCCCTCCAGGACAAACTAGTCATACACACACATATATATATATATAGGTATGATAAATGTCATAGTTAAAATATACGTGTGCACGGTGCCGTGGTGGCCAATACAACCCGCAGAGATCCATGATAAGTTACACTTCACATCCATGTTGAAGTGTTTGTTGTGCGTGAGTGTGTGTGTGTATATTTTCAGCTGATAGTATTCATATAAGCCCGTGATAAACTATAGCCATCAGCGTGAAAATGGTTGCGTGTTTGCAGCGGAAAAACCATTCATACAAAGCCGAGATAAGCCCCAGCCGTCGTATCGGAAGAGAAGAGAGAGAGTGTGTGACGGGATGTATACAAATATGTTGGTCTCCATCTTTTCTTTCACCCTTTTATGAACCCATGTCGCTTAAATGACAAACTACCTTCCCCAAGAATATCGCTACATGAGTCACGTCTGACATTTAGCCACGTCAGACTGTGATAACCGGCACAAGTGATGACGATACTTAAACGTCCGATATGAACAAAAAGTTTTAATCTCACAGTTTCCACACATTGTATGAACGATGGTGGAAATGTCCCCACTTCTTGTTTTCGATAATCCTAATTCATTTCCAAACAGCAGGAAATAATGGACGCCTCATTGTTGACTCAGTTACAGCAACAACAAAAAAAGCACACGGTGAGAAGATATGAGGCAGAAATCAGGTTTCATTTTCATTTTTGGTGAAGAGGTGGACTGTGGAGAGTATGACTCATTAAATGAGCGGTGATTGCAAGAAATCATTCAAAAGACAAAGACCTCGCAGAATTTTGTAAGGCACCTCAAAAGATAGTTCCCAACTGAGCTATAAACGTTAAAAGTTCTACCTGATGCAGTTTTCAAGTTCTGATATTGCTTTCAAGCACAGTAGCATCAGTTGCCATAGTTGCCAGTAGTTCCTCATAGGACCCTGGTTGGTCCGAACAACCGCGATCCAAGAGGGATTCTCGTGTGATCTTCTGCCTCGCAAGTGTAGCCCAGCTTGACACCTTATGCGTTTCTACCCTCTAAGGGATCAATGACAAGTTTAGACGTGTTGACAAAACATGCCAGAAAAGCAACATTGCTGAGGTTATTGCTTGAACGTTTCAGTTTCATTACAGCGTGAGGTCGACGTCGAACATTTGCCATCCTTGAAGATGCTTTCAAAGACAGCATTTCCTTTCAAGCTGTTCCTAAGATGATGAAATTATTTTTCAGTGAACCTATTCCCTGTGTGATATTTGACAAAATATTCACTTGAGGCAACGTTGTGACAGTCCAGGTCTTCGATTGGAAGATTTCTAGGATCTACCTGCTAAATTCAAGAGCAAATGTTTGCTACAAAGTTTATTTGAGCTCAATGAATTTGTACTCGTCTCTTTTATTAACGGCAAACACAGCACGGAGTTTAATAATAAACCAAGAGACGAAGACTCACGTGCATCTGCATCAAGCATCATAGTGTAGGTACAGCACAGCAGAGGAGTTTCACGACTGGCTCACCACTCCTGCGTCCCTATGCGGAGGCCACTCGTGAACAATGGAGTCATCTGTACTTTAAGTGCCTGCAGGACAAATGAGTCACTGCTGCTCTTCTTTTACTTAGACTCTAATTTCTTCACGTCAGCTTCCTGTAACAGATAGCCGCCCGTCTTGTGATCTGCATCACTCTGTTGTTCTGTCGCAGAGCTGCTGTGAAACCCATTCTTTACAAAAGTGCTAAATATACCCACAGCCATCAGCGGCGGGCAATCAATCACTTTTTACACACATAAATACAAACACATTATCATCGATATCTTGTTACAAATACATCACCGTCTCTCTCACACCCATACTTCCTCTCTCTCTCTTTCTGTCTGTCTCTCCGTCACACACACACACACACACACACACACACACACACACAACCTGCCGGAGTGTTTTTTCTACGCTGTATTAATATTTATGACCAGTTTTAACGGCTGTGGCTTTTACAGCCGGGCTCCAGCGCTCTGCACTTTATTAATATCATAAGGACAATGTCAGCAGAGCCCTTAAAGAGGGTTATGGGTATGACATAGTGTGTGTGTGTGCACGCATATGTGTGTGTGTGTGTAAAGGTGGGTGAATGGTGGGTGTGGCATGTAAGTGCACAGGTGTGTTGAGTAGTGTGTAGTGAGATGCAGGAGATGCATGTTTGACGTATGTGAGTGTTAATAATACCATCAGCCTTTCTCCATGATCTTTTTCTCAATGGATAGATAGATGGATGGACAGATGGATGGATGGATGGATAGATAGATAGATAGATAGATAGATAGATAGATAGATAGATAGATAGATAGATAGATAGATAGATAGATAGATAGATAGATAGATAGATAGATAGATAGATAGATAGATAGATAGATAGATAGATAGATAGATAGATAGATAGATGCTGTGTGCAGTATAGTTTGTGTGGGCTCTGCCTTTCTTTAAATAGCAACATAAATATTGATCCTTTGCTTGACTTTCCCTTCGTACTGAAAGTCAGTCCGGTGCAGTGTGTGTGTGTGCATACCTTGGGTGTTATGGGATCCCAGTCTCTGGCCTCTCACCAGTTGAAGGGTTCATGCCAGGGAGAGAAGTTGCCAACAAACCATCACAGAGGGACCCCAGTATCTTACACACACACACACACACACACACACACACACACACACACACACACACACACACACACACACACACACACACACACACACACACACACACACGCATATGGATGGATGAGATATTGGTCAGACGTTTAGATCTGTGGCTGAGCGATCAAGTGAAGGACGAAAAGTTTTGGTGAAACACTTCAGCTGAAATTTCTTGACTTAGTTCTGGTGTGTTTATTTATTTTATTATATTTAACCACTTCTTCACAAACCATAAAATGTATTTAGCTGCTTTAAGTGTTAACTGTACTACTACTACTACTATAATAATATATATTAATAATAATAGCCGCATTTTCTGTGAATCAGCCCTTTTAAAATTCTTACAGCGACAGCACACACTCTTCATCTAACTAAAGTTTCATCTCTGCTTCCATTGATTCCTCTTCCAAACTCCCATCTTTTATCTTTTTGCTCTTTTCTGTCATTCATCATTCCATATCTGTCTATCGGCCAGCCTTTGTGATGGAGGCATCAGATGTGCACCTTATTTATTTATTTATTTATTTATTTTTATGTTTTTTTTGCCTTTTCCCCCCTAAATTCTGAACCAAAGGATTAATTTATTAAGTTTTTATTGAGAAATGTTTAACGAGTGTAGAAAGTTCAGGGTGACCGGCCTGTTTATCATCTGTGACGTGATGAGAACACAGACAGTGAACACAGTCTATCAGTGCTCCATGCTAACACATTAACATACATAATGTTGAGGAATAGGCAATAAACCAAAGTCACAACAGCCACGTGGGCTTTAATATGAATATTATTATTATTGTTTCAAATTTAGGATGTACTTTTTGAATGTTCGATGAAAACTCTGTTTCCACCTCCCGATACAAAAGCTGTTATGAAAAAAAATTCAGCTCACTGGATGAATAAATGATTTGTATTTTTTTTTGTGGTAGCAGCACCAAAACAAAGAGTTAATTACTCATTAGTAGCTTCTTTTTTTCATTTGCAGATTAAACTGTATTTAAATCAATTAATAATGTTCTGTTGCGGTGATGTTGTTTTTTCTCATTAATACAAATTGTACTTAACAGAGTTGTGATACAGCATTAGCACGGAGCACATGACTGAACAGTAGATGAATATGATGTCTGTGTTTTCATCCCGAGTTAACGAACAGGCCGATCTCCTGTGGAAAGAAAATCCATAGATCCCTTCCGCCGACCATGTCACAGCGGATACGGTGGAGTATTCTTGCTAGATGCTGCCATAGATCATAGATCATAGATGAGCAGCGTGTCTTCTTGTAAAGATAAAGTCAACTAATCACAGACAAACTTATCGACCCAACACGGAGGAGAGAAAGACTCCGCACATGGCCAGTCAACACGATGGACAGACTGTCAAACTGTCAGACATTCATGGTCCATAAAAGCTTCATGAAACAAATCCAGACTGAAAAAAAAAAGTTGATAGACAGCAAAATATTTCACAAGTGTGAGGACACGTGGCAATTAGATGGACAGGTTGTATAAATGAAGACAGATTTAAACCGAGGGAAGAAAAACATGTAGCCTGTCAGTTTGAAGTGTCAACCAGTCCTAATATTTTTTTATTTTTTTCATTCAAGCCATGAACTAATCCAATGTGTTTGTCCTTCTTCTGGGTTTTGCTCTGTTGTCATCATCGGCCTCACCTCACCATGCTTCAGAAGACATGCTTATTCCTACTCTTATTACCTGTAAGTAGAGATTTAACATCAGGAATAACTCCTTTGTCAGCCCATTATTTGTTCCTTATGACCAGCTTTTGATTTCTGCTAAAAAAAAAAAAAGTTTGTCTTGTTTTCTTGCATCCTGTTTGACTTGTGCCATATTTAACTACATCTGAGGGCCACACTGTTTCTTTTTAAAATATCCAAATCCCTAAAGACATCCCGACAAAAAAATCCAAATCTCACGTTTTTTTTCTTTGCTAAAGAACTTGCATGCATGATATAAGTTCTGCAGGATTACCTGCCGAACACAAAGTTTGACGTTATGCTTGGTAAACAAAACTCAGCAGCCTTGCAGGTACAATATGCATATATCATAACCATAAAGGAATGTAAACTCAGTTATAAGCCACACTGCTGTGTTGTAAAACCAGACGCATCAACACTTTTAACGGCTTGCAGAACCTTTTTATTAGATAACCTGTCAGTCACAGACATCATATAAACAAAGACAGGACCCACAATTGCAAAATTAATCAAATCAGTTTTATAGACTCCCAGAATCCATCGAGAGAACATCGACTTCAAGCTCAAACAATCCAACAAATAACTGTGTCAATTATATAAATGCAGATTCTCCATGGTGACCTAACTTTTAATAGCTTTGGTATGGAAGTTAAGCAAATCTTTAATAAGAAAATGTCCCTAATATATTTAAAAAGTCACAATCTCAGTCCTTTCACTACCATCCGGCTTCACATTCACTAGTTACCGGATAAAAACCCCTCAAGGGAAATTTAGCGGCAGTCTCGAGGAAAAGGACGGCGTTCCTTAATCGCCCCGCGCAGGTGTTTTCTTGGGATGTGACAATGAGACTGTACTTTATCAGACACCCTGTGGCAAAACACTCTCCATTGGCGAGTGCACACGTTATATTGGCTGTCTAGAGTTCTCAGGACATGGGATTTGTGATTTAACTGCAGTAGTGGTTTAGTGCTGAAGGGGAAATTTCAGTCAGTCGGACTTCATCTGCATTGTTTGCACGGTCCTTCTCTTAAAGTGTCTCACCCCAAAAGGTCAATGTAATTCATTGTTATCTTCTCCACCAAGTGGCCATTTCCTGCTTATTAACCAATTCTAATGAGGTGCTATTATAGCTGCCTGTTCATACATGCACAAGCACGTACGTGCGCACACACGTTCCCCAAATGCGCATGCACACACCGGCAGCACAAGTCCGCACAAACGCATGCCCCGAGCTCACCTACAAATCCCTGCAAAGAATTTCTGAAAACCCCCTTCTCCTCTATCTGTCTTCAAAGCATCTGGAAATTTCCTCCAAATGTGCAGCCGAGTTGTAACTGAGCGGAACAGTCATCACATGCCAATGCTGCTTCCTAAAGCGGCTACCCGGAGGCTGTTTGACCCAACCAAAAACTGCTTTACACTGCTGCGCTCAATTTGATGCAGCAGAAGCGATGGTTACATGCTGCTACACTATACTATATTATATCATTTACATACTATACATTATACTGTACTTTCTAATGCCAGAGAATACACATGAACTCATACTAAATCACGTATACTAGCACACCAGATTTATAACACATTACAACCAGTACAAAAACATGTTAGCACCAGAGCTACAACACGTCAGAACCAGAGCTTTGACATATTGGAACCACGACTAGAACCTGCTAGTATCAGACATGCACTTTAAACTGTAACATTTGGATGTGATGACCCTCACAGAGCCTGACCAATATACTGGCACAGCTGCTTTTATTTACATTTCCACTGTCTCTAGGCAGATTTCAGGGTAATTTATGTGTTTTTATTTAACAACTAATATCGACTGATGGCTTATATGTCATTGTCCATTTTATTTTATTATTTGTGTTGTTTTCAAATAACAATAACAGTACAGCATCATTCAGAAGACGAGGTTACAACGTGCATTACAGTGGTATTAAAACAAGAAAACACTACAAAAACACAAACAAATATGATGTAATATAATAAGAAGAATGTCATGAATTAATAAGAAAAGATTAAAGGCACAGATACAGTTGGAACTATGTGTATATATATATATATATATATATATATATATAATATATATATATATATATATATATATATATATATATAATAACAACACACGCAGCTATAGCCCAAGGATGTTTACTGATAGATGAGAGAGGGATTTAAAGCCTTGCAAGACTCCTGCAGTCCTGCAGTGTGTGTGTCTTTGTACTCTCTCTCTCTCTCTCTCTCTCTCTCTCTTCTCTCTCCTCTCTCTCTCTCTCTTCTCTCTCTCTCTCTCTCTCTCTCTCTCTTCTCTCTCTCTCTCTCTCTCTCTCTCTCTGTCTGTCCCTCCCTCCCTCCCTCACCGGGTTCTCCTTTAAATCCTGTGATACGCAGATGAAAGTTTGTTTGGGCTTCGCCTGCAGCCTCCTCGGGAGCAAACGCTGTCATCCTGAAGTGACTGGCTGCCTGTCTGACTGCAGCGCTGGCTGGGGATGGCTCCAGGATCTGAGCCATCCAGCTGCCAGACGATTGGCCGGGGCCGCTCTCGCCTTGACACAGGAGCTTTGTCAATTTGTCGACAAATGAACGCCTTGAGGTTGGTCCTGTTGACCTGCCAGCCAGACTAAAATAAGTGCAGCTTTCTCTGCGTACATCACTTTACTATTAGAAATATTAAAATCGAAATTGTTGCATGTTTGGACAGCGATTAAATAATTAATGGCACAAATGTATTATGTTACAAAGATCCTTGGCTGAGACTTTCACAGGTTGCATCATGAAATAAATTCATAATTTACAAAATCCTTGAAAAGGAAAATGTTGTGTCAAACAGAATGTAGCCAAACAATTTTATAAATGCTGAAAAATATTTGAACTTATGTATTTAGTTCCAAAACCAAAAACACCAACACCTGCTTTACTTTTCTGTTTTGTTACATAATACTACTGGCATCGACACAACTCGCTCACTTCATACTAAAATACCGAGAGCTGGAACCGAATAACACAAACGTATTTTCAGCACTTACCAAGTCGTCCAACTTCCTCGTCTACTTTTCTTCAAGCGGCCTCCTTTTTTTTTTGCACAACTTTTCAACCCCAAAAAAACTCCAAGGTTTCCTTCCACCAGTAATCCTAAGAATTTATTCTTAAAGAAGCTCCAGCTCTGCCCTCTCTGTCTTTACTTTACGGCTCCCCCAGGCTGCTGAGGCCAGGGTCAGCTCACAGCATATATATCCCACCACATCTCATGGTTCTTTACTTCTTCATCGCGGTGGATGAGGCCAGACTGAACGCTACAAGGCAAAGGTGATATTACAAGAAAGTAGACGTCCCTGCAACAACATACGTACATGCATTTACATCTACCTAACATCACGCTCTTTTGATGATAGTTTGTTCTTTGAATGTAAACATTCATGAACTACAATTTTGGAAATTTATTTCCACTTTAAATAGACCCTCCAGGAATTCGCAATGTTGCGATTTGCAACTTCAGTGAACCTCTTGGAATTCAGGGCGGTGTTGCAATTTTAACCAATCACCGCGTTTTTTCCGCAACTTTGACCAATCATTGGCTTGAGCTGACGTCACTGACATTGCCAAACTCCCCCGCTTCACTTCCGTAAACGAAACTGTGATAGGGAAGAGCCCAGCACTGAATCCCCGTCTGACGGGCACATTTCCTCTGTGGCGGTGGCACCGCGACCGGCTCTGGGTCGACTTGGAAAGGCTCAGGGGTGACGATGCGCCCTTCCGCCCGGACCTCGCCGCTTCCGGGGCCGTGGTCGCTGCGGCCCCCTCCCCCGTGCGACTGTCGAATTCCAACTTATTGCAACCTTTCCTTCGTCCCGCAACAAAAATGTAAAAAAAAAAGCACCGCAACTTTCACTGCAAATTTTTTGAATTTTAGCCCCCATCTATCTCAAAAAAAAGGCCTGTGAAATTCTGGTGGGACTGTTTAATGTCTGCCGTGTCGAAATGTCTAAAAATCCATTTTAAACTGATTAAACAGCTTTCAGACGACATAGTGACACATTTATTTAACCGATATTTAAAGCAACGTTGGTACTTTGACAAAGAGTTAACCTCATGGAAAACTTCTTCGACAGCACAAAATTTACAAAGCTGCGTCCTCTACATTTCCGAAACACTGAACGATGAACTTCAGTAATGAATTTCTCTAAATGGATATGCAGCATTTGGGAAATGAACCTTCAAGTCTTCA
>CM014082.1:27663086-27844661 GCA_004119915.2 Collichthys lucidus | reverse complement strand
TGGAATAATAAAATATGGGTTTCGATCCATATGAGAAAGTCGAGAGTGATGCAAGAAGCAAGAACTTGCCTTTAACACTGACAGCACAGGCAGATGCAGAGGCTCTAAGAGAACACATGATGTTTCTTATACTCCAAATAGCATCAAGCAAAAAGAGACTAAGAGAAGAAGAGGGAGAGGATTTTTATTATTACTAGATAATTCCAGCAGAAATTTTGAAAGGGCCTAGTGGGCTGTTGCCGGGGGTCTGTATTTAAAAAACATACCTCAAATAGTCATTTTTAACATGTTTATTTAATGCCGGCCCTAATCAGCAGAGCAGTTACTGCACCTGTTAGAATGTCAGTTGGAAATGCTGACAGAGAGAGAAAATGCTGAGACCACCCCTCGAACAGGAACTGCCATGTTAATAAAGCGGGAACAATTCTGGAGGAAAGCAGAAGTAGTGTTTCTTTGAATCGCTCTAAAGGTCACATTTCTTCACTTTATCAACACAAAATAACTATGTAGACGTTCAGGAAGGGCTCAGGATGCTCCCAGTGATTTCGGTTCAATGATTGGAAATACGGTTTGTCAAGAAATCCTTCCTGTTCGAGGGGTGGTCTCAGCATTTTCTCTCTCTCTCTGTCAGCATTCAAAATAGTCCCTTCAAAATAAGAGTTTGCTCATTGTAGTAAAGACATGATAATTGCTAACATTATCAGCTAATGCTAGAATTAGTGGTTAGCGCGTCAGTGCTAGATGCTCATGTGTGTAAATAAACATGTTAAAAATGACTATTTGAGGTGTGCTTTTTGAATACAGACCCCCGGCAACAGCACACTCAGCACTCTCAAAATGACTGCAGGAATTTTCTAGTTTAATTTACTCTTGCCACCAATGGCAGAACACTCTTTGACACTGTTCTTCCCCCCTGTAGATCAAGGTTTGAACAGAAAGTAGAAGTAGAGAGTTTCTAAATCCAGCACTTTGTGTCTCCTCTGCTGCCCTGCTGATCTCTGTCTTTGTACACTCTATGTTTCATGTGTCTGTGTCTGCGTCCTGTGTGCATGTATGTGCATTGGACTACATGGACAGTGTTGAACATAGGCATCGATTATTGTTACAGTTCAGTGTATAATCGTGTCTAAATCTTCCAATTGTCTGATTTGTCAAGCTGCCAGGTAGTTCAAACTGAGCATGGACAGCTTGCCGAGATGATTGATGGGGAGAGGAGAGATCCAGACAAATTGAGACGGGGTGAGGGTAGAACTCAAGGTGAAAAGGTGCACGCTAACGTGATTCTAGCAGGAGATTTCTAAAAGTTGATTAAACTGATTTGATCAGGATGTGAAGGCGCTGAGGGCACACACAGAACAACGTCGCCTCACAGCAAGAAGGTTCGGTTCGGTTCTCTTTCTGTGTGGAGTTCCCGTGTCTGTGTGAGTTCTCTACAATTACTCTGGCTTACACCCACAGTCCAAAGACATAAAGGTTAATTGGTTAATTGTTGACTCTAAATTGCCCGTAGGTGTGAATCTGGGCATTAATGGTTGCTATCTGTCAGCTTTGTGGTGAACTGGCAATGCTCAGTGCCAGCTGGGATAGGCTCTAGCCCCCGCGCAACCCTGATAAGGATAAGCGGATACAGAAGATGGATGGATGGATGGATGGATGGATGGATGGATGGATGGATGGATGGATGGATGGATGGATGGATGGATGGATTTGAAGCATAGAAAGCTACAGTTTAAAGTTCTGGGTCTGTTTTAACCATGGTGACTCTAAATTAATAGCTTGAAGTAGGGCTGCACGATATGGCCTGTAACCAATATCTCGATATTTTTAAGCTATATCGCGATACACGATATATATCTCGATATTTTTGTTGTTGTTGTTTTGTATTGTTTATTTCTAATAATGTCATTATTACCTTGACAGCATTGTAATTGGTCAGAATCAATGTAGAACAGTAGATTTACACTTGCTGTATGAGACACACATCTTTTTATAGCATTTTAACACTATTTTTAATGAATTTTTAATACATTTCATAATGTAAATATGAGCTTTAAAGCAGTGCAGGATCATACTTGGCTTATGAGACACTTTTAAAATCAAAAATCAATTTTTAACCGTTTTTCTTCATATTTTATAAATAAACGTTTAATACATTTAACACCCACGTCTTATTTTGAAAACCGGAAGTGTCCACACGCTGCAGTAAGCTAGCGCTGACTTTCCCGGTTTTCCCAAAGTGTTTGCCATAAAGTCGCAATAAGGGCGCACTTGAAAAATATTGGACCAGCTGACGTGACCACGCGAAAACGAGAGACGGCTGGCGTGTTTAAGAGTTGTTTTTCGTCGGAAACAAAGTCGTCCGTCTCTATCTTTGATTAACTCGCTTGGGCTCTTCACTTCACTTCTCTCCTCACTTGCTACAGAAAGTACGCATGCGCGCAGGGGATTTTTCTGGGTGGGCGGGGCAGTGTGCTGCGTGCTGTGAGCAGCAGGAGTGAGTGACAGGAGAAACTCCGGAGAATCAAATGCCGACGGCTTAAAAAAAAAAAAGTACTCGATGTTCGCGATATAGTCATTTCATACATCTCACGTAGAACAAGCCGCGATATATCGAGTATATTCGATATATCGCCCACCCCTAGCTTGAAGTAACCAAACATTCACAGTTTAGTCCGCAAGATTTTTGAAAATATTTAACAGCCTTTTGAAAACAAATTATTTATGACAATATTCATATTTTTATAGCCTGGACATTCAGAGAAGAGCCCATTGAACAAGTGAGAAAAAGGAGAAGACTCTGAACAGCTGCCAAAAGGAAAGCAATTTTCAGCTTCAGTACAAAAAGCTTTACATTGCCTCCATGCGCACATACCACTTATACACTTATACACCACACTTGTTGGCCCTACTCGTGTAGAATTATTTGGAATAAATTTTTTTGCTCAAGGACAATTTGTGGACAGGAGGAGGTCTCCTATCCGATCCCCAGGTAGACAAAGTCACATTGGCAACAAGGATTGCAAACCCTAGTGGAGAGCCAACTTTGCATGAGCTGAACGATGCACTGTCCAGATGGACTGTTTTATAAAAATATGTTATGAAAGGTCTGACTGCCTGTCACACCCAAACCATAGCTTTTAAGTAACCGTGATGAGTCCTCATCTGAATTATTCTGGAAAGCATTGACAATCAAAAAAGTGTTGCAGAGCCAGATTTTGCAACGGGGTAACCAATTGACTAACCATCAAGATGTCTCTATTTATTCCAACTCTTATCTACAGCAGAACCTCCCCCTCTCTGTCACTACAGGCAGCAATTCATGGCTCAACTCCATCAGCTCCTGCACAGGAGGT
The DNA here is from genome assembly GCA_004119915.2 of Collichthys lucidus. NCBI lineage: Eukaryota > Metazoa > Chordata > Actinopteri > Sciaenidae > Collichthys > Collichthys lucidus. The sequence continues at coordinate 27,841,308 of CM014082.1, read as the reverse complement.
GAAATGAATTGACCTTTTCCAGTCAGATGTTTCAGATGAGAAGCAAATTGCCAATTTTACCGACACATCAACTGAGAGAGGTCAGACTCTATTAAGGAAAGCAGATGGCGGATCTCCAATCTCCCAAATTGTACACAACAAATAATGTGTTCTCTCATGGAAAGGTTTTTTTAAAAACACACACATTGTGTTACTAAGGCAGTGAGTGAATTACAGGCATCAGACCAACTCCCTGAATGTTTTCAGTGATATGACACTTCCAGGTATTGATCAAATGTGGTCCGGTTGTTAATTCGCATGCCTGCGGGAGTAACTGGGTAGTGGTGCATGGCTTGCTTATCTTTATTCTATCACGCGTGCCTGCCAGCCAATCGACCTCTTGACCCAGACGTTTCTGAGTGGAAGCAAATTGCCAATTTTCTTGTCAGAGCCTGCTGAGTTGGCTTGACTCGTTATAAGTAGATAGCTGTTCTCTCGCTCCCCGCGAGTTGCCCGCAATCACTGTTCAACCCTCCACAGTGTGTATCAGCCCTGTCAAGTAAGTGGTCAGTCTGTCAGACAGCTAACAGTCTAACATAAGAGTTCAATCAAAGGAGAATACAAACATGGAGCAGAGTTACAGCCACCACTGATATTGATTATATAACATCACGCTGAGGCTTGAAACTTAAAAAAAAAAAGCATAAAAAAATACATGCTGATTATTTTCTTAATTATTTGATATTAAATCAGCGTCAGAGTTATTCTAACATTATATATTTCCATTTTCCATTAACTGAATTTCTATTTTTGTCATTGTCCTTTTCCCCTTATACAGTAATTATCTTTGAAATACAATAACTAATTCAAAGCTATTTTAAAACCTGGCAGTGGTGGCATTGCTGTGGAAGACAATGATCCAAAACTAATGTTCTGTTTGGAGTTGTTGTATGATATACAGTATGTATGAACTTAAACAACACGTTCCCAGGTCATCACATACAAACAATCCTTTGTCCAGCCCTTTCAGCACATAGGGAACATTACCATAAAATGATCAGTTTGGTCACATTTATGTAACAATACTACTTGGTTAGGGTTTAGGAAAGATCATGACCTGAGCTTACGTGCAATACTGTGGCAACAAGTGATGCAAGTTGCGTAAGCATATGCAACTTTTGGTTGCATATCTATCAGTGACAATGCTGTGTTTGTACCAACCCTCAAATGTTGACCGTGTTGGTCTTTACTATAAGTAACCTGATGTGGATGGGTTACAGTACATTGGAGTCCATGTAGGCCTGACCTCAAAAGGGTAACTTGTGTTTCTGCATGACAACATGTGATAAACATTCATTATTGCATCCTTGTTAAGCTACTTATGCTCTTGGTCGCTAACTAGGACAAATGCATTCTCAATACTCTTTGCACTTTGGGTGCAAAGTTCTCATTCACCATAAGAACTTTGCATTTGGCTACGAACACCTAGTTTAAAGGTTTCTCCCAGCAAGCTGTGTTGCAGGTTTCCACTGACTATGCTAAATTCTAACAATAGAGACAAAAGTCACACAGAATCAAAAGTAGTTTTTTAAGAGTGTTGGCAACTTGCTTCCCCGTGAGATTAGGAATTTGTGACACAAACACATCAGTCTAAGTTTGATGGACTCTCTCACGGATAGACTCATGATGGATGCTCTCTGCTGCAATTTGCCTCCTCTGGTGTTCAGAGTGAAATCATTCCTCATCCCCAATACTGAGGAAGTATTTCACCTCAAGGTGGCCTCAAAGTGTCCCTTCAGGAGTTGCCTGCACGGAGGCTGGTTGTATAGATGTCAGCATTTGTCTCTGCACTCGTACTAAAACCTTGTTGTTTGGAGTTGTTTTACTGTAGTTGATTTATATTTTGGGCTCACTGAGGACCATGACGGAGACACCATTCCCCAAATGCTGATAACTCCAGTTCTGTTTTGTTTGGAATGACCTCCCTTAATCAAAAGCAGAGAAATCAAGTGTTATCAGATGAAGCTTTGCAGAGGGACAATAAATAATACTCAACTTTTTTGGGAGCTAATTCCATGGCACTGAGGCTTAGTGTGGGATCAAGAACTTGGGTGGTTATAATATTGGATCATGTCGAGCTGGATAACAAATGAAACAAGCTGAAGCAAACCCTTGTAATAATCTCTAGACAGGTCAGGAATGGACCTCAGCCAACATAACATAGTTACAGTTTCTTACAATACGAGTTCTGAATTAAATCAAGTGCAAAACTGGGATGATTTTCAGTTTCTACAGTCACAAAAAGAGATGCAGTTGCAAAACACACAGAAAAGGATTTTTTGTGAGATCAATATGTGAATCAGTGGGGCGAGAGAGATTTGAGGTACAGTATGTCTTGCTTAGATGAGTTATGGTAGACAACTGTACCAGGGAGAAACAAGACAGACAGGACAGAGTTCTCAAATGGTGAAACCCTGATTATGAGATTTGGACTTCTATATAGAGACAACTTGATTTATATGAGCAGAAACCTCTCTGGGCCAGTGTCAGACAGTTTGGAGGCATCGGGTCATCCATCATACGTGACAAAACATCTAGTTTCTTATTGTACATTGTGTAACACTACATATATCTGATTCTGGAGCTCTATCAGCGCGATGACACCATTTATCAGTTCCAAAATCATTACGAATAACCGTTTTACAGACACTATTCATATGACTGTTCTGATCTGCCAACACTGCAATTAAGGTGTGATTAACACAAATATGTCTTACTCTTACTGCAATGCAAACAGAGGTCTTCAATATGAAGGTCACGTATCTTGTATACCCAACCATTACCATGCTCTGCTGATAACAATGTCACACAGTTCCCCGCCTTACTGCACTCCTCTAATGATCAACAATCAAACAATTAACTTCTTAAATAAGATTTAAATAAGATGCCTAGAAGAAAATAGTAAAATACCTGCAGATAATGGCCCAACAACAGTATTTGTGGTATAGATTAGATTAGATTAGATTAGATTAGATTAGATTAGATTAGATTTACTTTATTCATCCCACCACAGGGAAATTCACTTGTGACACCAGCAAGATATAGAAACAAAAGTAGAGGAGGCAAAAACAAAAACAAAAAAGAGACCCAATAAACAGGCAGAAATAAAACAGACAGAAATATATAAACTACACAATGACCACGAGAAAGCAATCAACCTTCAAAAACAGACAAGTACTGAGGATAAGTGTGGCATGATATATAAAGAGTATTGTAGTGTAAAGTGACCATAGTGTACAGTGATCTTGCAAAGAGGTGACCACAATATAAATACAAAAGTAAGTGATCACGATATAAATATCAACTGCAAGGTATAAATGAAAATAAAATGGAATAAACTAGAAAGCAAAAATTATATATATATATATATATATATATATATATATAAATAAAGGTGTTCATGTTTTGTTACTTTTGAAGTAATAATGTTGTTTTCTCTCCTGTATTTATGATTTAAGAGCAGGTCAGCTCTTATTTTTTGTTCCTTACTTTTCTTTTTTCATCTGTGAAACAAGTTTTTTTTGTCGTTTTCAGGATCGTGTGTTGTTTTCATACTTATTTTACTTATATTAGTTTTCATTTTTCGATGCACAACGTATCTGTGTTAGCAGGTTATATAACTGTCGTGTCTTTTGGCTATAAACACATTTTAATCAGCTTTTAAAACTCCTTTGACGTAAACACAACTATTTTTCTCCATCTGTTTTAAAGATGAAAAATTTAGTTAATTATTTTACATTAAACAGAAGTACAGATTTCTTGTTATACTACAATTCACCCTGTGTTTTCTTCAAGCAACAAAGAAAGTAGCAACAGCAGCAGCAGCAGCAGTGGCAGTGGCAGGATAAATGACAGCAGGTTAGAAGGTTCTAGAGCTGGAAGAAGAGAGAAGAAATGAAACATCCACCCACACACGACTGTAGTATCACCCAGAGAGAGATTGGGGGCAAAATATATGAAGGCGACAGAGACAGTAAAGGTAGTAGCAGAGCGACAGGAGGGAGAGAAAGAGAAGACCAAAGGAGCGAGATCGAAAGAGGACTGGGGGTGGAGAGATGAGAGAGCGAAAAAGAAAAGGAGGATTTAACGCCTAAATTTAGCTGCTAAATGTGTCTCATGAGCGCACACAGACAAACACAGTGGCCATAACATCTGATATTCAGGGTTGAATACCAGACGGATTTTCCTATTTTAAAGCCGCTGAGGCATTTTCTCATCATATCCACAAGACGTGATGCATCGCTCCTGTCATTGTGTTTGAACCGTAGAAACCCGGTGTGGATGTTCTGGAAAGAAACACACACTATGCCCGAAGATCAGGAGACACTAAAGAATGAACTCCAATCGCAAAACACTGGATGGAAAGTGATGACCTTGCTATTTTCTTTTGCATCCATAATTCAACAGAGATTTCTTTCTATGCTCGAAAAATGTTGCCAGACGTTGCAACAAATGAGCTTCATTTCCTCATTGTCTTTGCCTAAGCAATGATCATATTCTCACTAAGTTTAAATGGTGTGAGTGTGCTCATTAGCAGCAAAGTTATAAATTTAAGGCTCGAATAAAACATCATGTCAAACAAATCCAGAAAATATTGGATGATGAACACACAGAATATATCAGGTTGTTTGTATCTACATAACCGCTGTCATCGCACACTGTGCTATTTTCTGACTGAAAAGATAACGTGGTCAGTCTAATTTCAGATGTGAGATAAGTAAGAAGATATGATGAGCTTTGTTGATCCCCGAGGCAAAACTGGGTCACTGCAGCTGCAAATAATAATAGCCCTTGAAAATCAACAAACTAAAATATGTATAAAACTAAAGATGCAGCGTTCCAACCACAGTAATGCCCTGTCACAGGATGAGTTCAATAACAGTTTTGCAAATATGGACAGTTGGCCATGTGCCTTTTGTTAGGATTATTTTACTTATTATAAAAACTAGTGAGTCCACGATAACACAAGGCATAGCAGCCAGCTAATACTATTAACAGCTAGCCATCTGTCTTTCACGCCTTTATTTTCACGCAATCTTGCCAGGCCATTTTCTCCTTTTCTCATCCTGACCCCCATCCTTAAACATCCCCCAGAAACCCTCCTAAGTCTGGCCAGCCCGGCTAACAAACTGAGCTAAAGGCAGCTACATATGCAGCAGTTTGCTTTACTGTCCATCAGGAAACTCTGAAAAATCACAGAAAGTTGATGCAAAGGGTCTTTCACTTAATTTCATAAATATCTTCAGTAATGTCCAACGACATGCACTCTGACCATTTGCTGATTGGAGCACATTAGTGCTTCAATATATTCATTTAGTTCTACCGAAGAATGCTGAATTAATAAAGCACCGATATGTGATTGAGAAAACATTTGTCCTGCCTGTTTTTGAAACACTACACTTCACTTTCTCTTTCCCCTTTTAGCCTATGTCAGTCTATGTGTGTGTGTGTATCATGTTTTATACGTCAGTAAAAAGACTTTGTTCAAACAAAGAGCAAAATCACTGTCACTGTGCTGATTTTATTTGAAAGGAAAATCTTTTACCTAACCTTCCAACCAGCAATGGAAAATAACGGACTAACCTTCGATCAGTAGTAGATTTAGAATCAAATACTGACCCTCTTTCTGCTGGTTTTCTGAGACTGGGATTAATGTTAGATCCGCACTTAAGCAGCCAAGTCAAACTGGCATCTGCTGCGGTGGTTTGTAGTCCTGTGATCTGCACTTTAATGCCTTTGTTCATCTGTGATGTGCAAACATCAGAACATAAGTGCAGTAGCTCAGTCCATAGAGACTTAGCTTGGAAACCGGAGGGTGGCTGGTTCAAGTCCAGCATGGACCAAAATATGGAAGGTGGACTGGTAGCACTGCTGGGGTGCCCTTGAGCAAGGCACCGAACCCCCCAACTTCTCTTCACATTGCCTGCCTATGAGCCTTTGTATGTGTGAATTTTCCTGTAGTGTCTCCGCTTAAGCAACGATTACAATGTCAACTGTAATCAAACCTGTGTAGTCAACTGTATTGATTAAAATAGCCGTCATGCTTCAGGAGCCCCAGGACATCATATTTAACTAATACACAATTAATATACTTTTCAGAAAGAAAATCAAGTCTATTTTTGTTTACTGAGCTGCAGCTACGGCGGACACACAATCCAATTATAAATAATTGGCACATGCCTAAAGGTAAATGTGAAAACAGTGTTAGAGAAAGGACAAGTTTAGAAAAGTGAAAAAGTCAGCAAGCTGACTAACTTCACAACAGTGAAGCTACTAAGCTACTGATTGTAGCAGACTAAGTAAGACTGCAGACAGATAGATCATGATGTTTGTATTTGTTGAAGGCAGTGTGCTATGGCGGCTATCAGCACGATGTTAATTACCCACAGGTTTCTAATGTCACATTTCATTACGTTGCCTTGTTGAGTTTGCTGTGATCTTTAACATATTCAATTATCTCCCATCTCTGTTGCTCTTTTGATGCTGATGTATCCATTTACCTAGCTGTGGATGTCGTTCAACCTCTTCAGCCTTTGTGAGCAGCTGATTTTTTTTCCCCCCCTCCATCAGCAGTACGTTTGATGTGCTACCACTCATTTTCCCAGTCAATGGGTCTTTCACTCACGTCAGCTGCTGTAAACAAGCCAGGGACCTAACTCCACAGTGGCAGCGACAGCAAATTCACTCCTAAACTCACCTGTCAGAATCATTATTTTCTAACAATTTATAAGACAGTTGGAATAGAAATGGACTCTGAAATGGCAGTGTGGCCATTAAAGCAGGAAAACACAGCAGCCACTGCCAAATGTTCATAGGCGTTTGTCTTGTGGTTAAAAATAATTTCCCATTGTGACTGGAGGTTGGCTCCTGCTGTTTTTTCGAGATATATTTTAGAATTTTTGCATTTAAATCTGTGCGAAAGTGAGACACCTTTCTCCAACCACAAACAGATCGCATGGACGGGGCAGAAATGGGAAGAATGATGTAAAAAACCTTCGGAGAAAGTTATAGTGTGATGATTGGTGGAAGCAAGCAGATCAGCGTTTAGCCACAATCATCTTCAGCAGAATAAAATGTTACTTTGACACATTTTATTTAGTCTCATACTTTTTTTAAGGTTAACCCCTGGACCCCAGGCTTCTGTGACGATGCAACCACAACAATGTTTTGGCCCGTACTCCACACGGTTTCATATCCAACCAGGAGTCTTCCAGAAGCATTTTGCCTGCCTTCATTAACCCGCTCAGATATGGTGATTCCCCTTTGGTCTATCTGCTTCTATTATAAGTAAGTAGGCCATGAGTTAGGTCTGTTTTTATGATCTTATGATTTTGAAAATTGGCTGGATTTTGTATCAGGTCTCTGTGTCTGACTTCCATCCATCAAAAACATTGTCTAGAACGTTCGTGTCAGTGGCTGTGGTGCGGCTGAAATGTGCCACAGCTCTGCCCAGTGGGATTAAGCCATAAATAGTAAAGGCAAACAGTGAACTGCATACTGTTTGCACCTCAACCTCATGCAACAAGCTCAGGCTAATCCAACTGCCCTGTGTAGGAAACCACTGAAGTGAGAACTGTCTATGTTCAAGATCAAAGCCACTTGACCAGAAAAATGTCTGTGTTGTCTCAAAGGGGACGGTGTATTCTTCTGCAGTCAGACTGAACCAAACGGAAGCTTTTCTGTTCTGTGTTCTTCTTGATATGCTGCAGGATATCTTAGAGGTTAAGTGAAAAGGTCACAAAGTGCCAGGTAATGCCTTTCTGTAGCACCCTGAACATGCCTGAACTCTGAGATGCACTGTGGGGGGTTTGTTTATCCAAACTCCAGTAAAGGTGAAAGTTGGACTGTCGGAGCAGCATCCAGCTGTCGGCTGATGGTATTTTCCAACCTCGATCACATATCTAGTTTGCATTGTGTGCGCTGGGCTGGAGTTTCACTGTGGAACTGATCATTTCAGCGTGTGAGGCTAGAGAAGTATAAGATGCAGATTTGAGATGATAATTGGCTCCCATGGAAATAATGCAGAGGAGCTTTGGGGTATATTTCTGTCGCAGAACGCAAATGCACAAACAAAGTCTGAAATGGTTCGACGGTATCAAAAAGCTTTGGAGGACAGCTCAAACACTCACTCACAAACACTTACCTGAGTTTCTATCATAATCATACTTTTACCACATTTTGTTTAGGGTTTTAAGAGTTTTGAAATTACAGTTCATTTCATGATTATGAAGTTATGTTGACAAAACCCCAACAAAAGGCAATATTTATGGCACATGTGAAAACTACTCTGGCAGACTTGCTTGGTGGCGAGTGATGGTTTCTTAAGTCCACTGGCTGCAAAGCTGAGGTATCTGAATCCAGTGCCATCTCTCTGCATTACAGACGCGGAGATTCGGGGTACTTGGTGAATCTGATGGCATGACCTGACCCCAAAGAAAAATTGATGGCAAGATAAGTGGATAGTACAAAACACACTTGTGTTGTGTGGCACCAGCTTTGGACTATTATTTTCATATTAAATACATGAGATTTTGCTTATTACACCCCCAACATTTCATTTCAGAGCCCTGTTCTTCCTTTGTTTCATTGCCAAAATCAAGAAAAAAAATTTCATCACATTTAAAATGCAGTGTCAGTAAAGGAAGTTTTTCCGTTACTTAACATCGTGTTTCTGTACTTCAGCACTCTGCTTTCTGTGCATATATCGGCATGTGGACTGAACTGACTATTGTGACTGTTTTCCTCTGATTGCATGTGCACTTTGCTTTCTACCTTTTTGCATTACCCAGGCTTTCAATTTCAAGCTATTCACCTGAGGTAAATTTGAATTTTTTGCTGCAGGGCACATCCACTATGCTTTTTCAGATTTAGCACAGGATGGCGGTCGGTAGGTTTATTGCTATTTCCTTGTAGCACAGAGCCATTTTGGCAAGAAACGATCACGATTTGAGACATGTATAATGGTACATCATAATCTTAAAGCAAGGTTCTTATTTTTCGGCATTCCATCATTTTCTTGTATTTCACTCTAGCAAGTAATTCCCCATGGAACACAGACACATTGTTCAGAGACAAGAGACTAAGTGTGTCATGCTTTTCTCCTCTCAGATTACTGCAGTTTGTGTCTATTAGTTGACAACCACAATTTAATGATGGTACTTTAATTCCAACAGTATTCTGATTCAGGAACTGGAAAATGAATATATAATCCAAAACCAGTCTCACACCAAGAAACCATACTTGAGTACCATACCAAATGTGTCGTTCTCAGTTATAATGCAACAGAACTCCAAAGTTTCAGTGGCACTATTATCTAAAAAGAAAAAGGAGCAATAAAACACCTCACTTATGTATGAGCACAATATAGCTTTCATGGCCGAATTTAATGACCCGTAACATTTTTGATGAGAGGCGCAGTAGTCCTTGTTTTCCGCTTCTTTGCAGCACATGCACTTCGTGCTTTTCTAACTATTACTCGTGAGGCTCCAATTCACAGTCATCATTTTCTGACAATGTTCAAAGGCCGTGGTCTGCCTCTGGTTGGTTTTCCCTGATATTCTTGCCCTATTTTTTTATTTATTTATTATTAATCTTACTCCTCATACCAAACCCAACCAACCCAACCCAACCAACAAAAGTAATGATAACTAGCCAGTCATAGACAAAGAAGAACAGCTTGTACATTTGCTAGAAATTGGCTTCTTGGCAACGGTAGACATAGAATGGAAAAGTCACATTTGAGTAGTTGCAACAGTTTAAGGTGGAACTCATTGGTTGAAAAGCACTCTTTGAACTCATTGGCTATCATCTGACGATGTTTGAAAAGTTATCTACAGAAAAAGTCTCTGCCCAGATATCCAAATTTCAAATATATGCTGCCTATGTCAGAAGCTCAGAAACATCAGCCACTGCCTGCAGAGGCTAAATTGTGGTCCGATAACAGCTGATGGGTTCTGAAATTGAATATTGAGCATCTGCCAATACCGAGCTCTGATCTGATACTTGTATTTTCCTAGCCATTACAGGTACGGGGTGCACAGTGCATACTTCAAGTACAATAATCCAGTGTACATGCTTGGAAACTGAATAGCATTCCATGAAGCAAAAAGGACGTCGCCTGTATCCAAACATTTATGATCTGCTGCTGTAAGATGCACAAGATGAAAGCCTCCAGCAAATGGCATGTGTCACGAGAAGAACAGTGTCGTGCATCGTGCTGGAACAGAGGATTTCTATCAGGATATTTTGCCTCGATATGCTTGCGTTCCCTCTTGTTTACAAAGTGACCTTACCCCCGCCTGCAGTCTAATATTTGGTCCTCTGATGGTTGTTTGATGCTGTTTGAAGTCTGGCGGCTTCAGTTTCTGCTGAGTGATTCTAAAGTTTGTTTGATGAAAGGATGTCTGTGAGTAGGGGATGGATATAGGCACAGTCACCCTCTCTCAAACAAACATATTCACTACACCGTATATCCAGTTCCTCTTCACTGTGCTGTGTGTGTACGATCAAAGCGGGTTCAAAAAATAAGCCCCAGCCTGTGTCTGTGAAACACTTTCCAAAGTCTTTGATGAACATGAGGTACCTAACAAACTGTAGCATCAACACTAACCAGTTTAGAGCTAATTAAACTAAATTAAGCCGGATGAATAGCAATACAGCAAATACTGGCAAACAAAACAGCATCGCAGAAAAAATATACATCTTAAATATAAAAAATTAATTAAATAAATAATTTATAAACACATCCCAGCAGTGATGGCAAACATAATCTGGGTGGTTTACCAAAAAAGTCACTGCCGATTCAGAGTTGTTGTATTCAAGTGTTGGTCACTAAGACCAGCTGGATTACTGGACATCCTATACAAGTATCTGACCAGTAGTCCGAAATGTCAAATCTATGATAAGCTGGTCAACAAAGACGAGCTCATTATGACCAACAAGTCTTTATATTTGAACAACAAAGTAGGTAGTCCACTGGCAACTTCTGAAAACGACTCATATAGGAAGAAAATTGGAATTGCTCTGTTAAATTTGAGAGAACCAGCATCAACATTGCACATTGTAGGAGACAGTGTAGTACAAAGCCAGGCCGATCTCCAGGGATGCACCCTTTGTACCCCCAACCATCTACCCCGACTTCCTCCCTTAGACTTGGGTGCCACTTTGCTTCTGTAAACTCTGGCCGGTTTTAAACTGACTAACACTGAGACAGGGAGGTCAGCTGCGAAGAAAATACACGGATGGTTTAAATACAGCGCAGGTAGTAGATATACTGAACACTTCAAACAGACTCTCAAAAGTGTGTTTTTTTACTTTTATCTGCACATAAATCACATCCCCCTTGCTGTAAGACCCCCGCCCCTGCACAGACACACACTGTTCTCTGCAAAGCCAGCTAAGCAATGCTGCGTTATCTCCCCATCCAACCAAAGCAAAGAACAAAGATGAAAATTCAGACTTAATAAGGCGTGCAGGCAGTGCATTCCTGAAGCACACACACACACACACACTCTTTATTTCTATGAATTTCACACACACACAAACACGCATTAACACACACACCTGTCCGCTGGCATTAGTCATGACCCAACTTCACACACACACACACACACACACACACACACACACTTAAACACGTGGCGGTGCGACCTCTCACCGCTGATGCAGAGGCTAAAACGACAGAGTTCGTCGCACAATGTGTCCGGGCTCTCCAGCTCTCCCGGTCCTCCTCCCCCTCTTCCTCCTCCTCCTTCTCTCCTCTTCTTCCTCGGCGACATCCTCTTCACCATCTTCATCACTCGCTCCACTTTGTCCATCCCGGATGATGGATGGATGACCAACGTCCACGTATCAGCTGTGGGTTTGGCGGACTTCTAATATTTTTTTTCTTCCTTTCTTTACACCTCCTTCTTTTCTCGCTCTTTGTCCTTCCACTTGTTTTCTATATTTGGCTTTTTTATAAAATCTATTCTGGGAAATCGGACAACTTTCGCCACTCTACTCCTACTTATCTCTCGTCTTCTTCTCTTGCAAAGTATCTCTCTTGCTTTTCCCAGATCCCTTCCTCTTCCTCCTACCCCCCTCTTCTCTCTCCTCCCTCTCCTTGGTGTGGTCTTCTTTCCTCTACCTTTAAAACGCAGCACTTAATTGTTCTTCAGGTTTAGTCCCACAAACGCGGGGCGGCCATACCCGGAATTTCTTCTCTTCTTGTTTTCCCTCCGTCTCTCAGCTCACAGAAAATTCCGATGAAGCGAGCGACGAGAGAAGTGAGACACTGAGGGAGAAGAGAAGTGAGGGAGAAAGGGAGAGGCAGCACATTTACTTCTCCCATCCTCTCTCTCTCTCTCTCTCTCTCTCTCTCTCTCTCTCTCTCTCTCTCTCACACTGTGCACCCACCCCTTCTCCTCTCTCCCCCCTCACCACCTCCCACATCAAACCCTCAAAACTCTCAGCCGGTACTTTCAGAGGAAAAAGTGGGGGGAGGAAAAATAAATAAAATAACATTAAGAAATAAAAAAAAGAAAAAAACTCAGCGTGGTGCTATTTTTTGGTCTATGCTTCATTATCTCTCTCTCACACACACTTTTTCATTCTGTCAGTTCGCACGCACAAACACACACACACACACACACACACACACACACACACACACACACACACACACACACAGTTTCTCTTTTTCCACAACAGCGACCACAATCAATCCGTGTCGCCCTCCCTATAGCGCTTTCCTTCCTTCCATCCTTTGTTCCCTTCTTCTCTCCTCCCTATGTTGCCTCATCTTTCCTCTCCTCTCTCTGTCTCTTCACCCCTTCATCTTAGTTGACCATCCCAGTCTCTTAACATCCCTCCTCATCTCTCTGTATATCTTTCTCCCCTCCTCTTCCATCCCTCCATCCCTCTGCCTCTTCTCATCTGTTTTTTAATCTGTGTTTCGTGTCTCTCCATAATGAGCTCATCATCTCCTCTGGAGGGCAGGTCACACACACACACACACACACACACACACACACACACACACACACACACACAGTTTAAGCAGGTAGGTGGGACCACACACACTGTGGACACTTCAGCCCTCACACACACACTAAAGTATACCATATATACAGCCTTTTGCACTTGCTCACTCACACACACACACTGCAGAGCTGATGGTGTGAATCTCAGGTAGCTATAATGAAAACTCACCCGAGGGTGTAGGACGTGCTTTTTCAACCACTGACCCGAGACGATACAGGCGGCGTGATCCCGCGGTGAAGTTTTCACTCTTAGTAAAGTGTGACACCTGACAAAATTGATTGCTGCAGCGAAAATTAAAAGTCACCCCATGAAGATTATTGAGGGTTTCGAACTTTCCTGAACCAGCTGCTCTTGAAAATGTCACACTTTGAAGGACGTCATCGTGGGTGAGTTTACAGCATTCATTTACCCTTTAAGGCTACGTGATAGACACGAGGTCAGGAAAGACCTCATGCTGCCAGGTGTATACTGGGGTTCAGATGTTTGATCATATAATGTGTGTTTCCTCCTTTTTGCATGTCTCGTGCACTTCCTTTATTTGGACTGTGTTTTGCTGAGAATGGCAGGGAGAGATATCAGAAGTTCAAGGACAGGAGAGACAATGACATGAGCCCATTTTAAGAAAATTGTATAAGAACCAACTGTTAGAGCTCCTCAAGGAGCCTTTTCTCTGTAACCTCTCGTGTGTTGCACTGTTAAACGCTCCTTCTTGTACAAGAATAAAAAAAATCAACTTAAACTTTGATACTTTGAATCCAGTCCTCCTTATTAAAGAGTTATTCCTTAAAAATTCTCGTAACACCAGGGAGACTTGGATGCCGCATGAGTGCTTGGCTGGTTAAGGCAACAGTTCCCACCAATTTGTCCTCATCACCTATAAAGAGGAAGCAAAACATTTTTCCTCTCAGAGTGTTCAATCGAATAGTTTCTTTGGAGGCCTGATAGCATTAAACTGTACAGTACTTTATAAAGTTGATTGATGACAAAATTTGATTCAGCTGAATTTTGTTTTTTCCATTATATCCTGTCCCAGAAATCCTCCAGCAACCACTTTGATTCATTTAGAGACCAAACCCCCACATTGGAAATCCACATTGTGCAGAATGCAAAAATAGAAATGAGAAAGATTATGTTTCAACCTCTATGCACAAGCCATTTTAACATGTGCACAAATATATGGCCTGCAGGTGGCACTAGGATGGTTTTATGTCAATTCAGGTGCCACTCTGCATAGGCAGGCCAGGTACTGCGAGGCACAGGTGTGCTGCCAGAACAAGAATTAAGAAGGTCGCTAGTTTTTGACCACCATGAAACGCCACGCCAGGAGTGCTTTTGTTTGTGTATGGGTATAGTTCATGCAGATGAAGTGTTGCAGTGTTGTTGGAGATCATGAGAATGACACGTTGGAGTCTTTTGTATCTAGTCCCTACTTAAATGGCCATTGTAACGTTGGCCCAGAGCGTCAATTACTCTTCAGCCCTCTTTAGCTGTTACACCCTATATGACATGAATAAGACAGAGAACAAGATAACTGTGTGTGGAAGATGTGTTGAGAAATCTCAGCGGTGACTGTGATATTTTGTCTTTTCTTGGTTGTTTTCTCTTTGGTTGGCTTGGCGATATCTGGCAGCACTTGCTTGATGTCTCTACAAATCAACCTCAAGAACAATTTGAGTGAATGTGAACTCAGCAGGTCAGCCTGGAAAAAACATCCCGAGCAGCAAAATGACTGTCCTCGCCTCACTGTATCACGATTTTCAAAGTATTACAGTTTCTGCAGGAGTCAGAAAGACAGAAATAGATTCAATTCGGTATTTAGCATTGTCAGCGGATTCCAAGACCTAAAACTAGTTGTTTCTTCCTGACTTCTGCAGTGCATTTAGGGGGAAATTAAACTCTGCCATAAGCAGAGCCACCGTGGCTTGCACACAGCAATCCATGTGCTTATATTACCTGTTTGATTCTGCTTTGTGGACCATATTTAATATAATTCCTTCCTAACACAACTTTTTTTTTTTTTAATGAGAGCTAAGCTGAGTTAAGCTGGGATGAATGATGTGTTTTTTTTTTCTCATCTATTTTGGTGGATCTGCATATGGAGAGAAACACACACACACACACACACACACACACACACACACACACACACACACACACACACACACACACACACACACACACACACACACACACACACACACACACACAAACATCCATCCACCCACTGCTTACACATACAGACTCCACAAACTTGCTGCCTTTCCATTAATTCACTAACAGAGGTTTAAAGTGATGATTTTCTGATGCCAGGAGGGTGTTCAAATTTTCATGACAAGATATAAACTGTGCATGCGTGTGTGGATGTGCATGCGTGTGCATCACTGCTACTCCACATGAACCGGTTATGAAACACGTCTCACCAAGTGGGGGTGTGAATTAATCAGCGGGTTCAACTTTGAATGAATTAATCTTTGCACACAACGCACGGACACACACACAGACACACACACACACAGCCTGTGCAACCCATTGATAGATGATTAAAGCGACAAAATAAAAAGCAATTTATATTCTTCTGTATTATCCTCCTAAAGGGTGCAGTGTGTAAGAGGCGTTAACAAGGTCTCTCTCCTTTATGAAATTCTCCTCTGAGCAATGTATTTAAGATCCAGCTGATCCAGTGAAGACGTTACCTGTCCGGTAACAGGAAACTTAATGAACACGAGAGAGAGAGAGAGAGAAACGTTTAGTCAGTCAAGTGTGTTTGTTTTTGTTACCATAAGGGGACCTTTTCTTTGATGTACACTGACCTCGTTGGGACCAGCGGTCCTTATGGGAACCAAATACTGAACTTGGTATGTGTATATATGTAAAGTAATTCTTTAGGTGTAGATTGAGGTCAAGTTGATGTTAGGGTGTGTGTGTGTGTGTGTGTGTGTGTACATTTCACCTATTGGGGATCTTTTCTGGTATGTACAATGACCTTATCAGGACCAGTGGTCCTTATGAGGACCACGGACAAGAGTTAAGAAGTTTTAAAAAAAAAAGTAGGAGAACTGATGTTACATTAAGGTTAGACCCGATTCAGACCATAAAAATAAGGTTTTTCATTTGCAGCAACCTGCAGTGGAGAAGATGAGCCAGATTTGAAGAATCGTGGGATTGCCTGTCTTGACTGTTTGTAAGGTTAGTTTATAGTTCTACTGATTACACAAGAGTATGTTTCTGTTAGATTCATTAGTTCAGGGGTGCCGTCTTAATGTGTATTTTGTTATTTAGTATTAGATCTAGCGAGTGAGGTTTTTCTTTCTCGTTTTCGTTCAACTTCGGATAGCATAGGCTCGGTTTAGAGTTCTCCTTTTGTTATATTTGTTTGTTCTTTTAAACAGCATTCGCTCGCCCTTTGTTCCCTTTTGCCTTTGTTTAGTAACCATAACATCTGGTTTTATGTTACTTCTTCATACCCTGATATCTGGTCGTAACAGACAGTGAAGTGAAATAGTTTGCTCAAAAGAGAGAAAATGTGAAACTAAATGAAACCTCAGAATACTGTGTGATCCATTTGAACTCATGGCATTAAACTAGATAAAACAACAGCAGGATGTGGGCATGTCTTGCTCTTTTAATGTCACTAGCAGAAAAAAGTGTGATGAAGTAGAAGAAGTAAGAGTTTTGAGTCTGTTTCTATATCAATAAATAAATCTGTCATTAATGCTGGTTGTGTCCCCCATTCTCTCTTTCTAATTGTCCAATTAGAGCATCAGTGTTAATTCATGCCGTCCACAAACACACACACAAAGACAAACACGCTTGCATTGATGTAGACATTTATAAGTCAGGAACAGAGCGTTCAGTACACCGATGCAGATTTAAAACCAGACAGCGTTCTCAGACAAGAAAAAAGAATAATTGAAAAGCATGAAAAAAGTGTAATTTGAAGACTCAGACTTCTGAAAGCCAGGTCCCAAATTTAGGAATATATCTTTCTGTGTATTTAGATCCTCTGTGATTTCAGGTGTCTGCAAACTTCCACAGGATGAAAATAAATACATAAATAAATACAGATGTTGATTTTTGTGTCTATGGGACATCTCCTGATTAACTTTGAATCTTGAACGTCTCATATTTCTGACTGCATATTCACTTTGCATTTGGTGCAGAGCACTTGGTGTGACACCCAGGGAACCGGCTCATCAAAACAACCTTGTGTCATGTTGGCAAACCACACAAAAACAAGCTCATGACCCATTTTTCTTTTTTTACATTTCTTTTTTTTAGGCCAACTTTGCTTTAAATTCAAAACTCAAACTTTTCCCATGACTTTGCTCTGGATGGTAATTCACTGACTGGAATTCACACAATGAATCGGCATGACGTACATTTTGTCCATGAGATCCACGTGCTGCCTCTTTTGTTTGCCGTAAAACATTCTTTGATTTGGACCAAAGAAAAGTTAGTTGGTGGTGTGACATTCTCAGCTATTATTCTACACCTGAAAAAGACATTCTCATTACATCAGGACTAACAGCAGACTTGCTTTTCTCTCGCTTGTCCATCAATCTCTCCCACTCCCTTCCTTAGCTTTTATGTGCCTGTCCCAGCCTCAGCCACCTTCTTAAGCACTAATCTCAGTCTAACTGATGCTTGCTTGTTCTCTAAGTGCTAAATTATAATGTGGAGCAAACTACAGAGACAACTAGACACCTTGGATAAATTCTCCTGACGTTTCCTGAGGCGGATTTAGACGTGATACAAAAGGGGAAATCTGTGGAACTAATTAACGTCAAACAATTTAGTTCAAAGGAACATCTTGGCAGTGGCTTTGTGAATGTGACTCCATGGACGGATATGCATATACACGCAGACCAAATGTACAGAATCTGATTAAATGGTCACTTCACCCAAACAAACAAAACATTGTCTGACTTAACCACTGTTTTATCTTTTACCATTTGCTTTTATTGTGTTCATCTTTTGAGATATCTACCTCCGAGATTCCAAGTGCCAACCAAATACAATGGTAGCGAACAGAATTTTATTGGTTGTACTTTAAGTATTCCATCTGCTTTTGCCTTGAAGAAGGTCTCTGATCAAAAACCATGCTAAGGGAAAAAAAAGAACAAAAGAAATGTGTGTTCCAGGAGATGCTCCACAGACTCTGCGAACTGTTTAAACTTACACTGCTTTCTCATTTTCAAAAATGGTTTTTCATCCATGTCAGCATCGCAAACAAAGCTCCATTCACCATCTGTATAGAGGCATAAAACAAGACAGCGATATCTCAAAACCTGTAGAAGGGTTTTCTCATGTTTTTAAATGAACAAACCTTTTTTTTTAAATAATAGCTTGATGACATTAGTTTTTTTTATTAAATATACATTTTTTTCCAGACCAAAGTAAAATCCAGATCCAGGATCCAGGTTGTCTCTGAACCTCATTAACCTTGGGTATGTTTAAGACCACATTTACACCCCATTTTAAAATGCAGTCTTGATCTGTCACTTGAACAAGTTGTAACTTGAATATGCCCAAATTTTGATTAGATTGTGATATGTAAATGAGGTGGGCAGAGTTAGTAGACTTGTCCCTGGTCAAGGAAAAAAAAAAGTTTCCATTGATGAGGAATCTGTATCCCTTTATTTGTCTTGGCTATGGTTGCAGCAGGTTACGGAGTCAGGTGAGTGTCCAACCATGTTTGCCAGAATGCAATGCAAGGCTTAATATACGATCATAACGTGACCCAAACCACCTTTAAATATGGTCTGTCAGATCCAAAATGCAGTTTGGTGTGTCCTGCATACATTTATACCTGCATCAACACGTGTTTTCTATATGCTTTAACTTATTTCAAGATCACAAATGCAACAAATCACTAGCTAACTAGAAGCTAAATGTCACCAGCATGCTCTGCTGGAGCAGCTGGGGCGACTCAGAGGCATTTTGTAACTGTCCAGATTGAGAACAGGTCTCCTTTAATGAATTAGATAGCTGTTCTCCACTGTCTTGTGAAGTTAAAGTGAAATACAGAGGAAGGACTTTCTGCAGAACCACTGCAGGAGATACACCAGATAAATGCACGCAGCTGTAATGGAGCATTTGTAGCGCTGATGAGTCAAGTCAGAGCTGAGGTGACTTGTACAAGAGCCTAACTCTGCACTGCATCACCGACAAAAATGAGAGGATTAGTCACAGACACACACATCCACGCACACACACTCCAATATGAGTATTTTTTATAAGAGGGATGGGGGCAGAACGGGAGACAGCGAGAATATGAAATGAGACAAATTATAGACGTGAACTGCAGAGCAAACACTTTCTCTCCATCGGCCTCTCTCTTAATTCTTCTGGGTTGCATACACAAATACACGCGTATATTCTCTGAGAATGTTTCTGAAGATTTTATGGCTTGTTCTCCCCGAGTGGCATACGAGTACATTCAAGATGAGCACGCGCACACACACACACACACACACACACACACACACACACACACACACACACACACACACAGTGAGCATAAACAAAGGGAAGATGTAAAAACCAGGCCGTGTTCCAGAAAATTCAGTGTGTTCCGTTCCTTTTTCCCTTTGACTGAAAAACTTTGCCTGATGTGGGGGAAGAGAAGTTGAGAAAAATGTGGCACACAGGAAGAGAGAAATAAAGTGACGCCTATAGGAGGTGTGAGCGGTAAGGATGGAGAGAAATGATGTATTTTCTTATACGACTGACACAACCAGACAAGGAACTCGTACGAAGCACCGACGCCAGAATAAACGTAACAAACTTCTGAAGCGAGATGAAAAGCTGTTTTTTTGGAGGGGGCAGCAGGACCGATGATGGCTGCAGGGTGGAATAAAAACCAATAGCTGGCTCTGTGTTAGCACTGCTCAGCCTGAGCGCTCTGTGATGTAGAAGGAAACTCGCTGATTTCACCATTGTGTTGTGGCATGTTTGCTGAACAGCCTTTGCTGCCCGAGCTCCATCTGCATCAAAGGCCCGATGTTCAGACAGTGAAACTACTGTATGCCTGTCTCATATTAAAGACACATTCTAGACGAGGCTATCCACAGTTATTCTTACCCTTTGCCTCCTTACTTTCATGAAATGGAAAATTGTTTCCAGTTCTTTAAAGCATGGCATGTTCTAGTTATGTGATTATATTCTTGGCATTTGTAACTTTGTAGAAGTTAATGGGGATCCAAAGTAAAGAATAAAAAATAAAGAACATCTCATTACTTCGCTCTGATTATATATCTATAGCGGTAAACAACCCGCTTCTGCATAACGTGACCTTGATCTGCATTAAGAAATCCATCAAACCATTCTTCAGTGTTTGAACCTTTTGGGAGAAGAGCTGAACTTTGTGATGTTAAGAGGCTATATAATTGTTGAACATGCCTCATTGCTTCTCTTGGTGTACCCAAGAACGTACACAACGAGTCACGATAACGCCGTAAAAACAACAAAATAATACTGATAAAACTGTTTCAGTGCAGCTGCAGAATGACAAAGGAGCACAAGTTGCTTTATAGACACCCTCCAATTACAGCTCATAATATGCAGCTTCAGACAGATTCAAGTCCAACCTGGAAGACAATTATTCTGCACCAGGGCTCGATATACCTCTCAGTTATTATCCATTGATCTCACTGGGATTTGTTCATTCCTTGACTTATTATTTTCGCTTTGTTCTCATTGTGCCGGTGTGATTCATGTGTTTTATGTACTGCGTGTGCTCTGTATGTGCTTTGCATGATTACAGTGTTTTCTTACTCAGTCAGTAGTTCTATTAACACAACATTTCCCACTCCGTTGCTTGTCTGTGTTGCAAACATTTATATTTTATCATTATTGCTCTGTAAGTCTGATTTTAATACGATATTCTCTCTTAGTGGCCTCTGATGGAAAAATATCCTCATGGCTATTTACAGTGCTGGCACATTTGGCACATGTACAGCATTGTGTATTAATGTGCAGTGTTCCAGTTTAAAAAAAATAAATAAATAAAATCCACCTCCCCAACATCAGTGTCAAAGGCTCTTGTGTTTCCGTTCACTTTCAGCATATTGCCTGATTGAAAAAGACAAAATGGTTTGCCATTATCTCTGCCTTTATACACCAATACTGAGCAATCTGAGCACCTCTGTTGCCCAACCTCCTATTATTATTCAAATTTTTTGGGCTTTTAAACGATGCTGCCAATTTGTTGTACTTCTCAGGCTCTTCTGGGGGTTTCATGAACTCAGGCATAAATATATGAAAGTTTGTGCCATGTTTTTATACACCGGAGCTTTGGAGTTTATCTTCTCTTCAGGCAACACATGCTAATTTCCTCTAATAAATACACTCAAATACGCTCTACAAGAAAGTACCGTACGTACAACCATAAAGAAACTTTGAAAACACACAAAACTTCTCATTCGAGTACGCTCGCTTCAGTACTAATCTCAAAACCCAGGTTGAAACTTTCTCTAATAAACGTGCGGATATTTCCCTGAGGGCTCGAACGCGACCACACGCACTAAACCCGTGACACACATGTGCTCGAGCCATGTGTTGCCATGGGTAACGGGACTGTGTCAATGGTGTATAGAGAGGAAATTAAATGGGTCATGAGAGGAGCAGAGTGGTGTGTGGAGCAGAGATAATGTTGCGCTGTGTGTCACACACTGCAGCATGTCCTGAGCACACAAACACACAGTTTACTGAAAGAGTGACTCATACAATGTAAATGGGTGGATTAAGTAGATAAGCGATGTGTCATGAATCGGCATATTTGTGAGGGAGAGATTATTGTAGCATGTAAATGTGCGGGGCTTAGTCGCACTGAAGAGGCAATTGTCCCGTCACTGGTCACCTGTCCCCGTCACTCAACTGGAATTGGCTCCTTGAAAAGGATAAGTGGGTATAAGGGTGTGACGTTTGAATATTATAACTGCTTTTATTTATTCAACAACCCAGAGACAAATGCAAATGCAAATCCTCCACCTGGATTACTAATACAGAGAGCTGTAGTCATATTAAAAAGGTGTTAGACCCCCCTACATACAATGGCACACAAGTGTGTTTTGAATTATTTTTGCCAAAATTAGCTCAGTTTTTTAGTCTGAATTTACGAAATAGTCCAATTAAAGAGCCAAGAAGTCGATGACAAAACACCCGTGCACTAGCAAAGTAGGTTATTGACTCAGCAGCTCAGCAGCCCTAACCTTAGTCCCAGTGATGACCTTCTATAAACGCACCAATGTGCTTATTGTGCACCATCTACGCCACTCTCTGCATCACTGCCAATGTGTTCTGCACTGTCAGACAGACTGCAGTCGTCGTCTAAGGTTTGTTTGTCAAAAATGAATATACACAAATGCAAGATGGCGCGGACGAGTCCAGACGCCGTCGTGACTGCTCCGCGTAGTTTGTGCTCGTGTCACCTTCATTTCACTGCCACTGTACCTGTACTTTTAGGCATGTGACAAATAAAAACTTGAATCTTGAATCTTGAAATTAACACAAAGATACACGCAAGCATTTAAATTCTGTATTTATTTTCATGTATTCGTCGTTGGTGTTTGACTGGTGGCTGTTACAGAGACTGGCAGCTTCACACCTTCCGAATGCAGAACTCAGCAGCTTCGGGCTGCACACAATATTACAATATTAGTTACAGGTTCATGTGATGTTCATGCCAACTCTCCTTCCCACTGTATCCTCTTTCTGTCAGCCTCATCCTATTTCCAGCTCCGTTCTTTGCATTCCTCTCATCTTCTATCTCGCTCAGTTTCAGTCACTCCTTCAGCTTTCATCTTTTTGTCACTTTTATTTCTCCGCTCCGTGTGGCTCTCTGTCAATACACTCCACTTCATAATGACATATTTATTAAACACAGAGGGACCAGTCAGCTCACTGCCTTTATAAAAAAATAATATGTTTGTGATTTGGAAAGAAGAGGGTGACATCCCGTATTAAAATACAATGATACCTACAATATATATTTAATTTATTTAAAACTTTGTTTTTTATGAAGGCAGATGTTGTGTTTGATATGATTTAGTTAATATCAGCTCAACCTCCAAAATATTGTTTCCAATAAGTCATTGCAGGAGTTCCTATGAATCTTTGAGAGAAGCTTTTAGATTAGATATTGAGTGTGTCTGAAAGTGTACACTATGTTATCCACCGCGCTTCTTCTTCAACTTATTCTTACACCGTAAGAAAGGAAAAAACGATGAAAGGAAGGAAGGAAGAAACAATGAAGGAAGGAAGGAAGGAAGGAAGGAAGGAAGGAAGGAAGGAAGGAAGGAAGGAAGGAAAAAAATGACGGAAGGAAGTAAAAAATGACGAAGGAAGGAAGGAAGGAAGGAAGGAAGGAAGGAAGGAAGGAAGGAAGGAAGGAAAGAGAGGGAAAAACGATGGGAGGAGGGAAGGAAGGAGGAAGAAAAACCACGACGGCAAAGGAAGGCAGAAGGAAGGAAGGAAGGAAGGAAGGATAGCAGAAGGAAGGAAGGAAAACAAACAATGTCAGGAAGGAAGGAAGGAAGGAAGGAAGGAAGAAAAACAACGACGAAAGGAAGGAAGGAAGGAAGGAAGGAAGGAAGGAAGGAAGGAAGGAAGGAAGGAAGGAAGGAAGGAAGGAAAAAAACAATGTCAGGAAGGAAGGAAAGGAAGGAAGGAAGGAAGGAAGGAAGGAAGGAAGGAAGGAAGGAAGAAAAAAAACGACGAAAGGAAGGAAGGAAGGAAGGAAGGAAGGAAGGAAGGAAGAAAAAACGACGAAAGGAAGGAAGGAAGGAGGAAGGAAGGAAGGAAGGAAGAAAAAAACGACGAAGGAAGGAAGGAAGGAAGGAAGGAAGGAAGGAAGGAAGGAAGGAAGGAAGGAAACAATGTCAGGAAGGAAGGAAGGAAGGAAGGAAGAAAAACAACGACGAAAGGAAGGAAGGAAGGAAGGAAGGAAGGAAGGAAGGAAAGAAGGAAGGAAGCAGTGTCAGTAATAATGTATGGGGGTGAAGGGGCCAGAGTCAGGCACACTCAAAATTTCTTTCGAAATGTTCTAGTTAGTTATAAAGGTTGTCAAGGGGACTTACTACTCACTACGGTATTCCATAAAATCAAATATATTATATATAGTGTAAGAAACCAAAACCTTTCCTACCTTCTTCTTGTGCTTATATCAATTTTGGACTAATTATTTTGTTGGCCGTTCGATATTCATTATATACAGTACACTCTATATGACTGTACATGCTACTATTTTTAAGAGGCCTTTTCCCGAGGTTATTTAACAGATTATTTAGTGTGTTATGTCT
Organism: Collichthys lucidus; assembly: GCA_004119915.2. Taxonomy (NCBI): domain Eukaryota; kingdom Metazoa; phylum Chordata; class Actinopteri; family Sciaenidae; genus Collichthys; species Collichthys lucidus. The sequence continues at coordinate 27,816,946 of CM014082.1, read as the reverse complement.
CTCCTGGCTCCCTGAGATCCTTGAATGCGTCATTCTTAGCTGTTCCTAGGTCCACATGTACACAAATATATACAAAGATGTGGCTTTTGTAGTCTGAGCGCTGAGGCACTTGAAGACTTTGTAGTTGTTAATCGTTGTAATTGTGGTTTCTTTTCATTTTAAAGCGCTACACGTGTTTTGAAATGTGCTATACTGTAAATATATCCATCCATTTTCCATAACTGCTCATGCTGATCAGGGTCGCAGGGGGGTGGAACTGATTGCAGCTGGCTTTAGGCAAGAGCCACTTCAAGGGAAGCAAGGCAAAAGTCAGCAGGTAACCTACAAACCTGCATGTCTTTGAACTGTGGGAAGATGAAACAGGGAGAACAAACCCACACACAGAAGACTTGCTGTGAGGCAACAATGCAAACCCACTGCACTTCTATCAATGCTGTATCTCTCAATATCTCATATCTCATGTACAAGTATCAACACTTTGATGTCAAGTCTCCATCATATCTCCTCCACTTTCTTTTACTGCAAACTACACCACAATGTAGTTACATCATCATCACTTTGAGCCGCTTTTTGCAATCACGCAGCCAAATCTGTTGATTTTGGGTTCATGCTGCCGTCGTGTTAGCCTGTTGAAGTCATCAACCCCATTTCCAGCATCAGCAAGCAGATGTTTTCAGCAGACAAGCTCTGATAAATCCATTGTATGCTGCCCAACACCAAACTGCACACAGACAGACATTATCAGCCAAAGGGGACAGGTGCTGCATAAGCAGAGTTATAGCTCTGATACAGCAACAACGACAAAAGATGTCAAGGGTTTTAAATTTCTCTGTAACTGTGTTCTTCTCTCCTCAAGTGGCCAAAATAAATCTAAGCATGAACAACAAAAACTGAATGTTTCACTTTCACTTATCCGTGCGTGTCAAACAATCATTCTATTATCAGAGGAATATTCTGATCTGCTGACTCGAATCTGATTGCTGATGTGTGTCTACGCACTGTAAATCAGTCCAAACAGAATTTCCTTGTTGGAACTCTGAAGGATAAATCCTTGTTGAAGTTAAATGGACAATAATTAATTTGAATTGCCTGAACATTAAAAATAAAGTGTACAGAGACTGTGCACCGAATCAAAGATGGAACAAACTGCTCACTCTCATGAAGCCTGAGAGGAGAATTTTAAACTCAACGAAAATCCCACATTTACCGGAGTTTCATGCTGTTTAATATTATCAAGAGACAATTCAGTGTGTGCGTTTTGGTGACTGTGTGTCTGTTCGTGTTTCGCTGCAGACGTTGGAGAGAAAATGGAAAAAGCATCAAGGAGAGGCAGCTTCATTTTCTTTGCCACTATTTTTTAAATTTAGACAGAAGTAAAATTGATTCAATTAAAAGTTTAAAGCAACCAATTTAAGAAGAGCGCCAGCGTGAGTGTGAATATTTAAATGAGTCACATTCCTTTCTTCAATTGGAGCTTCTCGAGCGCTCTACCAATCTGATCTGCTTCAGGTTTTACAACCCCACGCAGACATGCCAACGTCACATCTAGACCATTGTGAAGCCCAAGTTGCCATTTTATTGGCTGCCAGTTTGAAAAACACTTGTAGAAATGTACAAAATGATCAAAGATGACAGAGTTGACAAAAGTTAAAAAGTCTTTTCAATCCGACGGGCAATTTCACCTTTTCCCAGCATCGGATTTTAAAATCCCTGCTTACCTGCAAAACGGACAAAGATGCACAATAGAAAGATTTACCTGCATCATTCACTCGGGGAGCCGTGTCAAAGCCCACCCACAGTGCTTCTGTGTGTGTGTGTGTGTGTGTGTGTGTGTGTGTGTGTGTCTGCTGTGATAGTGGCTGAATGCAGCCTGAAGAAAAAGATATCTGGGAGTCTTGCAGGAGGTGACAGCCTTTCTAATTAACTCCATGCTGGGTTGTTGTACAGGCTAATTACCGTATTTTGCGCACGAAAAGACGCACCGCATCAAAAGGCGCACCTTCAATAAATGACGTATTTTAATTATTTTTACATATATAAGGCGCATCGCATCATAAAGCGCACCTTTAATAAAACGCTTCGCATAAGGCGCTAAAGTAGAGGCTGGAGTTACGGTGCGTTATGCATCCATTAGATGCATAACGCATCCATTAGATCAGGGGTCGGGGACTTATGGCTCGCGAGTCACATGTGGCTCTTTTGACGACTGCATCTGGCTCTCAGATAAATCTTAACTTATATTCCTTAACACGATATGTAAGAAATAATTCCGCTGGAAATCACAGTGTTAAAATAACGATCACACTGTAACTTAGAGCTTTAGCTGCTTGGGCTGTTTCCGCAGAGATTTTGACTCTTACAAAGATCATCGCTGTATGAAACGATGCCACACTCTGTGATATTTCCTGACAATAGAACGCTAGTCACGCACAGAGAGAGAGAGTGTGTGTGACATCCTCACTGCAGAAAGGATCTGTGTTCACACAGACACAACAGCGCTGAACCAAACAGGTGACAGCGTCTTAGCAGAAGTGGAGCGCATTTCACTTTTCCTGCGTTTTACTCGTTTTTAATTAATTAAGTGCAAATAAATCTTGTGCTTATCAACGATTAGCGCCAATTTGTGATTTCAATAAATATACTTAAAATATTTTGGTCCTGTGGTGTGCCTCGTGTGTGCCTGACTGATGGATGCGTTATGCATCTAATGATTAGCAGTCAGATAGGTCAGTCAAACTTTATTAACAAGAAAACAAAACAACAAAGCAACAAGCAACAAGAACAATAATAACTCTGTAAACGTAAAGCTCACTTTCTCAGTTCCTTATCTAAAATCCCTCGAAAACTTCTTCTTCCGTGTCCGAATTGAACAGCTGGGCTATTGCGGCATCCAAAACGCCTGGCTCCGTCTTATCAAAGTCATCATTAACCGAGTCAGTGTCGCTGCTGTTGTCTGGCAGTTCGGTGACAATTCCTGCCTTCCTAAAAGCTCGGACCACAGTTGTGACTGATATACCAGCCCAGGCATTTACTATCCACTTGCAGATATTAGCATATGTCGTCCGGCGCTGTCTCCCCGTCTTGGTGAACGTGTGTTCGCCTTCGGTCATCCACTGCTCCCACGCAGTTCGCAGTCGAGCTGGTGAGTGGAACCTCGTCCATATTGATGATATGCTCTGGCTGGATCTTTTTTTCAGTTATCTTGTTTCTGCAGTATGTGCGGAAAGTGGCCAACTTTTCCTGATAATCAGCTGGTAGTTGTTGTGACACAGTAGTGCGCGTACGGATGGAGAGATGACGTCGTTTCATAAAACGGAAGCACCAAGAAGGACCGCCTCTGAATTCACTGATGTTATGTTCGCGAGCTAGCGCTATTGCCTTCATACGAATTGTGACTGTACTAACACTTCTGCTTGCTGCTCTTTGTTCAGCAACCCACTGTTCAACTTTGTCCTCTAACTGTGGCCATCTCGCTTTGTTCCCGCGGAAACTCTGTGTTGTCTTCTTTACTTGGCGGAGCTCATCCTCATACTTCCTCCACTTCCTCACCATTGATTCATTGATATTAAATTCTCTCGCTGCTGCTCTATTGCCGTGTTCTTGTGCGTGGCTTATCGCCTTGAGTTTAAACTCAGCGTTGTACGCGTGTCTTTTGGTAGGAGCCATTTGGGGGTATTTACAAAAATATTAAAATGGAAATGAAACGCCAGTTTCCCGGTATCCCAGCATGCACTGCGCACTATTACGGGGGAAAATCGAGTCGCGGCTGCTTACCGTAACTGAGACCTGTATGCGTTTTAATACTGGGCCATATACAAGGCGCATTGTATTATTAGGCGCATGATCAGCTTTTGAAACGATTGAAGGCGTTTAGGTGCGCCTAATCGTGCGGAAAATACGGTAATTAACACAATGACCTAAGGATTTGGTGGAGTTATTGTGTGTGTGTGCACAAGTGTGTATTAAAAAATTCACAGGCGGCGGCTGAACTGGCATGTGTGTCTGTGTGCGAGACAGGAAGTGGAATATGTGCACAAATTAGTGTGCGTGGTATAATTACATGAATTGTCATTCTGTTTTTTTGTGTTTGTGTGACAGTGTTGGCGTAATTGCACATGCAGTGTATAAGGAGGCTGATGAGAGAGTGTGTGTGTGTGTGTGTGTGTGTGTCTGATTGCGTGTCTTCTTGTGTATTCTGGCTCCGAGGCCATGCAGCTGCATATCAGAAACAAAAGGAGCATTATTTCACTGAACACAGAGGAGCAATCAAACAGCAACAGGATACCATTTGCTGTGTTTTGGCTTCTTTTAGGGTCCCAATACTTGAAACCACTCTGGTGTGCCACTACATCTCAGGTGGGTGTCGTCAAAGACACAGATCATAGTTGACTACAACCAGCTGACGAGGTTCAACAGAAGTTTAAAGCAGCCTCCCAGGAAAAGAGCTGGAATTCAACATAGTGGCCAAACTGTGTAATGATGGTGACGTTTGCCATGTGATGCACACTGCTCCAAAAACACTCTTTGAGTGTCACAACCCCCTGTAGCCTTTGTTTTGGTTGCCAGTTCATCTTGTTGAAGCGTTTCAGCCATTCCTAGTGTATCCCAGTATTATTTGGATTTTGGACGTTGCCTGTTTCTGGACTTTTTTTTTTTGCCTGATCTTTTGAGATTTGTTTGCCCATGTTGGACTGCTCTCACTATTCATTAAGCCTTTGTACCCTTTGTTTTGATTATTTAAGCATTGAACTGCACCAACATCTACATCTGGGTCCAATTCCTCAGAGTCCGTGTTTCCATGCTTGAACAAGGCAGACGCTCCAGGAATTCGCGATGTTGCGATTTGCAGCTTCAACGCAACTTCAGTGAATCCCCGTGAATTCAGAGCGGTGTTGCAATTTTTTTTTTACCAATCACCGCGATTTTTTCGCAACTTCGGCACAGTCTGCCCTGGGATTCAACTCAGCGGGTCAGGGACAGCCGCACGGTGCGGGAGGATCATCCCCGTGGGACCTCTCCCTGGCGCTGGCTGGCCTCTGCCGGGAGCTTTTCCTCTGCGGCGGTGCACTGCAACTGACTCTGGGTCGACTTGGAAAGGCTCTGGAGTGAAGGTGGCTCACGGCTCCCGCCTGGACCTTGCCGCTTCCCAGGGCCGTGGACTTGCTGCGCCCTCTCCGGATCGCAACTTTTACTTCCTCCCGCAAAAAAATCGCAACAAAAATGTAAAAAGCACCACAACTTTCACCACAATCTTTTCGAAAACCTCATGCAACATCAGGCATTTTAGGTCCCAACTATTTCAAAAAAGGCCCGCGAAATTCTGGTGGAACTGACAAGGACACACCACAGAGTAACCAGTTACTGCATGGTAGGTCAACCAACCAAAACCTGGTGCCTATACCATGTCCCAAAAGTGAAACCAAAAGCGATTGTTCCTTTGCCGTCCCTGCAACCAGACATAGGAACAATCTCCCGCCTTACCATAACAGATCAGACTCTTTCAAACAATATTTCAGAACCCACCAATTAATTTATTTTATAATAGCAGCGTTGTGACCAGCTACTGAAATTGGTTCCACTAGATTACTTAAAGCATATCTTAACTAGTTTGGATGTAAAGTCTTAACTAGGGCAATTATCAAAGATAGAATTCCATCATCATAGTTAATATTGGTATTAGTTGGCATCACAAGCACATCATAGTAAACTAAGTCAAATAATTCAATTAAATCTGTTTATCTGGATTACTGTGTGGTAAAATGGCTGATGATTTACAGCTACCCGAGGGTCTACACCCCAGAGGCTGCGGGGGTCTAGTGTTTTTGGAAGACCTGAATATAATCAGCCGTTCATGTTTAATGGCATTAGTTACACCTGCGTTGAACAGCCACTCATCCTGTCCTAAGGGGATTGAGTGGGGAATAAAAAGAGAGAAAAATCATGTGAAATTTTAATCCAGTGGACGTCTCTGTGCAAGAATCTGCTATAGATACGACCCTGTCTCCAGTTTACAGCAACACAGTAAATACATATGCGTTGTAACATGTAATGTAATTTCTAGTTCTACTTCTACCTACATTACTGCAGTCAATTCGCTGGTTCAAAGCTGTATTCCTCACTGATCTCTGCTGGTATGTAGCCATACATATACTGGGTTTTATTTGATGGGATTTGTGTCAGTGCCTCACTATAGTCACTGTCAATGTATCATTGGCAGAACATACAGCACAGAACCAGAAACAATCTCTTGGTTGCTCAGAATAATCCTCAGGCCTTGCTGTGGACAGATTTCAATATATATATATTTTTTAACCTTCAACATAAATCTCACAACAGTGTCAGACCAGAAATTGAAATCTGGGATCAGGAATGTCAGTATACCCGCTGTGCCTGAAGCAACACATTGAACGTTTTTTGAAATCAAAGCAGTCAACAAAAGGCAAAAGATCTTCAGACAGAGAAGATGCTAGCTTTTATGTTTGGGCCTGATGAGGTGTCCCAGATACAGAATCGTCTGTGTTCACCAAGATGCATTACACAAAATGAAACAATAGATTGTTTTTAAAACTCTAAATTTTAATTTCTAATTAATCTCTGTGTGCAGAATTAGACAATTTTCAGGTTAATATAATGTAGTCTAATCCCATCATTGGTTGTCCTAGACTAGAATATCATCGTAGTTTTGGGATTTGATATTTATTTGACTATTTGATTATTAGTTTTATCTTTCTATGATTATTGTCTGCATACAGTATGTCTCTTCCATTCGTCTCTGTATCAGTATCCGTGTCAGTCTTCCGTCTCTCATTCTCTCTCTGCTTCTAACTGCTTTGAGGAAACTCCAGCTGGCTCTGTGATCGACTTGCCCTCCCGAGGCGATCCCCTTAATAAGCCGTGCGCTCCTCTGGCTGTCCCCGTGGCGATGATGATCGCACACCAGGTCTTGGCTCGCCTCACCTCCCTCGAGAGCTCCATCACTCCACACACACACACACACAAATACAAATAATGGCTCCAACACTATACTCCGTTCACTCGCCACTCGACTCTCTGCTTGTCACTTTGTGCTGCGATGATTAAACTTAACTACAGCTATCGCTTCGCTTGGCTTCGACTCGGCTTCCTGCCGTGTGATGATTGTGTTGGTCCATGTGGGATTCGATCCAAAGTTCCCACTGGTACAGGAATTTCTAGAACATTCAATTTAGAGAGTTGGAATCCAGAGAAGAGAAAGTTGGTTAAATCTCTGAACAGCTCCAGAATTTGGAAAGCATTTATTTATTTCTCTCTTGTATCATTTTTGAAGTTTTTCACAGCAAGCCTGTAGTACAAGCCAGACTGTTTACGCCCGTAGAGCTTTTCTGAGCTGAAAAAAGAAACCAGACAGGAATAACATTTTTGGGTCAGGGAAGCTCCATTAAACCAAAAAGTCCTTGCTGTGTTTTCACATCAGATCCACAGTGGGACAGCTGAGATGTCTCCCACTGTAGAGATTTAGAGACTCCAGACATCAGTCGTTTCAGATCGAGCCTGAATTATGATTTATTTGTTCATGAGAGTATAAAACAGTGCAGCAGACTTTGTGTGAGTTGAACTGCCTTTTGGTTCCTGGGTAAAAAAAGGCTTATGTACAGCAGTCATTAATCAATAATGGAAGTGAAGAGAATGGTGGAGAATGGAGAAGGTGTTTTTTTTTTTAACCAATAATTATGGATTTGTCAACTCCAAAAATGCTTCAGAACCACTAAATGTTGGACTTAAGCACTAGGTATCTCAGATCAAAACATACACACCACCAGACTCCATTGACAAAATCAGCTATTTTATCCTACAGACAATACAAAACACGTCATTCAAACTAGACTCAAACTAAATAAAATCCACCAAAAGCGATCTTTCCACTGTTTCAACAATCACCAACTCTAAGATCCTTTTTGAGAACCAGAAACAGCCCCTGTATTTCGTATTGGTCACCACCAGACTCATCTCATCTAATCTTCTCCCGCTTCTCCCGGGGCAGCAGCTTCAGCAGGGAAGCCCAGACTTCCCTCTCCCCGGCCACTTCTTTCAGCTCTCCCAGCGGGACTCCATTCCCAGGCCAGCCGAGAGACATAGTCCCCCCAGCGTGTCCTGAATCTTCCCTGGGGCCGCCTCCCGGAGGGACGTGCCTGGAACATCTCAACGGGGAGACGTCAAGGAGGCATCCTCACGAGATGCCCGAGCCACCTCAGCTGGTTCCTCTCGATGCGGAGGAGCAGCAGTTCTACTCTGAGCTTCTCGCGGATGCCTGAGCTTCTCACCCTATATCTCTAAGGAAGAGCCCAGGCACCTTGCGAACGAAGCTCATTTCGGCCGCTTGTATTCGCAATCTCATTCTTTCGGTCACTACCCAAAGCTCTACCTGACTCCATTGACAAAAACTGCAATTTTCTCCTGCAGACAATACAATACACATCATTCAAACTAGACTGAAACAAACAAAAGTCTAAAATAGAAGTCTGACCGACTCTGAGATCCTTTTTCAGCACCAGAAACAGCCCCTGTAGATCGTTAGTGCTTACAACCAGACTCCATTGACACAGCTATTTTACCTCACAGATCAGAAACAAACAAGATAAAACTTTGTTCGTCTTTCCACTGTTTCAAAAATCACCAACTCTGTTTTGGTCAAAATAAATACTTAAATCACAGATGAGACAAGAAACAGACTATTTGAGGACAAAGCCAGTAGTTACACAGGGAGAGATTCATGCATATCCAGCCAGACCGGCTCCCAAAACAAAACACAGATTCCCTTTAAGCAAATAAAAAAATGATCAAACAGCCCGCACTGCTTCCACTTTTTGTTTGTGTGTCCTTAAACCTGCAGCAAATTACCCTGGAGCCTGCATTCCTATAGTCTACTGCTGCCCTATGAATGTATGTCACTGTTTGAAGTGAACATGGCAAAATGGAGAGAAATACTCGCAGAAAAAAAAAAGATTATGGCACTTCTGAACAATGTCATTTATCACTTTGTGTTTAGCAGAAGCCCGAAGCCGTGGAAGCAAATTGACACTAGTCCCTGCCAAACAGTGGCATGATAATGAGAAATTGATGTTGCATTATGACATGAATAATACATGGGTTTGATTTTCTTTCTTCTTTAGGTTTTCTGTTCATTGCAGTCTTCTCGTTTTATCTACAACAGGGAGAAGTAAATGCAAATTCATGATGCTGAATTACCAATAGTAGGAATTAGTCAGCTTGCTATTGTTGCTCATTCGGCTCTACGAGTCTCTTCGGCCGGTAATCAGCCATCTGTGTGAAGTCCTGATCAATCCTAAAAAGACACTAAAGCTGCTAAAATGGTGTTAGATTTCTCTCTGTTTGAAAAATAACTGTACTGTACTGTGGATGTGTTTGCTCATTGCTACAAATCTTGGCTTCAAATGTACTCATTAAGTCTCGGCAAAAGTTGGACATTAGATTTGAGATTGCATTACACATAAACACACATACACTAGTGTTGTCTGGGACGCTATCGATTTTTTTCTCACTAATAGGAGAGCACACCCTAGTGTTCATGCAGTTAACTACTATTTCTGCTGTCTAAAAAGCTCTAAATAAGGCCTCTTGCAGACGCCGTCATGGAAGGGTGAAGTGAGGCAGTTGCAATCAGCAACTACACCCCTAGATGCTACTGCATTCTGCAAAGTGGTGCGCCCTGCTTCCAGTCTGTGTTCTGACATGCAAGTTTATTTCTTAAAAGACAAACTGCAGCTGGAGTGGAGCAGAAGTAGTAATTTGAGAAGATTTTGAATTTGATGAAAATGATTGGTTGAGATTAGAGGGAAAAGAAAATGGTCAGTTCTACAATAGGTGACATTTGACTGCAGGATTGCCATAATGCAGTAACATTTCCATTCTTAAACTATGTGTTATATTGTCTCTCCATCTGTTAAACAATATTATCTTCTATTACAAAAAGCCTAGCTATTAGTATTATTACAACCATCAGTGGTACATCTTACGGTACATGGTACCCCCCATTCAGTTATCTGAACTCCTTCACTGTATTCAAGCTCAGTTCAAACTACTTTTTGGACATGGATGTTGGATTAGGCTGCTGCACACAATCATCCACGTTATCAACAATGAATCTGGACTTTGGACTGAGACACACCTCTGTGTCTCCACCAGCTTGTTCTTATTCTTCACTAAAAAGAGACGCATGGACAGAAAGACAGACGATCAGATTCACCATCAGACCAAATTAACAACTTCCTGTGAGTGAATTCAGCTACAGGAGAGAAAACTACTGACGCTGACGCTCTAAACACTGAATGTGAGTTTGACTAAAAACTGAACTCAAAGTAAATCTTTGTAGTAAATCTTTGTAGAGGAGGAAGGAGGAAAGCCATGACTGACTGTACTTTCTGTTTGTTGTGTTTTAGAGACTAACTGGCTTGTGGATCAGAGGAGGATCTCCGCTGTCCGGTCTGTCAGGATGTCTTTAAAAATCCTGTTGTTCTGTCATGTAGCCACAGCTTCTGTAAAGGTTGTCTGAAGAGCTGGTGGAAACAGAAACCAACACGCGAGTGTCCAATTTGCCCCCTGCTGGATGATACAGACCTGCCCTTAGGAGCTCTGACAGAAGAGGCAAAATACTGTACATAGACAGCCTGAACTTCAACGTCTGGAACAAAATGAAGGACACTGTGCCCTACGCTCCAGCGATTCTGGATCCAAAGACCTCTTCTCACAAAGTCCTCCCGTCTGGTTACCTGAACAGCGTGACACGAGCTGAGAAACAGAATGTTCCTGACACCCGGAGACGATTAAAAAGTACAGGTGTGCTCTGGGCTCGGAGGGTAACTCAGGGAGTCACAGCTGGGATGTGGAAGTTGGAGAAAGCTGGTCACTGTGGAGAATCATGTGCATCAATGGTGAAATCTCAGTACCGCCACCATCAACTGTGGACAATGACAGTTTCATGTTTCATAATTTTTTAGATTAAAATGCGTCATTACTTCAAAATTAATGTTTTTAATGCATGAATGTGTACAATGTGTAAATACATATTTTAAATGATCCAAAATGTATATGAACAGTTTTCTATTTGATGCAACAAAGTTGAGATGATTCTGTTCGTCAGAGGAGTCATCCTGTTTAAGGTGGATGTGTCACGTTTAAGGTGGACGTCTCAGTTTGGCTAAGAAGCCAACCGAAAGAAAAACAAAATAAAACATAAAAAATCATACTAAATAACTTTGACTGACGTGAGATTCGTCGTCTTTCGCTCTGCAGGTACGTGGTCATAAATCAAAGTATCGGGACTGTCTTCATTTTGTCTGTTAGAGTTAGGAGTTCAGGAATGAAGACAGCGAAGTATCTCTGGAGCAAAAAAGAAAATGCATGGCTGTCTGTGTGTGATGACACCCTTCGAGTTACCCGGTCAACAGTGACAGCTGTTTGGGTGAATGAAAGATGTATTGGCTGACACACAAACTCCCCGAGGCGGGGCTGACGCATTCTGTATAAAATAAACAGGTGAGAAAATAAAAATAATGGAAAAAGGCGGAAGAGGTGGAGACGTGCCGAGAATAGTGTGATGAAAATCTGACAAATGTTTTTTCCAGAGAGACGGACAAGAAGACAGCTCTGTGAGTGTGTGTGTCCTGTAAACACACACACACACAAACTAATGCAAAACAGTCGAGTCCACTGGTAATCCAATCCTCTGTTGTCTTATTCATTGTGTGCTGATAATGAAATCTGAATTCATGAGCATGCCTGGCACAGTGTGTGTTTGTATGCGTGTGTGTCTGAGCTGGCACTTCTAACTTTCCGAGGACCATTCAGTGAAACCATTTCAATAAACGAGGACACTTTTAGAGGTTTTCTTACAGCACGGCAAATGTTTGGCGTGTTTGGCCGAGGACAGCAGGGAGACGGGAGCGATGATACTGATGTCCTCCCTCATGAGGACATTTTGGAAAGGGGCAACATTGAAGTCTGTTTGAGGTTTAAGAAGTTCTGTTTGTGTTTTATGTTGGAATACGGCGTGAAGTAAGGGAATGTGAAGTGAAGGTTGCTGCAGGTACAGAAGTACAGAAGTATTTGTTTGTTTGTGTTTGGACAGCATGAATATATTTACAGCAGTCAGAATAAATATGAATAATATTCAAATAAACTGAATATTATTCACGGTAAGTAGGACAAATATGTTTCTTTCTTTCTGCTTCTCGCATTCATTGTTTTTAATACATCCCATTCTCTTTCCTGTCTGACCTTCGTTTCATCCTCATCTCTTCATCTCCGGCCCTTATCCTCCTCCCTCCTTCTTTCTTCCGTCTCTGTCCTGTCCGTCTGTCCCTTCCCGTCCTCATCCGTCCTCCCCACCTCTCCGTCCCCTTCTCTCCCCCCTTCATCTCTCTCCTGCCGTCTCCCTAGCCCCATCTGGCGTGAAGGTGGTGCCCTCTTGTGGTGATGTAAATGTGCTTCTCCCTTGCCAGGCTGATTCATCCATTAATGGTAATGACACTAATACCACTACAACAACAAGTACAGCAGGATGCAGCCGTGCGTGACGGCTACATCCTGTCGTCTTTTCTCCTCCTCCTGAGGGGGGCCTCATTCATGTGACCTGATTCCCAGAGGGAGTCATAAAAAAGAAGCTATTAGAGGCTCTTTCCGAAATGTCTTTCCCCTCTCACACAAACACATGAAACGCAAACACCATTTCATCTTTTTCAGATAAGATGCCATTCAAAACATGACGCAACACTTACAATTGCTGCCTGGCTGGAGGCAGCAGTTCTCATTCGACAGCCTATTCAACCATCCCATACACCTAATTTAAATAGAGACCATTTATTCAGTGGCTCATTTTAGTATGCTGACAATGAGGCTATACGTTTTCCTAAAATTTCAGGCTCTCTTTGGGATGAAGATGGGCTGCAATACAACCGAGGCCAGAATCGCCCACCTGCTCCCGGATGCTTTTATTGCTCCAGCTCTCCCTTCTGGCCTCCCTGTGCTGCTTTTTTATCATTATTAAGTTTTTAGGACACTTGCCAACAATGGAAAGCTTTGATTAACATTTGAATTGTGCAGTATTGTGCAGCTGATTAATTCTGTGGATGTTTCAAATTGGAGATTTTTTTTAGTAAACAATGTTATTTAAATATAGTGAAAGGGAGATAAAGATAGAAACGAAAGAATCCTGTTTAAAGCACTGCTGCATTGTTCCCTCTGCACTGTTTTCTCTCACCACCTTTCCAACCATCTCCTGACAGCTTTAGGTGTTAACGGTGTCTTTCTGAGTCAGTACGCACCTGACTAAGCGTTAATATCCTAATTATAGGACAAAAGGTACAACGCCCAATCATGTTCAATTTAAAGTTTGCAACATTAAGACTCCCAACTTTAACTTGTTAAATTATTTCATTTGGAGGAATAAAGCTCAGACAATGGCAGCACGCCTTGATCAGTCCACCTGAAAGTCGTCCACTTACATAGAACTACAAATAAAAAGCTTCATCCAATATTCATCATCTGTATTGTATATGAATTGATCCCTCTTTAGTTCTTTGCTAAGATGGCTGGATATTAACTCACTTAAGTGCCTGGGACTTAACTGAATTTCTTTCTAGGGGACAGTTTGTGGAAGAGTCAGCATATAAATCAAATCTTCAGTTTATTTCTGTTTATAAGCTACATCTGTTTGTTGATTGAGTTAAAATCTCATATGAGTGTCCTATAAGTGAACTGTACTGGGGTCTCTGGGTTTAATGTTATGTAGAACCAGTGTTGTAGTCGAGACAATCCAAACCAAGACCAAGTCAAGACCAGAGTGTATTGAGAGAAGATTTTGCGGGGGGCGAGACCAAGTCAAGACCAAGACCAGACAGAATGTAGCCAACTTAGGGAGCTGACATATAGTTAGTATTCACCAAATCTTTGAGGTGAAGCGAGGTCCCAGCCTTCTCACCGCCAAAATCCACCGGGCCCGTCTGCGGCTCATTGAGCGAGCGTCGCGTCATTGCAAGTAATTTCGTGGCCATTCTAGTCAATGTATCAAACCCCACCTGCTCCGTAGTGGTCCGTTTCAGACACGTCCTCGATGCTCTGCTACATGTGAATTACGTGTTACGAGCAGCATGCGTCAATTTCCACAGAGCACCTTGAGCGGGCAGAAGCCAGACACAGAAAAAGCAGAGAAGCCGGTGGATTTTCAAAATAAAATACCCCGTGCAAACTGCCGGTCGTAAAAACAGACAAAACCTAAACTAATTAACTACGTGGCATATTCACACATGTAGAAGCATATTTGGAAGAAGATATGTCGAGAAAATGGCCAAATCTGAGCCAGTAAACAGTCTGATGGGCTAAGCGCTCGCTTCTGAAACGCTCCCAGTGGGGTTCTTCAAGTCGTGTGCAGGACGGACCAAATACGTGACGCTCACTCAACGCGCCATGCACGGGCCTGGTAGATTTCCCCATTAAGACTGTTGCAGGATGTAGTTCACTTTCACTGAAGAGTTTACAAAACACTGACTTTGATTTGTTGGAGGAACATTGCAGATGTTGCATTGTGGTTCATGACTTACTGTACGGTTAAACAACAACCCAAACACTCCTTTCCTCTTTTATTTTTCTCTGCTAAGTGTCCATGCACGTGTTCGTCTAGAACTTTTTTAAACAATTTCTCAGCAGCTGTTATTCACTGTTATTAATTTCTTCAATGGTGTGAAACACAGTGACATGACCCAGTAAAAATGAGGACAATTTCAAGCTAAGTCTTTCTTCAAAAAGTGGTATTGAGTACTAGAGCACTGTGGACATCGACTATAAATGACAGGGCTTATGGTGAAAAATGTATGAATGCAATGCTGAGGTTAACATTAGGATTAGAGGATATATTTGATATATTGAGGAGAGGATTCAGGTAAGGGCATAAATTTGTGTTAAGACTAGAGTCTATCAAAAAGTTAATAATCTTTAACATTAAATGTAGATTAAAGTTATCAGAGATCGTGCAGCGAGGGTAAGGGCTATAGAAATTTAAATATTCCCTGAGGCTAAAAAGAATTAAAGATGTAGAGAAATAAATATATAAAGGGAGCGAGAGAGAGATGAAGACACGCTCTATTCATAGAACCTGCATGGCTTCCCAGGGGTTTGATGGAGAGCATGGCAACCACTGTTTCCTCCACCTGAGACCAAAACACACAGCTGTTTACAGCAGCCTTCACTAATGGACCAGAGCTACTTAAACAGACAACCCCACACACACACACACACACACACACACACACACACACACACACACACACACACACACACACACACACACACACACACACACACACACACACACACACACACACACACACACACACACACACACACACACACACACTGTATGCAGCATACAAAACATACTGGAGCGTGCAGTCGGCTTTGATCAGGTACAAACCACGGCTTATTTCTTCAACAATCATTACAGATATCCATCACCTCTCCAAATCTCTCTCCGACTCTCCATGCACTCGTCTGACACATGCACAGTCACCCTGAGAAATCTCTAATGACTTTGTACATTTCCATTTCTTCATCACCAGAGGAAAAAAAAACCTGCAGAAACTCAGAGAGGAGGATGCAGAGAGTGAATTCACAGCATGTTGGAGAACCTTGGCTGAAATCCAATGAAACCAACAGTAGTAAAAAATGTCCAGCAGTAGTCATTCTGTCTGTACCGAGGCTTAAATTATGGTTTTCTCCAAAGGGAAATCTTTCTGTTGTTTCTAACACAAATGAATAAATGTGCCATAAATCTGTCAATGCAGCAACAATATGTCAAACTGTTTTTTAACAGAAGTCAATGAATGCAATGAAGAAACTTGAGATTCAAGATTCTTGAAATAAGTTGGTTGCATTTTTATTCATTCATGTTGCATTTACTCACATTTGACTTTTGACCTTTGTAAGAAAAGAGACGCCTCTCTAAAGAGTTATTTCCACCGCCACTCCCGTTCAGGAGACCAGCAGCAGGAGTACATTGACTCTAATGGGAGAAGTGAATGTGAGCACACGTTATGAGGGACTCTTTCACCCCATAGTTCTTCACAAGCTGCATATCTTCTGAACATTGTGACATTTTGGAAAACACTCTTGAAAGATCTGGCGACACAGATCTCTCCTTTTAACTTTCTTGAACTCTTTCTGGTACAACACAAGCTGCTTTCATCCATGCACGCAAAAAGAAGAAATAACAGGACAGACACATCTCAAGTGAGAAAGAAATCGTTACGTTATGCAATTTTACTATGAACAGGAGGAAAAAAAAGAAAATCGCAGAGCCGCAGATGGCTGGAGGATGCCGACAATATGTATGGTCTGTTTAAGCACAGTCTCAGTCAGGACTACTACTACTCAAACAATGAGTAATAATAACTACTCATTAAGAGATCTTTGACTGCACAAGCTGCCTGACAGCTGACAAAATTTCAGACATGCCAGAAATCCAAGCGACTGTCAAATCATAAAAAACTGATCTGCTAGAAATTCAGCCCGATTCTAAAATTAGTTGCTGAGACACAGACATGCTGATTGACATTCGTGTTGTTAAGCGTACTCTTGCTTCCTCTTTCTCCTTCAGTCGCCTCTATAGCTAAAAGCTGCGATGCGCATACTGTATACAACATAAGGCATGAAGCTAAAACAATGGGATGTTCTTATCTTAATTTATTCCTATTATACCCGATGATGGAGTTTAACTGGTTCTCTCCCATACACACACACACACAGTCGCACACACACCTCATTAACCTGGAGAGAAGCTCTTAGTGCGCAGGAAGCTTTCCACTCCATTAGCCAGTGTCATTATTGCAGGCACTTGGGTTGTGAATGGGAATATGTATGTGCCTTCCATCAGACAGTGGAAACAGGTATGACCATTGAAATAAGTAATATGAAAAGCTGAGAAACATAATTGCCAATGTGAACAGGAAGGGGCATCCTAATAGAGCCGTGCACATGAATCTCCCAGCAGTCAGTTCTGCCTCCATCAGGGTCTTCTTTCCTGGATAAAATGTGGGCTGGATGAAAAGATAACGCGCGTGGAAGAAGATTGTTTCGATGGACGAACATCATATCAGCACATCCATCAGCACTCTTAATTGAGTGCTTTACCTTTTTGTTTCAAACTATATTTCTTTAATTACCACAGGAAGGAAGAATGAAAGTACAATTATTCACAAAGACGGCACTCTGCGGGGTGTTTTGCACTGACGCCACTGCTACTCTGACTTTTCGAGAGACTTGAGAGTCTCTTCGGTACAATTTTCAAATTAACCCTTCCTCTTTAGTTTGGCACTAGAGCTTGATTTAACACTTCAGCAATGTCCTCCCTGTCGACTCTTCTGCGAACTGTCCCCCAGAAGTGAGAACCTCTTAAGTCCCATGACATTTCAAGCAACCCACATTGTTATAACAAACAAAAGTAATGTGGTACAGTAGTAGGTCGTGTCTTTGGCAACTTGTATGAGTAAAGATGTCTGAAGTTATGTAGAAATGTTGGCACTACTCTGTCAGTCCTCCCTGCCGACTTTTCGGTGAACTATTGTTGATGGTGATTATGTGATATGAAAAAAAACGACTCACAATGTTTTTGTAGTTATCCAAGACGGGTCAGGATCTCCCTCAGAAATGCTGGTATGGTATTTGCAGTTCTGGTTATTGATGAGAATTTAAACAATATACATATACCTGGCACTCCCAGGCGCTATAGTGAAATCTAGAACAAGCACTCTGAGGCACTACGTGGTCTTGAGGGATAACAGAGATCTGGAAGCCCACCATTATGTTGACCCATCCATCCACCCTGACCTCCTTCCTCTGCCCTGGCACTATTACTACATTCCTTCTTTTTTTTGGTCCTGATATAGACAAGTCATAATTCCTACGGCTGTTGGAGGTCTTTGACACTTGAAAGTTAGGACGTGGAACATGGAACCATTCAGTTTTCAGTTTCGGTCAAAACAGTTGATGCTGCCAATCAGTTATTTTCTCTCACTCTCGCCAACTTTATTTTTTTTTTTCCTTTCCATTTGCTCACACCACGGCTCTCCATATCCTGCTTTTGCTGCCCACACACACACACACACACACACACACACACACACACACACACACACACACACACACACACACACACACACACACACACACACACACACACACACACACACACACACACACACACACACACACACACACACACAGTTTCATTCACAAAATCAGTCGGTGTGCTCCATTAAAGGCCAAAGCAGAGTCGAGGCACTCAGTCACTGTCAGCGATACAAACAGAGCCTTTAGACTGTTGAAGCAAACTGCAGCGAGCAGAAAAACATCACAGGGGCTGTAGTTTGGACAATCTTCAACAGCAAACAGACCAAACCCACAAAAAATAGAAAAGAGTTTTATGGCATTATATCGTGTTGTTTATATTTTAATTATGTGTAAAATAAAAGTTCTTAATTATAATGTGTACTGGGGGAATAGGTGAAAGAAAGTTATCATTGTATGCTATTTTTAGTGACAAGTGCCCACGACATGAGTCAACTATTGTTCTTCTGCGTGTTTCTTCCGGCTTACTATTAATATTAGGCAAGGCAAGTTTATTTGTATAGCACAATTCGTACACAAGGAAATTCATAGTGCTTTACAGAGGCAAGGAAAAACATTGGACAATTAAGACAAGCAAGAGCAATAGAAATAAAAAAGAGAAGAAAATTTTATTTAAAACATCAGAATGTCATTTAAAATCATTAAAACAGCAAATTTGACAACAATTTAAAACATTAAACAAATCACTGGATTAATAACTACTATTATTCATCTTCCACTCTTTTTCACCGATTAATGCGCCCACAGCGGTGAGAGGACCCAACAAATTATATATCAAAACGTAGGAAAATGTGTCTTCTCACTCACATTCGTCTGATAAAGCTGTCAGTCTTATAGTTTTGGCGTAACACAACGTAACTAACCCTAACCCTAACTAAAGATGCGCGAGCAACACCCATCCACAGCCTCATAGACTGCCATGTTAAAAAGGCGGGAACATTTCTGTAGGAAAGCAGAAGTAACGTTTCTTTGAATCGCTCTAAAGGTCACATTTCTTCACTTTATCAACACAAAATAACTATGTAGACGTTCAGGAAGGGCTCAGGATGCTCCCAGTGATTTCAGTTCAATGATTGGAAATACGGTTTGGCCAGAAATCCTTCCTGTTCGAGGGGTGGTCTCAGCTTTTTCTCTCTCTCTCTGTCAGCATTTCCAACTGACATTCTAACAGGTGCAGTAACTGCTCTGCTGATTAGGACCGGCAGTTTGTCCTGGTTGCTTGGCAACCTCGGCCTGAAGGAGGACAGGGGGGAGGGGCTATTTTCAAAATAAGTCCCTTCAAATAAAAAAAATAAACATGTTAAAAATGACTATTTGAGGTGTGTTTTTTGAAGACAGACCCCCAGCAACAGCCCACTCGGCACTCTAAAGATTTCTGCTAGTTATACATCATATCATATTGACTATTGCTAATATGTCTTTAGTGCTATAAATGATACATGACTCCTCAACTTTATCTGAATGCCAAGTCTTTTAAACTCCTGCTTTGTATAAGTTTAAATCTCATTTTTATTAAGTTGGAACCCCTAACGGCAAGTCCATAAAATATTAACAAGTCATGACTTGGCATTTATATGAAAATTTCAAAGGGTCCATTTATATCAAAGAATTGCCACTATGGCAAAAAAAAAAAAAAAAAAACACACGAACTAAAACAAAATGCTGAAAAAGCTTCATGTCAAAAAAACGATGAGTTTCTGCTGCATTACATTAACTGCTCAAACATCAAAAATTGCATCTGCAGCGCGATACTATCGATTTATAAACTCAATATATTTTTAGCATAGAGACAAGATAATAAACCACATTATGAGGAAGTTCAAAGGAAAGATGAGGGCAGAGGAATCAAATGGCTCTGTATGGATTGTTTGGTGAGTTTGAAATCACTGCAAACACCCAAGTGCAGGTGTTAAACTGCAATGTAAGATGTCACACACTGATGGCATTGGCTGCCACGCAAGGTGCCAACTGCTCATTGGTTTCAAGAGCCAACCATTCATACATATTCACACACCGATGGCGCAGCCTTGGTTTAAAGTTCAGCATCTTGCACAAGGACTCTTCGACATGCAGACTGGAGGTGCCGGGGATCGAACCGCCAATCATCTGATTAGTGGATGACCCGCTGTACCTCCTGACATATTATCCATACATGTATATCCAAATATATATTCTACATACAGTATATATTTATAATTTCTCAGTATGAAAAATGTGTTACATATTGTTTCATGTTGTAAATAGTCCCAGTTGTCGGGGCAACTTTTTAAATTCTGACAAGGTCTGAGGTTTGTGTAACAAAAGCACACAAAAAGTGTATACTGCTATCAATGAACCATATGCAAACTTAACTATCAATAACTATGTTTTAATAAGGCGACAGCAAAAGAGCTCAATAAAGTCAAAAAAAAACAAAAGATAAAGTACCTCAAGAATGATGGAGCAAGTTTATAGATGAATAGAGTATAAAAACAGTCATAAAATGAATAAAAACTTCATGAGAACAGAAAAATAAAACAATAGAATGATGGATGGATCGACAAAAAGTTTTAGCCTTTTCAATTTCCCCTTTCCGAGGAGTTTGCTTGAGACGGAGTAGAGGGCATGAAAGCTCCTCTGCCTAATTGAGTCTGGGCCTCAGGGACAGAAACAGTAAAAACAATTCCTTTGACCGTGCAAAGCAATTTACTTTTTTTTCTTTCTTTTTTTTTGCTGAAAAACAAAAGTGCAGAATAGCACACATAAGAAATCCATGTTGAAAGTTTACAATACAGTGATGTCAGTTTACTGCAAAAGAAACATTTTGTCTCCATCCTGTAGTTACTGGACTCGTCCTGAGACTGGACTTTCATTTTTTTAATTTGACTTCTAAGTAAACAAAGAAATTTTCAAACCAATTACATTAACTTTATTTCTATTTACTCCTTGAATAATTTACTATTTTCAGCATTTGGACGTGTTTGCAGTAACCACATCTTAATAATTCAAAGACAGGAGGCGTTCGTCAGACCAAACTGTAGGCTGTAAGAGTATAGGTATAAACAGCACACCAACATTCTCCTTTAGATTCAACAAGACTGTCCTTTTTTATTTTATACCCATTAAATTATATTTTTTTAAAAACAGTTTATGCAACAATCTCCTTACATTCGAAGAATATTTCTGTTTGAAACGTCTGCAACGGTTTGAGCAGGGCTTATATTTGAGTCTTAAGAAATATATATTCAGTGGAGTACTTAAAAGTTTTACAGTTGGTCAAATTAAGTTATCATCTTGCCAAACAGTTAAATTACAGTCATCACCTCATTGACATCCATTGATACGAGTCAAAATATGTGACTAGTAAAGTATCTTCTTCTCATGTTCTAGTTCTAGTCTTTCCTCGAGTATATTTTCTGAATCTTTCTGAGAGGAAAAGATGAAGATATCGTCTAAATTTGGCTATCCTTGTTGGTTTGATGAGACTTTTTAAACCAGGTATGTCTTTGCCTTTACCTTAAGTTTCTTAAATGGCAATAATAATTACACTAGAATATAATTTTTCAGTCCTCTACCCACCACTGACTGTAATTATTTCTATTTTTTCTTACTAACAGAAGTTTCTTACAGGGGTAATACAGTCAACCTTGAACCCTGAGCCCTCTGATTTATGAACTAAACCCAGAGGCGACGAGCGCCATCGGCAATGCCCTGCTGTCCCATCATTGCTTGTTTGATTGACAGAGCGGAGTGGCCTGGCCTGCCCGCTATACACGCTTTGTTTCATACCTGATGGAGCGGAGACAGCCTCAATCAATCAAACTCTCTGGAGAAATATGAATATGAATCACAAAACTGAAGCCACTTTTCACCGTGGAACCAATTACAGACCAACATGATTCATATGTTTACCAGCGAAATTTGCTGCTGTCATCCAAATTTGCTTGATACGAGCGAGACTTACTGAGTCACAATCAAAACTTAATCAAAACGGTGAAATAGCCATTTTAAAAAACTGACCTCATGAGGTCTGATTTCATGGAAATGAGCACCAGGTGCAACGATTGCTCACATTATCCCATGCGGTGTGTCTGGAACCAGGCTGGATTTACTCCCAATCATTTTACACAACAATTATGTGTAAAAGTCTGTATTTATTTTACCAATTGTTTCAGTTGGATATACTGCTGGTAGCAACCACTGCTGGCACAGTTTCAAAGCAGCTTTCATCCATGAAATCTGTCTGATAACGACCCAACCTGATGAAAAGAAGCGCCAGGTCCAACAATTGCTTATTTTTATCCCACGCAGTGTGTTATAGTGGAAGACAACCGATGCAGCACCTGGGATTCCTCACCACATCCTAAAATGACCAGCATGGTAGAAGTAGAGTTTGACAACTTCTACAACTCGCTCCATGACGTTGGCATGTTTTCAGGAGGATGAAAAAATGAAACCAGCTTCAAAAATGAACCTAGAAGAGACACCAGAAATGAAAATCTATGTTCACACCATCATCAGTGAACCATTTAATATTTAAAAATGGATTTATGCGGATAAGTGACCAACAATGATTTGCAAGTCTGCTTTACATGTTTCCACAGGGCACATTAGACTAATCAAAGCTTGTAATCATAATCCAGATTGATGGCCATCTGACACGTATCGGTCTATCTATCCTTGAATCGAAACTCAAAATGTCATTCATCCAAAACTATCCTCTTTTCACACACAATGTAACAAAACATCTTTTCACTGGTCAATAAGACTGCTGCTCATAGGATGAAGAGATTATGCACATCTTCATCCATCCATCCATTTTCTGTAACCGCTTTGTCGTGGTCGCAGGTACACCCTGGACAAGTCACCAGCTCATCACAGGACACATAAACACACACACTCACATTCACAGCTACAGGCAATTTAGAGTCACCAGTTAACCTGTTGAGCACATGTCCTTGGACTGCTGGAGGAAGCCGGAGTACATGCACATTTCATATGTAGAAAAAAAGTCAAAAATCACGGTTGAAAATGTGGTTTTCATCGGACAGTGAACTCGCCTTTGAGGAAAGAGGGAGAACACTCTTTCTGCTCCGACTGATGGTGAATGCATCCAGGTTTAGTTTTGTTCATAAATTTGAAGTTACTGTAGACATTATTATGAAAGTGTGTTCTTTCATTGATTAGATTTTTGTGAAAATGTTTGATTTAGCTCTTGTTTTGTCACTTATATGAAGAAATATTAGCAGGTCATGAGCATAGATATGTATGCAAGTCTCTTTCCCTTTAAAGGTCAATAAAATGATAATCAAATTGAAAATGGGCATTATTCTCACTGACAGATCGCACATAAAAATATGATAAAATATGAACTTGTATAAATTTGTATCTGCTCTCATTAAAGGATATGCACAGAATGATGCAGACTGCAGAGAAACTATTACTATTAATAAAGATTATTCTTCTTAGTATGAGTTAAAATCAATGAAATCCTAGTAGTGAACAATTAACTTGAATAAAGAAAAGTCACATTGTTGTTAAGAGCATCTCAGTGAAACTCAGAGAGCATATCAGGTTTCCAATAAACAAATGGAAAACATTTCTACAGCACAGTGAGAGCACTGGCAGCTTATCAGACAGGTGATATGTTTATGAAAAAAAAAAACGTTTTGCACCGCTGGCTCCATTATGGCTTCCAGCTCACGAAGGCAGACTCAGCAAAAATCCAGAAACACGGTTCAACTAATGCTGCAAATTAAAGCTGTTCAAACAACATGAGGGGATCAACAACAACGACATCACAAACAACTTAAATTAAATGTAATTTTAGAAATGGAGCGTCTCCAGTCCTGGATCCATTAATGCTCACAGCTTATATAACATCCTGGAAATGACACAAACAAATTAACATTCCTGCCAAATTAAAAGGAGCAACATGAGCTTCATGTGATATTTTTTTTTTTTCCCCCATCTAAAAAGGTGCGACAACATTAATGATGTAACTTCTCGATTTTACACTGAAATTATGTTCAGTAAATATTTATATTTACAGTTTTTACATTGATGCTGTGTCACTGTAGCCTGTTAATCAGATTGTTCCAGCTAGATAGGGGATCCACGCCAACCATGAGCTCAGTTCTGCTCAAGATTTCTGCCTGTTTAAAGGAGGTAATTATTGAATTGCTGCAAAAAGTATTACAAAGAGTACAGTATAAACCTGATCTATGTGGAAAGTGTCACACATTAATTTCTTGTCTTAGTTAGGGCCCGAGCATGGCACGCTGGGCGAGGCCCTATTGGATTTCTAACGTTTAACAACATTTAAAAGTAAATCGCATTTTCGACGGCCTACCCCCCCAAAAGTCCGGTGTAAAATTACACATTTTGGGGGTCTCGTACATAGACATGCAAAAATGGCTCGACAGTGCCACCTACATGTATGTTTTCGGAGGGGGCCCTCGCCACGGTTTCATCCACGTGTACAAAATTTGGAGGGAGTATGCAACATGCCAACACACACAAAAAAGTCTCTTGGTGACCCGGGCTACAGTGAAGCGTACGGCGTCCAATTTTTGTCAAAGTTGGCCTTTTTGTGTTTTTGGGGTCATTTCCAGGGGTCGCATTTGAATGAACTCCTCCTAGGGATTTTACCCGATGTGTTTGAAACTTGGCATGAGTGTCCTTAAGGCCTCGACAATGAAAAGTTATCAAAATCACAACTTTTCATCAGAGGGCATGGCTGTGACGGGGCGTCAAAATCAACGGTGCCGATTTTTTCGGGGAAAAAATGAAACTCCGTTGACTTTTTGGCTGATTTTCAGGCAAAAGTGAGTGTTGGGCTATCATATACTTCCTCAGAACTGTCTGAAACTTTTTGTGGTTATTAAGACCAATATTATAAAGTGTTATACACATTTTGGCATGCGCACATGTGCGAGGGCCTGACCATCACTGCTTGGAGTTTTAATTATGATTTGGAGCTGTATAAAGAACATTGAATTGAGTTTTCTGCGTTGGACCAGGAGGGGTTTTTTTCCCCACTTTGTTTAGCCCTAACCAATAATGTACCCATCCTTTCAATGTAAGTTTGTAAGTAACAAAACACTTCTGACAAATATGAAAAAAAAAAAAAAAAAGCCAAATAAAGAGTAGTGAGTGATTTCTATGAGTCACAGACTGAAATCATATCCAAACTTTACCAGTTGTCAGATTGGGGACCGAATGGAATTTTATGCTCTGTACCAGTCAGGTTTTTTATTTTGTTTAGCTCTAACCAATAAGTAATAAATAACGTGTCCATCCCTCCATGTGATTTTCACTTCACAGAAGCTACATTGAGGGGCAGCATTTTTGACAAATGTCAAAGAAATATACTGAACTGAAAGCAGTGATTTCACAGACCGACAAACACATCCGAGCTTCAGTTGCCAATTTTTGTGACCATTAGCTTTGCAGGCAGATGAGGTCAAAACTTTGACTGGTGTTTTGTTTCAAGTCAGTGAAAATAGCAATTACTGGCCACAACACCGGACCTATTTGAACCGCTGAGTAATCGTTTAACAGCATTTTGTGTGACAGCATGTGTTTCTTCTGCCAATAACTAAATGACTGTTAGGTTCAGGCCAAAGATTCACAACAAGACGTGACCGTTTCAGAACGTCGCTGGGAAAAGCTGCAGCAGTGTGAACTGGCCCAGTCTCAGCTCGACTCAAGCCAGCTGTTGGCCTCGACTCAGCTTTGTCAAGCTGCCAGTGGTTGGTTTTAAAGCAAGTCATCCGTTTCAACAGCCAGCAGTCGTCAGTTTGTTGTCTGGTTGAAATGGGAAAGTTTTGGACAGAGGAAATAAAGGATTACCTCATCAATTTGTTTGAGGATACATAAATAAATGTTCTTTTAAAGCTGTGCCCAAACCTTTTTTAAATCAGGTCATTGTTGGGATTGACCACCAAATTTGTTTTAAATATATTCCAATGATGACACTTTTATGATAGAGCTGGTCAAGACTGTACATTTATATTATTTTCAGACTCAATAATTCCCACTATGAACAAGCAAAGAAAAACTTCCTTTAAATCTTGAGCAGAACCCAGCTCATGGAGACTAGCAGGGGCATCATGTGAGAGTGATTGACACACCGGTATCCTGTTAAACTAATCACACTCTCCATATAACAGTGTAGCATGCTGGACCTGGGGGGAGAGAGACACACGAGACAAGCATGAACGCTCACGGCTGTCGGCAGCACTGATGATACGCCTGCGAACGACACCGACTTGCATCGTGAATGAAATAAACAAGTAAAACGTCATTGCTGTTTGAGTCATATATGCCGAGAACCCACAGTGGCATCAGACAACGCCACATTTAGACCTTGAACTTCAAAGTTTGAGTCCTGACTAAACAAACATTTGAAAGCTCTGAGGCAAATATAGGGCAGAACATGCTGCCAGGGTATGCTGGTATTGAGATATTTACCTTCAATATACCAGCACATGCTGAACTAGTACCAACAGAGAGCAGAACCCAATCATATTTTCTCAAAATTGGTAATGGGAGCCAGTTGGATCCAAAAAATATGCAGAGCTTCCCAGCAGACTTTCAGTTTATGAGATAATAAAGAGTAAGTATGGGAGCATATGACAGACTAATTTTACCACCTTTATCGGCCAAGCTAAAATGAAGTTACAACAAGACCACTTCTCAACTTTTATACAGTCAGCAGGATTGTAAAGACTGGGGAAGAGAGATTGAGAGCAAGATAGAGACAAATCTGGGGGAGTAATGGGAGGCTTAGGAGGAGAGATAAAGGAAGAGTAGGAGTCAGCTTCAGAGAACAAGAAAGAGGAAGAGGAAGAAAGGCAAGAGCATAAAAATCAATTCATAAGAAGCTCTATTTCTGCTGCAGTCTTAATCACTGTTTCAGCATAGACACACACACACACACACACACACACACACACACAGAGTCACACAAGGGAATTTTAATCACATCCTGCTGAAGAAGCTCTCAGTCACTGAACCATTTACCAAACCTGCCAACAGTAAAAAGCACCAGGGACCAATCCTCATAATGCGTTATCTACCAAACCACCATGTTTCCAACACTTGGAGCAGAACCTTTGTTATCGAGGATGCATCATCAGTTAAGGTCATTCCACAAGGCACAACCGAAGTAAACAGTAGTAGTGAATTTCCAAATTTGACCAAATCACTAAAATCACAAAACTGTATCAGAATTTTCTCTTGACTTTTTCGCTGTTGCCCTTTCCATACTCTCCTTTCAACTTTAAGAATATGACATGCGGCGGTTGGTAGGTAGTGGGTTAAGCGGCCGCCCCGTATGTGGAGGCTATAGTCCTCGCTGCAGCTGGCCCTGGTTTGAATCCCGCATCGGACAGCTAATTTACTGCGTGTCACTCCCCCTCTCTCTGCCCCCTGCTTCCTGTCTATCTTCAGCTGTACTATCATTAAAGGCATAAAAGGCCAAACAAATAATCTTAAAAAAGAATGTGACACGACTGATGTCGTCACAGTTCGCACCTCAGGTAAAGGGAAACCTGCAAAGTTTTGTTTCCATCTGGAAACAAACTTTTCAGGTTCCAGACAAATAATTTTTTAGTAAAAATGCTCCGAGCAGTTCAAAATCAGGACGGAGACTTTAAGTTGTTCCAATGGTCCCAAAATGTTCCATTCAACCTGAATATCCCATATTTTTTCCCCAAAATACAGACTTTCCCTGCACTGTTATTAATGTCTGTATGAAATAAATATGTCATCAACATTCATTTATCTGACATTTTAGGAGAATTTGTACAAAGTAGAGTATTTTTTTTATTCAAGACTGTTAATTGTAGAATAAAACTTTATTTGTACAGCATTCCTATGGTATTTTCATGTCAGTTACATGGCACAACTGTGTTGGATATGGAATAAAACGGCCACCTTATACATGAAATCAACAATGTACAAATATTATTTTACCGTTATACTGGATACATTACGGTAAAAATATGGCAACCACAGCTGCCTTTTTACCGTAAAAACACCTGTTTTGTTCTGTGACCTTCACTGTCAGGTTAACGGTAATAAACAGGTGGTTAATGCTGTGAAATGGTCGAAGTTTAGTTAGGCTGAGGTGCCATAGCGAGTTGGTTAGGTTCAGGATAAGTGGTTTGGGTCAAAATAAGTACATAAGTACTTATGTTTTACTATATGTTTATTGGTTATGTCAGCTGAGTTGATTTGTAAAGCAAGGGGCATTTGCTTTCAGAATAACAGGTTGCTGAACAAATGGGAAACATTTTTCTGGTATTTTCTTGATTGCATTATCCACCCAGTAGTCAAAAATATATTTAGTTTACAGTGATATAAGATCCTCTTTTTGCATTTTGTTTCGTTTATTAATTTTCTGCCAATCAATATTGAACAGAATCATTAGCTGCAGCCCCGTGGACGCATCACTTATGTGTTTTTAAGTGCGTGCGCTGTGTATTCCCACTAGCTTAGCTTGAAGCAGATTGAATCTGAGCACTTAAAGGTTCCCCTGAGACAAACAGACAGCATTTACACCACGCTGCTCCATTCAGCTCGATGAACACTGCTGCTGCTGCTGCTGCTCTCTGTCTGTCTGCTCACACTGTGTCTCTATTCTGTGTGTGTGTGTGTGTGTGTGTGTGTGTGTGTGTGTGTGTGTGTGTGTGTGTGTGTGTGTTGTACAGTGTAGCCCTCGGCTCTGACAGATAGAGACGGTGCTTTCTTGAAGCATGCACCAGGCCAGGTGAAACACAAACAGCGCCCCGCGCCTTCAGCCGTTCCTTCTTTTTCTTACATCTTTTCTTTCCTCTGTCATTCACGCTGCTCTTTCTTCTGCGTCTGAACCTGCGGCAATTACTCACGTCTTTCTCTCCCCCTCTCTCCCATTTTTCTCCCCCCTTGACTCTCTGAATATACAAGCTCGGGCTATTTTCATTTCTTTTCTCTTGCCCTTCAACTCTCTCCATTGTTTATTCTTTATCCAACCTTCTCTTTACATTTCCTCCCATCCACACCCTTATTTCCTCTCCTTCCTTCTCCCCTCTTTATATATTAATTTTCCTTCCACCTCTCCCATCCCTCCCTTTTTTCTCTCTACACCTACACTGCTTCCACACATTCTTTCTTCTGCATCCCTCCATC
Organism: Collichthys lucidus; assembly: GCA_004119915.2. Lineage (NCBI taxonomy): Eukaryota > Metazoa > Chordata > Actinopteri > Sciaenidae > Collichthys > Collichthys lucidus. The sequence goes on along the minus strand of CM014082.1, from coordinate 27,787,618 downwards.
CCTCCCAGCACTGACATACGGCCTCAAGCTCGTTTTAACCTCACATTTCTTCATGCCTTCTCTCTTTTTTTTGCTCCCCTCTTTTCGTCGACCATGTGACCCGGAGGGATTCAGGTGTATCTGCATGTTTTTCTCCCTCGTTCCCTCCCTCCCTGCCTTCTCCATCTGCTCTCTGTACACACTGTAGCCCCAGGCTGTCTGTATCAGCGATCGTAACAGGCTGCACAAAGCGCTTTAATAATGTAACAGACACACTGCAACAAGCTTCCAATCCGACTGTGTCATACGTGCTATAGTTCATACACTGTGCTTACCTAAAACTTTACAGCAATTTGCATTTTATGAATTACTCTTTAATAATGGAAAAATAACCTCGCCATTAGCATCTACCAGCTGACTGCTTGAACAAAGACACATTCAGGCAGAGTAACTAATCTCTTGTGTAGTTTTCAACCTGGGCTTTATTCAGCCATGTATTTCATGCTATTTATTTATAAAGGCAAATTACCATCTAATATTGCCCCCTTATTGAATTGGTCCCATGATTATAGTTTGAGTCACTCACACTTTTTTGAAATTCTACAAAACAAAAAACTTTAGGCAGGAGTGAGTGCAAATGCTGCAACCTTGAAACGTGCTATAATGTAGAACTCATGGGCTGCACACGGATTACGTGTCCTACAACACAATCCTACCGAGAAATGAAACATTGTATCTTTTGCCTGATCGTCTGTGTCTGATGGGCCTTTTCATAATGTTGAAAGGATTATGTAGTCGTTGCCCCATTCACAGCTGCTTTCCCCATTAGTCACTTTGACACAAACACGACACAGCAAAATAAGGTCCAGGTGGAAAATACTATTAGTTACTCTTTAATACTGCAAAGCTTGTCTGGCTTAAGACACAGCGACGCTAATTGTTTTCTACATGGACGGTGCTGTTAAACGCTTTCATAGTTTGGATAAAAACGTGGAGGGGAAATCAAACTACCATCCAATCACAGCACTTGAAACCGTGTTGTGGTCACTGAAAAACAAGCAGGCAGGGCGATTACACAATATCTCAAACACAGACTGCAGCGTCTCGATGCTGAGGACCTTTGAGACTAGAATTACTGTAGAATAAATCTAAAGTTACCAGGAGATACCAACCCTGATTTCTAGAAATCACATCTTAGGGTCCTAAATTGTATTCCCAATTACACTGCGGTGACAGATTTATGTATGGAATGGTCCGGGTGGACAGTCGGCATACAATGCACAGGAACTTTGATGCCAGAGAGGTAGGGTTTTGATTACATATTAATAACCATGAGATATGTTGTATCTCAAGTCACTGCAGATTTTGTTTCTGGAGTAAAAGCAGGACCTTGTACTTTAGTCAGCAGCAGCATACGACAGTAAAGAACTGTCATAAGCCACTGTGGCAGTGCGAGAAGACTGACATAACATTTTCATGTGCCATATGCCCTCAGCATACGGCACATGAAAATGGCAACAGCGGTGACATACCGATAGTCTGTGGCACATGACTGAGAATCATCATCGGTACACTGGCGAAATGTATCTGCCAGCAAGCGTCACTAGAATGTGTCTGTAAGAAACTGCTGCATGCCGGTGAGGAATTGTAAGTGTCACATCAGTAACGGGGGGAGGGGTCTGCATTTCCAAACAATTTCCTGTGTCAACTGGAAGGTCTTCAGGTTATATTAAACACCCACTGCCTTTAAAATCCTGAGACCCAACCCTCACCCCTCTCTTGCATCCCGGCCTGCATTGTAGCAATTTCTTCTTTAACTTGCATTCTTAACATCTACCAGTCTTCTTCACTTTTTTCACTAAATCCTCATCTTCCGTGAAACCACAAACTTTTGATTTCAGATGCCATCTGTCGTTCTTTACCTAAAAACACAGATGAAAGCAGGAACAAACTTCCTGTTCTGTTTCCGCCTGAACCTCCGTGAAAGCCAGGCGAAACCACAGAGAAACACGACCGGGACAGACGCTAACATCTGCCATCAATTATTCATTGACTTTACATCAACGTGCAGATTGCCAAGATGAGATCCAACACAAACTGTAACACCTTCTGTCTTTCCAGACATACCCACTCATGTAGGCGACAGAGCGTCAGGGCTCATCTCAGTGTTTGCACACTTAATGAGACAGATCTGTATGTCTACAACGTACTGCTCATCGCTTCAACAAAGGATGACTGATTCCAAAAAATACTTTAGTAAGGTTTAGTAGTCAAATGATGGGGAATTATACCTTAGGTGAGGTACATAGACAACATTAAACAAGTAAACTTTCAAAACAAAAGTCTGAAAGGAGTGATTCGTCTTCATTTTGGGAATACAAATCAGCCTCGAGGAACATTAATGGATGATGCTAGTATTATTGTATCTTTTTTATTATCATCCATAGTTTCCCTGAAGAGACCTAAACCAACATTGAATTCATCCTGCTATTACTCAAATACCAAAAACTGTTTGTGCAATCCCGTCCTGATATTTCTTATATTCCTCAGTGCTGCTTTAAAAACAAAAACGATTAAAAACACATGGAAGAACGACACTGTTGTGTTTGACCGACATTTATTTATTGTTGATCTCAGCTTGTCAGAAAAGTGAGAAATTGCAAACACAGTCAGAATCCTGTATGCTGTGTTTTTTGGCTTATGTAGCATAATATTAGGGTTTATTCTGCAATATTTATGATTAGAAATGTTTCCACAGCATGGTCTGAAATTAGAAGCAGTGGTCTGCTGTGGAGAAATAAGACACCATATGATGTAATTAACCAAAAAGAATCAAGTTATTAACAAATCTGTGTTATAAATATGATTAAAGTTGCATTGATCAATATTTTAATATCAATAATGGATGGAATGACTACATGTAATATCAAAAAGTATCTAGTTGTCATGGAAAATGTCACCTGAACCTCCAGTGCCCCCTTAAAACCTTTGGAGCTCTTTAGCACCTTTGAGCTCATTGTTTTGGTTTCAAGACTTGTAATTTTACTGTTTTAGTTCACTCTGATGAATCCACTGCATAATATCAGTAATAACTAGAAAATTCCCCCAGAAATTTTGAGAGTGACGAGTGGGCTGTTGCTGGGGGTCTTAGCATGTTAGCATTAGCATGTTAGCAATTAGCATTAGCACTAATTTTAACATTGGCATTAAAGTTAAAATGAAGTCTCTCGGTGAAAGTAATACTTCGGCTTTCAGTGTGAAATGAATATATTTGGTGGCATTAACTGACTCTTGCATTCTTAACTGTATGTTAAAGGAATTGGTCTCCATTTTTCTAGGTTTTGAATTAAATGTTGACATTTTGATTGCCACAACAGCAGTAAAATCTACAGGACCTGTATCGTTTACCTCATCAGTATGGTTATTACTTTATGGTTTCTAATCCCGCAGGTCTCCACCCTGACTAAATTACTTTGTAAGCAAAGCTAGATATTCCAATTTCCTGTACTTTAAACTTGCAAAGCAGCAGAGAGAGAGGTCAGATGTCGTTCAAGCAGCTGAGAAGGAAGTGAAAAAAACTATTTATGCTGATGAATTTTATTCAAATTTTGAATGGATCATTGGTTAATTTTCCTTCGAGTCCTTGGCCAGTTTATAGCAGCGCAGCTGAATAGTGAGCCTGTGTGTTGGTGATGATAACCCTCATCCTTTTAATTCACTCCCCTTCCCGCTCTGTTGTTGCTCTCCATGCTCGTGCAATTGCATTTTTTAAACCAGCAAAGGGTGCAGAGGTAATGCAACTGTAGAAAGCATAAACAGAAAATGTATGGTGCAGATGTGTTGAGATGATTGATTACACAATGATTGTAGTATACCGGGTCAACTTGCAAAGAAACACTGTATAAAAGTAGAAAAAATACAAATAGACAATATAATTATTCATTGAATCTGAACTACTGTGCAATGAACTTCCACAAGAGAGCACATTTAAATGTTAGATGTCACTTTTTATGAATATTACAAGGCTGTGAGGACGACTAGTGGGGTTGTTTTTAATTATTTCCCTCCCTTGTGATCCTGTAATCATTTATATTTCCTGTAAAAATGTAACACAATGAATCAAAACTTGGGACCTTATTGAGAATCATACACTCCAATTTATTTACCCACCAATTAGTGTGACTGCCCAAGCCTTAAGCATAACAGAATTAGTCCTGTCTTCAATTGGGTTTCATTAGCAAGGTTATGTTTTAACGGTTTTGCATTTCAATGAGGATCTGAGCTCCTGGCTTCCTTCTCTCACTTAACTCTTGGTTTCAGTGTTCAAAGGATTACTGGCCAGGGAGGTAATATTTCTCTTCTCTGACCAATTCTGTCTTTGACTTTCTTTGTCCTTCGTACAACCTATTATTTGTTCATTCATTCAACCTCACGACGGGTTACTTACTGTGGCAGCTTTGCATTTTAATAATTTGAACTTGTTTGCTGTTTTTGCTGTCTCTCTCTCCCCCTAAAATTCAACACCAAGTTACTGTAACTTTCATGCTTTTGTATTTCAGTGATCAAGGACCTGCTCCAAAGGGACTTTGTCTTTCGTCTCCAACCCTTCATTCTCATCATGGCCTTAAATTCTACAGCCTGATTGAGGTTTCTTTTTCGTGGTTTGCATTTCAATTAGGCTAACCCCAACTTTAGCTCCTTTTTTTTCTTCTTCTTCTTCTTTCTCCTTTCTCTCACCCTCTGCCTCTTGGTGCGCTGATCAAAGACATATTTCCCAGGGATACATTTGTCATATTCGCTTTCCCTCACTGCCTCGACACAAGATAATGTGCCAATTGGTGGAGGTTTTTCGCAGTTCCACAAGGCTTAGAGACACGGGGAGCAGAGACTTGAACCCTTAAGACAGAACAAGTAAGATAAAGTAACCTTCGACAGCTTCAAAGTAATATCTTTATTCATGGGTTCAGTGAGCATCAGATACAGGCAACTGGACCCCCTGTTTCATTCATCATCTCAATGGGATGACAAAAGGTCAGTTCATTTGAAAATCAAAGTCGTGACATTTTGGTATCGATAAAGGTTTTCAAAAACACCATAAATTAGTAAGTAAATTAGTATCCAACTGTCAGAGAATATCAAACACATTATAGTTATTCTTCCTAACTACATGTCACAAAAACTAAGGTCAATCCCTTAATCGCCCGTGCATTGTATAAGTTATTTGTTAACACTATTGCTGTGATTGCCTGTTTCAAATGCAACCAATAACTTCTAATTTGAAATTTTGCTAAACGAAAAACTGTTCTAAAAATATGTTTGTATTAGGGAGGTATACGTCAAAACAAAATACTGTATTCAGACCACTTAAACCGAGAGCAAGTCATGACCAAAACCAGAATGTACCAAGACAAAGACCAAGACTGTTGAGACCAAGACTAGACTGTATATAGCCTACTTAGGCAGCTAATAATCGCCAAATATCTTTAGGTGTTATGTAATTTTGCATACATTTTTATGCTGATTTGCAGAGTATAGTATAGAGCAGGGGTCTCCAAACTACATCCGGCCTGCCTAAACAATTGGAGTGGCCCACTTAACGATCCCAAACAATCCCTCTAAACATGGCCTATTTTTCAAAATTGCATTTTCCTTTTATAAAATATCCACACTTAATGATTGAGCTCGGCATTCTAATTATTATCTAATCTAATTTTAATTCATCCCCTCACACAATGGTAAATTTCAACGTGACTTTGCTCGTGATCATTGTGAACTGTCTGCCAAATAAAAAATGTAAAAAGCACCGCAACTTTACCACAATTTTTTTGAAAACCTCATTCAACATCAGGGAATTTAGGCCGCAACTATTTCAAAAAAGGCCGCGAAATCCTGGTGGGACTGATATCATTTCAGTTATAGACTGACCCCGGCCCCCATCACTGAAAGGCAAGTTGATGTGGCCCGCACCGAAAAAAGTTTACGGAGCCCTGGTATAAAGTATATAGTTTTTTTTCTGTGAGTTCATCAAACACAACGTCATGTGACAAATTCACACACAGAAATGTAGATGCGGAGAAGTTGGGGACATTTTGTTTAACGTATGATGTTTGGACTGTAAACAGCACCCAGGTGAAACTCATCAGGTTGAATATGCATATTCAGAGGATCAGGGTCAACATATTAAATGCAACACACCTAACCAGCTGAGTCACCATGCTGCCGCTGCAATACACCCGAGTCGCCTTATTAATGTATTCTTTCATTTACACGGTGTACTTTGCCTTCGGTGTCGTTTCTCTCTCTTCATCACTCTTTCACACGTTCATTAACCGCCATTTTGTGCCTTTCTGTAATGCAGTATATACTGTAAGTGCTGCTTTAGAGGCTTTGTATGCGGATGTCTCCCTCCTTCTCTCTATCTTTCTGTACGCTGGGGGAAGAAAAAGTGATGGAGGGGGGGAGGTTGTTCACGCCTCATAGTAACTTTCGCTCAGAAGAGCTTTCCATTTCCCGAGCCTTTGTTGAGATATTACCACAACTAATCCTGAAGGCAAGAGTTCCCTTTACTGCTGTGTGTGTGTGTGTGTGAGAGAGAGAGGCAGTTGCTTTGTATGCAAATATACACCTGTGCATGCATGTTGTGTTGTCTAAGCATGTGTGTATGCACACTTATTTGCATTTCACGTGTCCGTGAGAGTGTAAAAAATTATTTTAACCATGCCCAAGTATGTGCATGAACGTGTGTGAGTGTATCAGTGTCAGACATATTGTGTGTTTGTGTGCGATATAACCTATAGCAGGTCTGGCTTCAGCACCCTGATACTGCAGCAGTGTTTCCCGCCAAGATGTGTGTGTGCATGTGTGTGTGTGTTGTGTGTGTTTGAGTAGGTAAGGGGGGGGTGTGTGTGTGTGTGTGTGTGTGTGTGTGTGTGTGTGTGTGTGTGTTTGTGTGTGTGTGATAAGCCCTGGTTGACTGAATCCATTCGGGAAAAGTACAGGAGGAGGTTATCCCCTTACTGCAGAGGGTAGACACACACACACACACACACACACACACACGCACTCTAGATTTCTCTCCATCTTTCCTCTCCTGCGTTACATACATACACTGTCCTCCTTGCTTTCCAAAACTTGAACTCCCTTCTGTCTCTGTCTCTCTCTCTTTCACACACACACGCACAAACACACACAAATGCTCACACAGCCCATCGTCATCTTTCTCTTCACTAATTAGTTTTCTGCATTACTCTTTCTTTCGCTCTATCCACATTGCTTTGTCGTTCTCTTTGCTGCTAAATTTGCTTCATATCACTCATTCTATCGCCCATATGCACACTCGGGAACACACACACACACACACACACACACACACACACACACAACACACACTCACACACAGAAAGCTAAGGCTTGGCAGGAATAACTACCGCAGTACCAGGGTGCTGAACTCAGATTTGGTTGCAAGTCAGACACATGAGCACACACACACACACACACACACACACACACACACACACACACACACACACACACACACACACACACACACACACACACACACACACACACACAGATACACAATGCCTGGCAGGACTACTGCAGCACTGGGTGCTAACGTTCTGATCACCTGAAGGTGATCCTGCTATTTCACCCTTCAACGGCCAACAGGGCAACAGCACTGGCCCAGACACACACCAGAGAGAAAGACACACACTGCAATACAAAATCCCCACAAGCCTCTCACACACAGGTACATTCCTACATTACCATAAGTGGACCAGTTATTTATTTTGACCATGTGGGGTCCATTATATATAGTCATTAAAAAAAATAACATTTTTATTTAAGATCTTTTTTGTGCAAGTTTGTTGTCTCCGAAACAGGTTTATTGCCAAGTAAAAAAAAATACAATAAGGGAGATAAAAACACAGATATTTATGGTTTTCAAAATGTAGTAAATCCAAAAAATGTTACCCAGAGCTGAAAGTTTGTTATTGGAACAAGGTTTTTGTCCCGATGGACCTTTAATCATATTACTATAAATGTTACCAGGCCAATGACTGTAATCTTTATTTTCTATATGGAAAAAAAATAGGAAGAAAGAAGCATATTACCATCTTCCACACTGAATGCAATGACCATGTTCAGGGTTTTTCATGTAAATAGAACTTGCAGTATCCTCAGAAATGTATAGTGAACCTTTGAAACATTACCAGGTACAATCTGACCATGAGGTTATTTGTGTCTATTCATGTGAGCTAGTATGAATCACAGAAGCATAGAAAGATTCAGGGATTTTACTGAGCTTTGATTACAATGAGCAGATTGAAAAAAGGATACTGAAATAACTCCATCACTAAGCGATTTGTCACGTCTGAAAGTCTGGATCAACGAGGGCTAGGCAAACTTATTTCAAGGTTTTAATGAACCAAAATCACATAACAGACATATTTCCAGCTAGTTCAACTTCTTCGCTTACTTCCCCCCAAGTAGACCCCATTTTTGTCTGGTCTCTATATGAATATAAAGTAGTATCATAGAGTTCATGGTGCCCACAGATGACTACACTCACAACAGTGCATGTCTGCACCTCCACTGCTGAAAACTGGTCTAGAAGTAAGAGTGAAGATAAATCCATGTTTAATCCCAAAAGTAAGCTCTGAGCTCTTCCTCTGATAGACAGCTCTGGATCAGCAGCTGTCAGTCGGTAAGCAGAAACTTTGTCCCGCTCTGCTCCACCTGGATCTCTACATCTTCACCCCCAAGTTGGAGTGAAGGCGTAGACGACTGCGTCACCTCTCGAGACACTATTACGAGACAGTGCAGGCTTAAGATAGCGGCTTGGCATGCTAATTTCAGTAGTTATCCCTGCAACACAATGCACAACTGCTACTCTGACAAAACTAGACTGGAGTTTGTTGTGGTTGCGGCTCACTAAGTCATTGTGAGCGATTTTGCAGCTACACAAAACCTTTGACAGACTCACTCTGAACTTACATAGCGTGTATCATGAAAATAGGAGCTGTGGGACGCAGGACGCAAATAAGAAAATCCATGGAGAGGCAACTGTTGCATACAATATGAGCTTGCAAGAGACTGCTGCACACCCAAACCAATTCAGTAATATTAATTATATATATATATTATAATTGTTATGGAATTTTCTATCCTTAGGTTACATGAGGTCACGTGTGGGCCTTGAGGTCCACATAGAAACATTCTCTTTGACTATTTCTGGGCATGTAGTATTTGTGGTGTTATCTTGGAGTTTAAAGTCGATCCACCAGGATGAGTTCGGCAGAATGCGAGACCGACTCAGGCACTTCTGATGAACTTTAAGTGTTTCCAATTCTCTTTAGCCAAGCGTCAATAAATAATACAGCATAAGACATTAGAGGCTCCTGAACACTTTCTGACCTTTCCTAAACCTCACCGTTGACCTTTGACTTCAGCAATTTCTCCACAACAATAATTTAGCACCAACCATTTAGCCAGTCATTGTGAAAGGTTCTTCAGTTCATCATTGATCTACGATCAAGAATGTTGTGTTAAATCCGGATCTTTGTCTGATATCCTGCTCAATATCAAGGAAGCAGACAGAACTGCTGCCCAGACTGACAAAATAAAAAGAGTAAAACATATTTCTTTGTGACTGAAATAAACCCAAATTTTGATTGCATTCCATTTTAGTGAACCTGTGTGGGGGGGACCGGGACGCGGTTCAGGTCACGGTGAATTGTTTGATGTCGCTGCCCGTTTTCAGCTGTTTTCTTCACAATGCTGCAGTCGATTGTCAGAGCCAGACTGAGGCTTTACTGAAGCTAATCCCCGTTTTTAAAACAATTCCAGACTACATGATTACATCCTCGGCAGCTGACGCTGAAACTGAATGTCGGGGTAAAAATCACGTTTGGTGAGAATATCAAAAGCCTCAAAATTCAGTATGTTCTATTACATTAAGGTAAATGTGTGCATAGTTAAAGGAGCAGCCGAAACTACCATTTGTAAATGCTGCCAGTTTACCTACGGACGGAAATCTCTGGATCATCCATCCATCCATAACTGCTCATCCTTATTGGGGCCATATGTTCGTCAACGAGCCTTTTCCCTTTGACTAAGATGAGATGATGACGAGATGATACAATGTTCTAAAAACACACACATTTAAACAAATTAAAACAAGACAAAAATGTCACGCAAGAAATAAAAAAAACAAAAATGTCCTCCTTGTTTTCGCCGACAACCATTCCTGTTGTCATGTGTTTGTGCCAGCAGTTCTTTTACTGTAGCAACGTCACGGCCACACGTTTGAGATCTTCTTGTTGCTCACGCTCCAAACAGCATATAGGAGAGACACGGCGTACAGACAGTGCGATTATGCTGGACGTGTGGTCCCATTTCCATTATTTAGAAGCTGAGAAAAAGTCACAGTGCCTCGTTTGATGGACGGGAATATGTGTGAATGTGTGAATTAATAAACCAAAAAAATATTCCTGTAATAAATAGAAAAAAGACAAAAATGTTTTGAGTAAAACTAGACTCAAATTTTGAGCCTTTTAGTCGCTTAAAATATGACGAACAAAAATGATAAAATTGACTAAGACTAAGAATAAACTTTGACACAAGACTAAGACTAAATTGAAAAATGGGTGACAAAATGCACACTGGCGTAAACACCAGCTTGGAACACAAACTTTAAACAGAGGTCTTGCGATATGGCATTTTTTTTTTTTTTTTTTTTTTTATATACACTGAACCACCATTTTAGCATTTTAACAACAGAGGTGTGATGTGAAACACAACAGCATCATCTCGTGTGATGACTGTGTGTCCCATCCTGCCAGATCAGCCGTTTTACACGGATGTCCGTTTGGCTCTGTTAGTACCTTTGCTGCCAGCTCAAAAGGTGGATCAATAATTGTCCAACAAAGTCGCCTTCCAGCTCTAATTCACCAGATTCTGAAGGCCAAGGTACGCTTCAAATGATTCTCATTCCTCCGGTAACAATTTGGAACTGGTTTAGGATCAATTCTCCTGATCCTGTAATCTGAATTTGAAGGATGAAATAAAATTACAAATAAGTCTAAAAATAATGGACTTTGCATGTGTGCATGTGTGTATGTCAGTCTCATGTTTGTGTGTGTATGCGTGTTTATGTCACAGTCTGTAATTACTAGTGAATATTGATGTGCGCTCATGTCAAAGTCAAGCTCTGCATGTGCGCGTTGACGTCTCTATACTGATGAATTTCAGAGGTGGAGTGTGTGTGTGTGTGTGTGTGTGTGTGTGTGTGTGTGTGTGTGTGTGTGTGTGTGTGTGTGTGTGTGTGTGTGTGTGTGCGTGTGTGTGTCTGTGTGTGTGTGTGTGTGTATCCGGGCTTCAGGCTGTAAGCCAGGGCAGCCTTGGCAAAGTCAAGATGCTAACAGAGACTGACAGGCTGCCATCTTCCTCATCTGCTTGGCTATCACACAAAGACACACGCAAACACTCTGCAGTTATAGATCGACACTCACGGATGCACACAAATACACAGAATTACGGACGATCACATCGGTTCTCGCACTCTCACGCACAGCAGAATGCAGGAGGAAAATGTCCATCGACAGAATGAGGAAAAATCTTTGCTGACTCTTTGGAACCAAGTAAAAATACAATGTCAAAGTAGAGGATGAAGTAGTACAGAGCAGAAAAAAGAGAAGAGGAAAAAAGGAACTTTTTTTTTCTTCTTGTGATGTAAGAAAGATCTCGGTGTGATCCAATCCTATCCACCACATTGTCAGATTTAATCCGAATCATCATGACAGTCTGTGTTAATTCTGATGCTGTGTCAGGATTCAGTTTTTCAAAAAAAACTAAACTGTCATGACTGGCTTAGGAGTGGAAGGAAGTAACATAAAACCAGGTGTTAAGGTTGATAAACAAAGGTATTTACTAAATGAAAATTCAAATGGCTGTTAACAAAAGGAAGTGAGGTGCTAAAGGGAACAAAGGGTGAGCGGATGCTGTTTAAGCGAACAAATAAATATATCATATCTAAACTAATACTTAATAACAAAACAGCACCCATGGGCTAGTGAATACAACAGAAATCTCTCTAATGTAATCCGTACTATAACTAACTAAACCCTAAGCCCAAGTCCCAGAAACAAACTAAACAAACCTCCACAAGTAACAAGCGAATCAACCACAGTTAACATTTGGCAACAACGAGGCGAGCTCACACACAAAACAATAAGCCGTCCAGATGCTTCGACGCTCCAGGTTTAAAAGCCTGTGCTGAGGCAATTGGGCCCCGCGGATTGGCCGGTCCCTAGAGGTTGCCATGCCAATCCCTGTCCTGTACCTCCTCGAGGACGCTGCCCCTGGCAGCTGGGGCCAAACAGGAACCAGCACCCGCACACCTGTATTTACAGGTGGCATAAGGATTTGAGCAACTTTGACAAAACCTGCAGCTTTTGTGGGGTCTTCCCCATCTGCAGTTCTCGGAACAGAATCAAAGGCGGTCCAAAAAAAAAAGAAGCAGTGAACCGGCATCAGGGTCATGGGTAGCAAGTTCTAAGAAAAGTGTCAAAACACACACAGTGCATCTTAGTTTAGCCGGGGTGTCTACTTCCCAAAGCACCAACAATGGCCATGTGAGCATCAGAACTGGACCGTTGAGCAATGGCCTGTTCTGATGAGTCATGGTTTCTTTTTCCTCACATGGATGTCTGGGAGTGTGTGCATCGCTTACCGAACACATGGCACCATGATGTGCTGAAGAAGGCAGTGTGATGCTTTAGGCAATATTCTTCTAGGAAGCCTCAGGGGGTCCTGCCCTTCATGTGGATGTTACTTTGAGATATAGCACTTACTTTTCTTGGAAGCTGGTATTCCCTGACGGGGAATGCACCCTGCCACAAAGCGTAAATGGTTCAGGAACGGTTTGAGGAAGACAACAACAAGTTCAAGGTGTCGATTTGGCCTCTAAATCCAATCCAATCAAATCGAGCATCTGTGTGATGTGCTGGAGGGTCACACGAGGATTTACATGTTGGTGCCAGATACCACAGTTACTATTTAAAACCATGTTTCCCATCACGAACTACTTATCCCACAACAGAAAGAGTTTCAGATATCCCCCAAATAAACTGCCACAGTGGGACTTTCTAACTAAGAGAATGCATTTATCAAAGACGCAAGAAATATAATGACTGCTCAAACTACAAACAGCTCTCCAAATGTTTGGTATCTCCCTGACCTTGAAATTGGCGCCAAGTGCAGAGTGGTGCACAGGTGGTGAGGTTCATTCTAATGATGTTGGTATTTTGGTGGAAATTAGATCTTTCCTTCAGAATCATGTTTATGACATAATCATCACCATCCGAAGGCAGCAGGACGTATACGATAAAATCTGTTGTAGCCGATTTGAGGAGTGCCCTCACCGTGCATGGCGTTCTAATGCAAATGACATCAGGCTGCTACAAAGTAACCACAAACACATCTACCCATATTACACACTATGGTCCTATTCTGATTACCTGCAAAAGACGCTTCTTTATGTGTTCAGATGTTGCCTTCTTGCGTCACTGTGGTTGGCTGTATTTATTGATCACCACGCCCTCGGATCTATATTCGTATCCACTCAGCCTGTTAACAATTTCACACCCAAGCCCAAGACCCCGTCGCGCCCCCCTCGTTGCGTGTGCGTGATTCAAGCACAGCCTTCAGAGTTTAAGGCCCGCGTGTGATGATGATGTCGTACGCAAACACTGGGCCTGCAGGCATTAAAGGATTGTGCATGCATGTGTGTATGAGTGAGGGATAAAGCGACAAAGTATAATTGGGTGGAATAATGGAGAGAGAGTGTGTGAACATGAGAGTTTGTGTTTCAAACTAGTGGAAAGAAAGGGAGTGTCAGAATGTCTGAGTGTGTGTGTGTGAGAGAGAGAGTGGAATCGGTAATCAATAAAATCACCGCATGGCCGTATGGATAAGGACGACAACTGAGAGGACATCGAGTCAGAGAAATCACGGCTCATTTTGTCCGCCGGCCACCAATCGTCTGTTGTCTTCTTTTCAGCTCTCCTTTCTGTCACGTCGTCTCTTTCCTCCCGGAGTTTTTCAGAATAATAGCGCAATGACTATTGATGCAGAGCAGAGCTGTGGCAAGATTACTGTTATTAAAAGAGAATTACAAGCTAAGCGGTCTTTGCTCGGCTTTGAGGAACACACACGCACACACACGCACACACACACGCACGCACAAATTGTGTGTGTCACTGCTTCTTTATGTTCTGAGCAGCGGCTTCTCGATCAGGTGAGAATGTTTCGTTGTTTCGATTCAAAACTTTAGCTGCAAACTTTTCTGAAGCTGCATATTTGATACGCACAATATTAATCAGTCAATCAAAATGAGGAAGGCAACCTAAGACCTGTGCTCAACTTCTCTTTGCATCCTGACATTCACTCCTGCTGTTATTATCTAGGACTGTCAATCATCTTATCATGTTCCCATCAGCACTGCTTCAACGCTCATATGTACATTTTGAAATATATTAAAAATTAATAAAAAAATATGACAAGTGTTAAAATGCTATAAAAAGAGTGTGTGTTGTATAGCAGGTGTAGATCTACTGTTCTACACTGATTTTGAGCCAATAGGTCACATGACCTGGACGCTAATGAGCTTTAAAGCTCATATTTACATTATGTAATGTATTAAAAATTCCTAAAAAATAAGTGTTAGAATGCTATAAAAAGGTGTGTCTCATACAGCAAGTGCAGATCTACGGTTCTACATTGATTCTGAGCAATTACAATGCTATCAAGGTAATAATGTCATTAATATTTATTAGAAATAAACAATACAAAACAACAACAAATATCGAGATATATCGTGTATCGCGATATAAATTAAAAATATCGAGATACTGGTTACAGGCCATATCGTGCAGCCCTACATATATCCAATAGCACAGCGGCACACCTGATGTCTTTTTAAATAGGATTCTCCCTCTCTCTCTGCCTTCAGTCTGTCCACACTGTTGTCACGGCACCCCACCACCTCCACCTCCACCCCCGGCTCTACCAAGTCTTTGCAGATTCATCAGCTTCATCGTTTCATCCGTCACCAGCCTCAGCAGAGTCATCAGCGCCCGCCACCGGTGTCTGCACTGCACGAGAGGATTTATCTTTCTGCTGCTGCTCAGAGCCGACGCCCCTCAATCCCAAAAATCTCCCTGTGGAGTTTAATCTTTACAGATCATCTGTTATAATAAACAATCACCTTTGCTTCATTTACATGTCAGTGGAGTAAAAAGTGCCAAGTACAAGCACCCCAAAACTGTAAGAGGACATGTGGAAGACAAAAGTATGGCAGCATCAGTCTCGTAGCCACTGTCACATTTACTCTGTGTTTGTGTCTCAGAATGATGAATCCTGCTTCACTTCCTGTTAGTCTTCAGACAGAAATCAGACTTTATAAGAAACAAAACACTGGTCAGACAGACAGAGCAGTGTGTGTGTGGGAGGATTCATTCATATGTTATTATTAGATATTTATCCAAGGTCGCTTCGTCTGCACAGTCTGTTTTGACTCAGCGTAATCACAATTCAAGGAAGCAGGTGAACTAGAATCAGGGTTTATTTGACTAGAAATGACAAAATCACAATTCAGACAAACATCTCACCTCATTACCGACTTCATAGACATGTTACATGTCCTCATCACATGGTCAAAAACATGCTGATACAAACCTCTGTTGACTTCTTAGCATCTCACAGTGTTACGTCAGATCTCATTTCTCCTTTTTAAGCATTTACTGGGGAATCTCCAAACCTGCAGAGGGCGACCCCACCAGAGATGTTTGTGCTTGTGATTGTGTCTTTTTTTCACCTGCTACTGAAGGACCACAATTCCTGATCAATCAGAAAGACGCAACTGGTAGGAGATGAGCAACTTTGATGTGGATATGTGTTGGGGTCATGCTTCTCCACATGTGGGGTTAATTAATAATTAAAATAAATAATTAATCTCCTCTGTAAGTCGCTTTGGATAAAAGCGTCTGCTAAATGCAATGTAATTTTAATTATTAAGTGAATTACAGTTTAATTTGAATAACTGATATGCCAATTATGATTTATGATTTAAGTGAATTTAATTAAGTATAATGATACTTTACGTAGATGGTTTGAGATGCTAAGTTAACTTGAATTACTTTGAAGAATCAAGAACATTTACCATTTATTTATTTGAGACTAATGAATGTCCTTTCTGTTTTTGATGGTTATCAACCTATTCTACTCTATTCTCTCCAATCCCACTATTTATTTATGCAATCAAACCCGTCGTTAAAGAAATGAAAAAGGAAGAATAAGAAGAATTGAGTTGTCCTTTGCATACTTCAAGGTTGATCAAGCTTTTTTTTCCCCAAGTTTGGACAGAACTTGACAGGCAGGCATCATGTTGTTCATGTGTGTTAAAACTGAATTATATGGCACTGTCACCTGCCTCCACTGTGTCTGATCACCTGTACTTCACTGGAGAATCAAGGTGTGGGATGGTTTGTCCATGTTTGAGACACTTGGACTACAACAAGTAAAAAAACAACAACTCCAAACTCATTTCCCCAAATTTGCCTTTTAATATTAATACTCTAATTATGCTGTGGAAGCTTTCTTTTAAGTGACTTTGTTTTAGTGCCATCTCTCTTTGTCACTGAATAAATGACCTGTGGGCATTACCAGAGTCAGCAGAGCAGGCCTTTTTCAGTTAATGTTGTTTTCTAAAGGCTTTTAGGAAATTATGCACAAACACAGAAACTAATAAAGTAGCACAGTTTAGGCACTTATGCCAACGACCCAACGAGCGGCAGTGAAATAAAGACAATTTCCTTCATTGCTATAATATTAACTGAAACCGTGATAACAGTGGCAGTAACCACAGAGAAGTGCTAATAATGAAGTAATAAAGCAGTTCTGATATTTCATAATTTAATAACTGCCACATTTGACATCAGTTAAGTTGATGAATCTTGGCACGCTAAATTATAATTTGTAAGCATCACTTGTTCCCCGTAGAACTAAAAAGAATTCACGGCTCGGTTTGACCAATAAATCAAGTTGACTGATTAATCAGATCTAATTAGAACTCCTTAAATTAATAAGCAACCAGCGGAATGTGTGACATTAATGGATCTCTGATTAGTTTCAACTTCAGAAGTTATCAGTGTTATTGATGAGCAAACATCAGCTTACGCCTTAAGATCAAACTCTTGAGGAAAACACCTGACGTGTGATGAAAATGATTCTCGTGATTCCGACCCCGGAAACCTGTCAAACTTCTGCAGAGCGCTCCTTTTTTTTTTTCCCCAATATGACAGTCACATCAAACCCATTCTGAACTTTAACCCGTAACTGATCAAGTCGCCCCTGCACCGCGCTCTCCCAGCTATTTAAATGCTAATCAATTCATTACTCCGAACATCATTATGCTCTCATCGCGGCTCACTATAAATCATGTCAATCCACGCAAACATCCAAGAGAGAGAGAGAGAGAGAGAGGGGCAGTGGATGACAGAGGAGAAGAGTAGCATTAGTTTTGAAACGAGGTCTGATTGAATCCTCATTTTCAATTTCATAATGAAAGTTTCCCCCCCGTGCACCTTCCTCCCTCTCGAGACACACACACACGCCAACACACACTTGTAACGCTGATAACCAGTCACACACACACACACACACACACAGGAGTCCAGGAGAAATTAGCTCCCTGTTAATTCATTCCTATTGTCTAAATGCATGGTAATTTCTTGGATAGGGGAGGAGGGGGTGGTGGTGGTGGTGGCGGGGAGTGTGTGTGTGTGTGTGTGGAGGAGTGAAACTTCAAAACCGACTGCAGTGTGCAGCAATATAGGAACAAACCGCGCATTACAGCTCCAGCTTAATTATTATGCTAATTGAGGCGCCCGCGGGGCTCAGAGAAGTGATGTAACGCTGAGAAATAAATATATAAATGCCCTTTCAACACTGTTTCAGTCCATTTTCGAATGTATTAGTATGTGGTTTGGGTTTTTTTTTTCAGTTTTTTCAGACGGGAAGGAAGAGAGGAAACGGGCTGCAAGCTGGGATCAGCACATGACTAAAGAGGGAAGAAAGTCTCTTTCTTGTTTGTTTTTTTGTCACAGTGATAAACTGTGTTTTATTAATCTTATACCAACTCATAACGAAAAAAATCCACCTCCACACATCTGCCCTCCATCAAGCTTAGCAGGGTCTGAATTATTTCTTCGTTATCAAACGGTAGAAACGAATAATTATGATCTAATTTCCCCAAACAAGCTGACTACTACATTACTGTTATCACTGAGGTCTTTAAAGAACCCACATATTCCTCTTCAGACATTAATTCCAATGGTGACATTTTTGACAGCGACGCCTCTTCATGAAACTAATGCATCAAAATGTCTGTACTAACTTTTCCAGCCTGTCCTGCAGCAAACTATACGTATCAGCTAGTAGTTCACCCATTGAAATGATATCAAGGGTTAAAATTATGCATAATTAACAGTGTGGCCGCTTTGATTGACAGGTAAGTGCCATTACAGGTGGCTTATTTAGAGCCACCCAGGCGCTATACGACCCGCCTCAGGTCTGCTGATGATCCACGTCTTTGTCGATATTTAGATTAGCCGGGCCGGGAGGCTGAGGAAGAAGCAGTGCGTCCAATGCAGCGGTGGCTGTGCAATTTTCAGCTTTGGAAACTCGGACATGTACTTGGACATTTTGAAATTGTTTTTCTGCCAAGTTACAAGGCTACAAGTTGTATCTGATACTACAGCACAGGGGAAAGTTCAAATAAATGTATATTAAGAACAACATTGATTACTAAGTCTTAAAGCTAAAAATCCTGTTGAAGGTGATTCGAATTTGCCAAATTCGGCAATGCAATTTTCATCCATGCAAATGGCCAGTTGTGCACAGAGTGGTCCACTTTACCATTTGTACTTCAGCATACTTGTGACATTCACAAACGTTTCATTATAATCAGACCGATGTGTTGGCACAGCAGGGGTCTAAATGCATCGTATGAAAGAAACAGTCAAGGTCATCTGAAAGATGTAAAATGTGAAATCCATAACTGTACTATTCTACCCATTTGGAAACATGGAACGCGTTGCAGATTATGTTATAGCCACATCTATATACATTTATTTCCATAACAGAAATCCCAATGTGGGGACTCTGATGTGCTGTTAGTTTGCACTTGTGGGTCATTTTAGGATGCATCCATCAAACTGGCATCAGACACGGGTCACACACAGAAATGTCAGTCAAAAAAAAAAAAAAAAATTGGATCTAAGCAAAAGGTGAAATTGAGTGGAGCTTTGTAGCCCTCAGAGCCGTCGGGGCCAGCGGCTCCTTTGAATTCAGTTATAGCAGAGTCACATTTCAGCGTCTGGCTGCGCACGAGTCGCTGCCAATCATCCTCCCGTGGAGCAGAGCGAGGGAAAGGTGCATCGCCCCTGTGCTTTATGCAAATCAAACTGCGCTGGTCGTCGGCAATGCAGCAGCCAATGCCAATCAACAAACACACAGTATGTGTATGTGTGTGTCCATGTGTGTATGTCTGTGAATAAGGCTTTTGGCTGCATTCGCATATATTTTATTTATGTTTTGTCTTATTTATATGCATTTATTCTGTGTGTACATCATTTATACAACTGTGTGTGTCTATAATAGTGTCTATGTGTGTGTGTGCTTTGAGCTATCTACACACATACATGTTATGGATTAATGTGCCATTGTCCTACAGTGTTTATAGTTAGCCCATAATGTGTGTTTGTTGATTGGTTGCCAGCCTCCGCATGCATGCGTCTCTGTCTGTGTTTAAAGTGCAGCTGTATATAACAGTAATGGTAATGTTTCTGTACATTCATGCCAATGCCTCTCTGTGAGTTGGTTTATGCGTGTGAGCGTTTACGTCGATAAGCTCCGACAACATTGGAGAACGCAGCAGAGAGGAAATGTCGATGCTGTCTGGCTTCTGAAGGGCCGGGCTGGCTGCACTGCATCACGTTATTTTCACTCACTGAAGTCTGTTAACACACATACACAAACAATAATCATAAGTTTAATGCTTTTGTTCCAGGATTCAAAGTTTCTATGATTTCATTAGGCAGCCGTTGATGTTGCAGCTTCAATATGCAAGTTCCAAAAACCGTTGCTCCTCAAATGGCCACTCGAGGCTGACTACAATAGGTGTCAGTCTCCATGTGGTTCACCTGTTCAAATATGATTACGTCTTAAATGTATGCATAGTTTAAGGGCGTGGTCACTTTGACAGGTCGTATGCTGTTCCAGGTGTTAAGCAACCAGGCTTCATCTGGCACACCTCAGCTTCACATTTTTGCCTCTTTTTAGACTAGGTTGGAGCCAGTGGTGGCAGGCAGGGCTCTAAATTAACACCCGCCAAATGCGGGTGAAAATTATTTTTGGCGTGTATTAAAAAAAACTAACTAGCCAGCTTGGCCGGTGATAAATGAGGCACTTTACCACAACTGGGTACGTTTCAAAAGCGAGCTTTAGCCCGCCAAATTTTGTTTACTTGCTCAGATTTGGACATTTTCCGGGTGTATGTTCTGCTAAATACACTACGTAGTTAATTAGTTTCGCTTTTCACTGTTACGATCGGCAGTGCAGGGGGTATTTTATTTTGAAAATCCACCAGATTTTCCGGTCTTTGCTTTTTCCGTGTCTAGTTTGCACTTGTGGGTCATTTTAGGATGCATCCATCAGACACGGATTGCTTTTTCCGTGTCTGGCTTCTACTCGCTCGAGGTGCTCTGTGGAAATTAACGCGTGCTGCTCGCAAGTTTTATTGTTTTTATTTTATTGTTTTACATATTAGACCCTGAATAGTATGTAAGGGTTAATGAGTTATGAAATGTTGGGATAATTTTTTTGTATGTACTTAAATTTCCAACTTCATTGTAAGTTAATAAAATGATCAAATTAATTCAGTTGCTCTCATAATCTGTCTTTTTTGCACAGGAAAAAAAAATGTAGCTAGTGGAAGTTCTGATTGGCTGGTAACTTCAGAAACCTACCAGCCACATTGGCTGGTGATCAAAAAAGTTGATTTAGAGCCCTGGTGGCAGGACTGCAAAGATGTTGTTGGCCAGAGCCACCACTGAGCACAACTGACTAATAAAACGGAAACTGTCGTATTAACATTACCGTCTCCAATAAAATTCCAATCTAAACAACTGTGGCTCATGTTGCAAGAGTAGCAATCATACAGTATCCTTTGAAAGAACAGGCATAAATGAAATGGTACATATTACTTTTTTAATTTTATTTATTATGTTTGTTGTTTGGCTGTGTTCACAGATTCAGTCTTTGTTTCCATGTTTGTTAGAAGTGTTGATCCAAACCCTGCAGTGTTGTTTCTTCTGTTTTCCACCTTTAGCTCAGTTCATCTGGGCTCATGATGGCAGCAGAACGCAGTCCCACTTGGACCCAGCCCAAAACAATTAGACCAAGGATTTGACAGGGGGTGGTTCACCGTGAGTGACAGGAGGCTCCAACTACATAGTGCATTGTACATAGTGACTCTAAAACAGCTAATGTTTCGTGTGTCTTTATCTCAGAATAAAGTCCATTGGCAGCTGCTCCGAGTCCTCTGTGAAATTAGCAGCAAACACACAAAACTGGAAACTTAAGCCAAGATCGTCAAGCAACTAAAAAGCAAGCTATCTGCAGCGGAGATCTTTGGGGACTGAAATCATATCTCTGTACTTTTCTACAACACACTTTTTTTTCTTTTTGGCATTAATGATTGTTCATTTTAAGATGAAATACTTGGTCACAGTTTTACATCATTTTTTTTCCTTTCTAATCTTAACACAGAATTAAAGTAGCTTTGCTTCCCACACTTATTTTAACTGCAGTCCACTGGAGTCAAATTAAAACCTCGCTCGAGGCATCGCTCGTTAATTTCCCGATCTAGATTCCCGAGACATTTTCTCAACAGGCGTCGTGCGTCTCTCTCAGCAGCTATGTGATGTGTAAGGTGAATGCCGATGGTTATGTGCCCTCTAACAGGAACATTAGTCAGACAGCCAAAGGTGATAAAATAAAAAGGAAAGCAATATATCCCACACAACTAAAATATCACTTTAAAGCACCGGGAGATCAGTGCTAATGATTCTATATGCTAATGGTTTCATCTGACACCAACAGTGGAGCAGATGATGAAACATATGGGGCTAAGACAGAGGCCCAGAAGGGACAATTCACACTAAAACACAATTTGCATATATAAACAGTTTCCTGGAAGAAAAGGCTGCAGCCTAATCCTCCAGATTAATCATTCGTGTTAATATGCCTTGAGGGTCGTCCTGCAAAGTCGACACTTTGAGTGGTGAAGACATGGTACTTCCTACACATGAGCTAGGAATGAATCACTGTCAAACATCAGATATAATAGTAAAGCTCAAACCCTGGCATGTAAAACGCTTTCAGTCGGATCCATTTAAAGGAAACTGTCTAGTTTGTGTTGAAGATGGGCTTGAATCGATTCCTGCAAAAAAAAAAAAAACGTCTGTGTGTGTGTGTGTCATCTCCACTGGACGTCTAACTCTCTCTCAAACACTCCCTCTGTCCTCATCTCACCTCTGAGATTGGAAGCCAATCTATTTAGAAATGAGCAATTAGGTCGATGTTGATGTCTCCTTATTAAGAACAGAGACTTTCCAGAGCAGATAGCATCAAGTGATAAAAACAAGCAAGAACAAGAACATCTCATACTCTGGATGAAAGTCAAATACAAACCCTGACCTCGCATTTCAGAGATGACAACAACAATGACACTAAAAAGCAACCAGGTTCCCGGCGAGAACACACAAACGGGTTCACTGATGACAGTTCTGGCAGATAATGACAAACTGCCTTGGCTTCATATTGACTGAAGTGTCCCCACTGACAGGAAGAACTTACAAAGAATGTTGTTCCAGGATGACATAGCCACCATCAACAATTACAAGAAAATGACACCCTCTGTTATAAAAACGATCGCTGGCAAGCAAAGTACTTCATAACTCATCTTTTCAGCTGAAATAGTGAGCTTGGAAATTTGAGTTATGCCCGATACTCCAACACTTAAGAAAAGACAAAACAAACTCACAATGTGACACTTTAACTATAGCAAGGATGAGCTAGTGCAACACATTATATATTATTATTATATTACAATACTGCAATATATTTGCATATGTGCTTAATGGAAAGACTGACTATTTACAGTAGTAGCAACTTAAAAGTTCCCCTTCAAGCTGAACGCCAGCTGATTGGCAGCCGTCTCCCAGCTGACTTCCAGCCAGCTGCCTGTGAAGGACCAGTCACGGCCCTGTCACGGTCCCGTCACGGAAACACGGGAACTTTTAAGTTGCTACATCTGTAACACAAGTTGATCCTGAGATCACAATTTGAGCTGGGTGTCAAACTTTTCCACACTGACTGAAAAGTACAAAACGTATCCGATCCGTATTCTTTTCACTTGTTCTCTGATGAGGTAGTTGTTGATTAAAAATCACAATTATGCCAATTTAAGATAATTTTTAGATATAAACATGGAGTGCAGAACTTTCGGCGGCTGTAGCTCAGGAGATAGAGCGGGTGGTTAACTCCAAAAAGTGATGGCAGCCAGTGCAATTGGTGCATGAATGTGTGTGAATGGGGTGAATGAGATATGTCGTGTAAAAGCGATTTGAGTGGTCGGAAGACTAGAAAGGTGTTGTATGAGTTCAGTCCACGGCAGTGTGTTGTGGTCGATACTCAATACAAAACACACAGTTGAGCTAACAATCAATGAGTCCCGTTCGGCAACAAGAAATTCAGCTTTTGAGTCCAAGGAAGCAGACAAAAAATACTCAGTTTGAGAATCAATACAACTGTTGGCCTGTGAAAATAAACCGGGTGTCTGACGGACAGTGATTCTCCGGTAGATACCCGTTGTCTCGTCAGTGTGCTGCTATCAGGTCTGGGGAATGTCCAACCTGGAAAGCAGGCGGTTTATAAAATATGGAGTTTTAAAATATAAACTATAAAATATGGAGTTTTTGGTTTATTGCCAGGAGTTGACAGGCTAATCGCCCATCGCTCTCAGGATGGACTAAGGGCTCTTCTACTGGTGAGACATCCTTTTCGGTTTTAAACCCCAGCATTGCTGTCTTATATAAAAAGGCATGAATATATGGTACTCCGGTGCAGGAAAGTCGCCACAGACACCACACTGAAATAATATTAGATGCCTAAACAGCACTGTGTGAAGTCGCTTCAGTTTGGCAAACTTCTTCCCCGGTTGTTTTTGCCATTCAGCATCGAGTTTACATTCCTCAAATGAAGATATCAAAAAAAAAGGGCTTATATTTCTGTTGTCATTACGAAACCCAGGTACCGCTGTCAGAATGTCATTAATATGTTAATTTAATTTCTCTTTTCATCATCCTCTGCTACAGAATTCTTCACCTTCGATGAAAAATAAGAAAGATTGAACACTTTGAGTCGAGTGTCTCGGCGTGTAATTTATATGAGCTTAAGTGTGATCCCTGGACGTGCTTTATTTGACGGGGACTTTAATCACAACATATGGGGCTCTGCGGTTGTGGTTAAAGTGCGACTAAATTGCCCAGGCATGTGATTTGGAAGAGGACGGCAATAAAAATACGCATTAGCAAGAACAAAACGGGCTGATCGCTGGTTCTTAATTAGATGTGTGAGACCGAGCGTGTCGCCGTGTGTCTGTGTGTGTGTTTGTGAGGCAGTGAAAGGAATAGAGCATGAAGGTTGCCTCTCTCCAGGTCGTAACGTTTATGAGGGGTCATTCATGTCACCTCTTTACGTTTGCATTTATCTCTCTTTCACACACGCTCTGTAACATAGGAGTCTAACTTGTGTGGACAACCACACACACACACACACACACACAAGCAGTTTCATCATTTCTTGCCTTGTCTGTGTTGGTTTCCTTCCATCCAACACGGCAGCTCGGACTCTGACAAAACGATTCCTGACATCAAAGTAAAGCTCACAGGATCCCTAATGAAGTTTTTCTTCCCTTTGTCATGAAAAAATAATATTCCTTCAATGGAAACCTGGCTGCGGATGCTTTCTGTTATTTCCCTGCACCGGCTTTCTCATTCGCACAGCATTGACACACCTGGGGGAGCTGGACCGGTCTCCTACTGTCAGCCGCCGGATCAGCTCCACTAGAGCGGTTGGACTGTTACATTAAGTACTACAGATGTGAGTAGGAGTTCAACAAATGTTTTCTCACGGGGCAGAACCGCAGGGCAGGTCGAAAACACTATATTTGAAGTTCAACTTTAGCAGGCCAGAGTCAAAGCGCTACAGTCCAAAACACAATGGTGCCATTTACACAACCTATTACCAGTCCGTTTCCATTCTAACTTCAAACACACTACATATCTTTACTTCTCTTGCGAGGTAAAAGCACGTCGTCTTTTTTTTTTTTTTTTTTTTTTTTTGACGAAAAGGTCGTCTCGTCGACCTTTTGCACAGAAGACATTTTGACTCTTCATTAACAAGTGATCCGGGGTGTAGCTTCGGTCTAAGCACACACAACAGCCCCTTCTTCATTGATTATTCAAATCTCCTGACACGGCCGCAGGATCGAGCAGGATTTAATGTTAATGCTCGGTGTTCTTTACACATCCAAAAGGTTACACACACACACACACACACACACACACACACACACACACACACACACACACACACACACACACACACACACACACACACACACACACACACACACACACACACACGTTCTCCTTCATAGCTCTGGATTGGCCATCGCGACCATGGTTAAAAGCCATTGACCGGTAGTACGGGTATACCGGTACACACAAGTCACGGTTCGGTACGTACCTCAGTATGGGGGTCACGGTTCGGTACAAGGGGAAAATTTATTTCATTTATTTTGAACAGACACCAATTGACTGCAAAATCAAAATTCATCTCCTGTTATAAAAGTTAAAAAATAAATAGAATAAAACATAGAACAAATGAATTAATTTGTTTTATGTTTTATGTTTTATTCTATTTACTTTTTGTGGACAGCTCATGCTCCACCACTGCTCGTGCACGCTTGTAAATGGCAGGGACCACAGACTGGCCGATGTGCACACGGGATGGGACACTGCAGCGCGGCTCAAGCACCTTAAATAAATACTTGAAGCCGGGCTCCTCTACTATGGCATATGGGCGCATGTAGATGTTGATATGCATACGCCAATTCTGTGTCGGTGTTAATGTCAAGAGGTGGCTTAAAAGCAGAGGGGATAAGTTGTTGCTCCAATCGCCGGCAGAAAGTCTTTATCCGATCCACCACTCGCGTGCCGTCACCATTATATTGTACGGGAAAGCCAAAGTGCTCCCAAACAGCTGATTTAAATGAAGCCGGCGCCTCCTCCTCCTCCTCCATACATTCCATCACTTTTCCTCTTTGTCCTTTTTTGTAAATACTTCTTTTTCTGGCAGCTTTTAGGCTCATTACTGCCACCTGGATTAAAGTGAGGACTCGACAGTTTTTTAAAACTCAGACGTATTTGTCGTATGACTGCGTGCACCGAACCGTGATGCCCGTACCGTGACGGTTCAGGAAGGATACGAATACCTTTACACCCCTAACTAGTAGAGATGGAGTAAAATGTCTACGCAAGTGTGGATCTCTAAATTCTTTGTTCAGGGGTGGCAGGTGGATGATTTAGAACTGATTCGCACATCATGAGTTGGTGATGTAGGGATGAATCCCTACACTCCATTTATAAATCTATGACCATTGGTCATTGGTTTCACTTGGTCTTCATTAGAAGTTGAGAAAAATGTGGTGCAGTATTGCAAATTACTTTGCATGTTGTATTTACATACATTTTCCTTCGATAGCATTGTATTCGTTGACAGGCCACTGCATTGTTGGGGCAGTGTTTTTTTACTACAACACGGTCGAAAAGCTCCAATTTCACATGCAGTTGGGAGCGAGTTGCTGCCTCAAGCTAAGGAGTTCACGTATATCTCTTGTCTCGTTCACAGGTGATGAGAAAATGGAGTGTGAGATGAGCCGGCAGATTGGTGCCGTGTCAGCGGCAATGCAGACGTTTTCCCGGGCCGCTAAGCTCTCGATTTACCAGTCTATCTACGTCGCACCCTTCAGCTGTTGTCATGAGCTTTGGGTAGCGTCCAATGCAATGTAGACATTTTGCCAAACCGTTGTTGGGAAGAGGGAGCTAAGCTGGAAGGCAAAGCTCTCGATTTACCCGTCTGTCTACGTTGCAATCTTCACCTATCGTCATGAGCTTTGGGTAGTGACTTAAAAAATTGGAGAATTAATAAAAAATGGCAGAAATGTGGCAGACCTAGAGCTCACTCCGGGGACTATATACCCCCACATCCTGTCAGGGAATAACTCGGGAAGCCCCCAGGTGGAGCTAAAATGTGTCACCACGACACAACCTGGATAGGCGGAAGGAAATGGATGGATGGACATGCAGTCTTAGCCGACCTTTCCACCACATGCCCGTGTTATGACTGGAGTCTAGAGTCAGTTTTGACTTTCCAGTATGTGAGCAGTTTTTAATAATTTAATCATTTCTGAGAATACTTCCCGTACCTGGGTCGAGCAGTGTGAAGTGGGTTTATCAGAGCTTTTTCTCAGCTGTGGTCACAAGTGTTGCTTTGAGAGTTGGACGATGCTATAAAGCTCTGCAAAGCCGAGGGAGGCTACGGGGTGACGTTCAATTGCATTTACCGAGGAAAAAGACAAGTCACTTCTTTCACTTGTTGGTCCTTGTACAAGTCTCTTGTTTATCTTAGTTTTATCCCTCCTCCTCCTTCAGTCCTCCACTTACGTTCCCTGTGTGACTCCTTCCCCCTATCTGTTGTCCTCTTGTTGATCCGCCTCTCTCTCTCCTCTCCCCTTGTTCTCCTCTGCGAGCCCGAGCTCGATTTATTCCTACGGTGATTTTATCAAACAAGTTTTGTCAGAGAGTGCTTTACGGAGATCAGAGAACAACAAACACAGATAAAAAGAAGAAAAAAAAGAAAAAGATAAAAGAGAGAGAGAGAGTACGGGCACATCAGGAATAACAAGATAAGAGTGGTTAGATCCTCTGTGAGTGTTTTCTCTCTACTGGTACAAGTCTTACTCTTCCCTCGTCATCCTTGTGAAAGCTGATAAAGTCACATGTTGTAAGATCTGTCAGGATGTACTAATTGTACTAATAAATGTCTCCAGTGTTGAAAATGTAGCCGCAATACACAATCCAATGCTTTTTGCAACTATGAGCTGCCCAGCACAGCCACAGACTTAATGGAATATTCTCAAAGTTTCAGAAAATATAGCAATAATAAAACAGAATGACTATAATGAACTGGTTAATAATACCAATCTGCGCATCACAAACAACTTTGTGCATCAGTATTTGATTGCAGTCCGGGAAACTATTAAAAGAGCGACATCATTTTAATGCTGTCCATGTGAGAGGAGCGAGCAGGAGGCCAGCTAGCTCGGCCAAAGGCAATCAGTCAGCTGTGCGAGCGGCCGGGAGGCAGGTTGAGGAGGAAACACATCTTCCCTGGTAGAGTTTTTTTTATATATATACACACAATACAGTGAACACAAATCCAAACAATTTACTACTGCAATACACTTGCAAACAGATCACCAGCTCAACCAACCAACTCCAATCGACCTGTCACAGTCTGCTCCTCTCAGTACTTTTCCATTCACTCTCCACTCACCTGCCAGCCACGCCCTCCTCATCAGATCAACTCCCCTCACCTGCCTGACTCACCTGCTTCCTATCTTCAATCAGGTCAGTGTTTAAGCCCTCCCTGCTCACTCACTCTCGGCCAGATTGTTCATCATGCTCAGGCTAGACTCTCCAGCACTCTTCTCCGGACTGATCTCTCGTTGCCGACTCTGCCTGCCTTTGTCTAACCCAGTTTGTGCACCAGTAAAAAAATTTCTATCTATCCCACTACTCCTGTGGGTACATGTAATGTAAACTAACCTAAATGATGTCAAAGAAAACAGAGAACAACGTCACCATGCAGCACATGTTGTGATGGGAGATACAAAGACAGAGAAACAAATAGATGTTGACTGGAAAAAGGCATAACTGAGGCAAAACAAAACAGTGATATGACTCTAAAATTAAAAGGTCAGGTATGGAAGGCTGCTTCACCAATGATGGGTAAGATCACCCTGAAAACTCTGGGACAACCTAAGGCAGGGACAGCCACGATTACTTGACACTGTGAGCAGGCACAGTGTGCGACATCCCTGTCACCCTGCAGTAACACAGCACATGAGAATAGAGCAGTGGTTCTTAACCTGGGTTCGATCGAACCCTAGGGGTTCGGTGAGTCGGTCTCAGGGGTTCGGTGGAGCCTCCGCCCTGGAATTTTTTTTATACCATTTGTTCCAACGTATCTTTGTGAGCAATCGTTTTCGAGGATGCTGGACATAAAAAAAAAAATTAAGAAAAGGAACAGACTTTGCTGTGAAAATGACATGAGACTGGCACTTGCCAAGGTGAAGCCACGCATATCTGAACTGGTCTCTCGAAGGCAACAGCAGAAGTCACACTGAGGTAAGTTGCTGTGAGTTCATGCACTGTGTTGGTTTTTGTTAGTTGAACAAGGTGATGTTAATGCACGGTTCATTTTGTGCACCTGTGTGTTTAAAAAAATTAAAAATTACTAAAGAAGGGTTCGGTGAATGAGTCTAACCTGTTTCCTGCCTTCTGTACCCGACCACGAGTTCAGGTTCTGGCCTCTCTGGATTCTGCCAGCTGGTGACGGCTCGGCTCGTTTGTGGTTCGCCTGCTTCATCGCCTGTTTACCCGCCCTCCGGACTGGTTTCCCCAGCCAGAGCCCCAGGACTTTCCCTGTGCCCAGAGAGACTATTTCCTCAGCTGTTGCTTTGAACTGTGCTATTTCTCATTTACCAATTTTAATAAAGTGACTTTCATTAATTACCTTGTAGCGCTGCACGGTCCGAATCACCTTGCTACACACCTTTCTTTTCATTCAAACACACCTCCATCCATGGGCGTCCTCCGTCATCCACCCACAGTCAGCGCCTGCTCCAATGGAAGAAAACCACCGCATCCCGCGCACTTTCAATCCGTCCTCCAGGAAGAGTATTTAGGATAGGTGCAAGTCCAGAGGGTCGCGAACTGAACGGTGCATAGTGTTGTTAAAGCGTGTGTTTAAGTCCACGTTGGATATATGCGTCGCTGGAGTGCCGTCGCCCCGTGGAGTGGATTGTATGTTTCTTTGGCTTGGATCAGCTGTGTCAAGCGTCAGGAGGTGCCGGGTCCGGTGGAGAAGACAGACTGACACCTTCTCTTTAAACTTCGGTACAGTGAGTACCCGTTGTACGTTTGTTTTGTTATTTTTTTCCCTTTGTTTTTGTACCGCAAAGAGAGACGCTCGTTTATTTTGAGTTATTTCTTTATTTTGTGTGGGTGTCCGCGTTAAAACCCGGAGCGTTTTTGTTTTGTTTTTGGCACATGCCTGAACTGAACAGAGTATAAAGTAATGGAGTGGAGTAGAAGTACAAATGCTATATTAAAAAACTGACTTGAGTAGAAGTTGAAGTGTTCTTTAAACACCATACTTAAGTAAAAGTACTAAAGTATTCAAAATGTTTTGTACTTAAGTATTGCAAGTAGAAGTGTGTACTCAAGTACTGAAAGTACAAGTATATGTTATTTCAAATATTTATTAAGGCACAACTTCTAATGTTACAGTGTTACAATGTTCATGGTGGAGTTCTGTGATTTCCCATGGTCTGTGAATGCGCCTGAATGAATGCAGAGCGAGGGGGCGGGGCAGCAGGTGAGAGAGCGCGCGCCTGGGTAAGTCAGGTGTATGACGTACGGCGCACGAGCGAGGTTGATGTGAGACCGGGACTAATCAGTTGGTTTTCGGCGTGGTTCCGGCGACAGTCACCGAGTCCTGGAACCAAACGTTCAGCAATAAATGCAGTTTGTTCGATATCGCCTCGTCATTCATCACGTGTCCGGCTGGACGCTGCAATAGTAACGAGTAACGACTCAGCACATGAAAAATGTATTGGAGTAAAAGTATTAAATAAAAAAATAAAATGTAGTGCAGTAAAAGTGGAAGTTGGGGAAAAAACAATACTCCAAAAAAAGTACAGATACTGCATTTTAGTACTTAAGTACAGTACTTAAGTAGTTTCACTTCGTTACTATACATCTCTGGAACTGAACTGTGGGTGTTGGAAAAACCTGGAACATACAGTTCCCAACCAAGGACTGAACTCGTGAAATTATGTATTTATTTTTTTGGTTACTCAGGCAGTGAAAAAAAATATATTCACATTCTGAAAATCACTTTGCAGGTGTGTTGATTGCTTTTCTTTTTTTTTTTGCTGTGCTAAGCTGCCTGGTTATTATTTTTGGGGTGGGTTGACTGCATTATTTTTGTTTTTTATTTATTTTTGTCAGACTTGATTCTGACTGGCACCCCGGCATTCTTTGTAGTTGACCCGTTACAACCTTCATCCAGTGTGCTGCTTTTGGGTTCTTACTACACCAATTTCGACACCCAACACACGTTTCCTGACCTCCTTATATATACACACACCTTACTGGTCACATGACCAATCAGATGATCCAATTATATGCATTTCTCCCATATATACATGCATTTTCAATACATATACAATAGAAATTCACATGCCTCATTAACCTGAATACTAAAGGACCTGACCACGGAGCAGGCAGATTACCGCCTCTCACACATGAAGCCCTACCTTGACAACGAGGGGGTTTGTTAAATTTACCTGCCTGATCTTCGCCAACTGATCCCTCACCTTATAAATCTATAAAGACCCTGTATAGACCGTCCTCCTTCAAATGGTGGACTAAGTTGTGAAGCAGCAGGCGGCAGTGAGTTTGGCATTTTCTGAGTTAAAGTCACAGTTTTTCACTTGTTTGCGCCATTCTGATCTTAGTTACCACCGAGGGTCCGAAGAGCTTACACCGGGATGAATGGAGTGGCCCCTTTTTATTACATCACAGGGTTTATCCTCTGTACTGGGGCCATTTTAGGATTTCTTTGACTCAGCTCGTGAAGCTCAGCTCCTCATTATCACACTTTGATCACCTGTCACTCTGAGCTATACTTTGTCAGTCTTAGCTCTACTTATAGCGCATTAATGTCATCTACTTACCAATTACCTGTAAATACTAGACATTAGGACTGAGCTGCACTTTGAGCTAAAGTACTAATTTTAGCATATTAAATTAGGTGTGCATTTATTCCGTCTCTGAGAGCCACGTCCCGCTCTGTATCAACTCCATCCTCTTTTGTGTTTTACGACATCTCAAGCCGTTATCCTTTGCTTCCCGTTCTCTCTCTGTGTCTCGCTCTTCTCGTCTTTTCAGTCTGTCACGCCGTTGTTTGTTAATGTCACCACATATTAAAATACAGAGTGTGTGTGGGCCTGAATATGTGTGTGTTTACAAATGCAAGTCATCTGCATCTGTGTGTCTGTGCGTGTCCTCCCTGCAGCTGTGTACTCATGCATGGGAAATGGGAATCTGCCTGCTGCTGCCATCGAAGGCTGCTGTCCACTGTTATTCAGGACAAGCACACACAAAGAATCGTGAACGTTCTTTCTTTTCTCTTTCCAAGCATACTAATGTGTCCAACTTGTATTTTCATTCTGAAGCCTCAAACAATCTTTTTTCTTTCTCCCCTCCTCTTCACTCAGGATGCTACTTTTTTGGTGTTTCTATCAAATATATGAATAAAAAAGGACAATTTTGCATATTCCTTTTGGGGTTTTTTGACAGAGAAATCAGTCTGAATGTCCTGAAATCAGGAAAAAAAGAAAATATGCTTTCTGACTTAGGAACCTAACATGTTCAAACTATTCAAGAACAAGCAATCTTTGCTTTGCTGCTTTGTGATGTGAAACATCAGTAAGCCTTTTCTGCCAGACCCAGCCTGGGGCTGTCAGTAGATGTGTTTCTATCAATCTATCCAGATATTTTGATGCACATTGTGAAATATCATTAGAAAAGTTTGTTAAAATCCCGACTATGACCTCACATACAAGCATACTTTCACCTTTTACACTGACACAGGGGACATAAGCGGAACAGCTACGCCGCGCTTTTGCTCCGTCCTCTGCACAGCGTCAACTCACATCGGGCACGTGTTGGCAGCGTCATGGCAGCGTCATGGCAGTGTAGCGAGGCAGCCGTATTCACGCGAGAATCCAGAACATACGCGAGACCCCGCGATAAAGAAAACAACAACAAACAGCTGACTTTGCTTCCCGACATGGAAGAGATTCTAAAAAGCATCTGTTGTGTCATAAATTATCGTGTGGTGTTCCACTTCAACAATTAGTCTCATCGTTCAAGTTGAGATTCTTTGATTGACTGCTCACCTGGTGCCACTGGTCATGACGTAATGATGATGTGAAGTTGTGATAGGCTACAGGAACTGTGATGAGGTCTTCAGAAGAAGACACTCACACAGCATTAACAGTCACAAATAGTTGGGTATTACAATGGTTCAGTCTTCAAAGATTTCCATTAGCTCTGCATTCAATTACTGCAGTAATGGGGGGGAAACTTCTATCATCAATATCAACCTCATTAACTAAATAAAGAAACCTGAAAATAAGGGTGACACTGGAGCGGTTTATTTCTCTGGTTCTATAATAGCACATTAATCACACACTGCAAAACCACATCGGTGCACTTAAGTGTTACTGCAGCGCTGCAACACTGAATTTATGCCTGACTGAGACCTTGAAAGAGTAAACACAAAGAAAGGAGCAGAAGATATAGGTCCCCGTCTGGATGTACAAGTAATAAAAGTGTAACATTGTCCAAAACATAGAGTATTTTCCCAGGAAATGTGTCATTTTAAATGCCTGAGTAAAGATTTTAGAATACTCCATCACAGTGTTGGCTTACTACAAGGATACGTGTGCACTACAAAGTAACCCAGTGTGCACTGATTTGATGTTTTTTTTAGTAGAAAGGAAATCCCAGTGGATGTGGTGGAGACAGAGCGAGGGAGGGGGGGAAAGGATAGGAAGAAGAGAGGAAGTAGATTGATAATCAGTGTTTACAAGGGGAAAAAACAGAAACAGGAGTGAAAAGAAGACGACGGGAGTTGGGGAAAAGAAGTTGAAGAGGAGGGATGGACATTATTTGAGCCTATGACACAGTTTATTGACTTGTTCTAACAGGGGGGGTTGACAGAAAAATGATTGAAAAATTGAAAAGAGTGAAAGGACGAGCGGCAGGTTGGGGGGTAAAGAAGCTCTTTATCGACCTTCTTCTTTGAAAAGGGACCAATAAATGCGCACACACACACACACACTCTCTTGGATGCTCTCCCTCACCTATTGTCTGATAAATGGCAGCAGGGGAATTTAATGATAATTGAGGTCGTTTCATCGGAAATCACATCATGACTCTGAATATTACAATGGCTTTGTATTTCACACGCACATGCACGCACACAGTTATCTTTATAAATCTTTATGGAGCTATCTCAGCAAAGCAGCTCTGCAATTTCTCTGACAAACTTTACTTTTTGTCATGTTGACAGAGTGACCGGAGAATCAAACGACTTTAAGGCCCTTGAAACCTCACAAACTGCCTTTTACGTGCGCATATCACATATTGCATATAGCGTGAGCAAAAATGAATGTACAGTTTTATTTCATTGCCTGCTGCTCACACAAAAAACACCATAAATCTCGACTGTACATAGGAATGGAACAGAAGCCCAGTGGAAACATAACTGACAGACGTCTATACGTCCATGCATATCCAAAATATGAAGCAATAACAGGTCGTCATAACAACCCAGGCGTAACAAAGTAGGAAATGCTGAGGAATGTTAGGGATTAGATATTCAGAGGTGGATCTTTTATTCTGATTAGTGACGAGTGCCTACGACACGAGTCAACTATTGTTCTTCTGCGTGTTTCTTCTTATTGTTCATCTTCTGCCCTTTTTTGTCAGTTAATGCAGCCCGCAGCGATGAGGACCCCAACAAATTATATATCAAAATGTGCGTTTTCATCCTGAATCCTGTGCATCATTAGCTAGAGTGAGGAGCAGAGAGAAAAATCAGTGAAAAAATAAAACGTATTCGACTACCGTGGCCTCAAAAGCTCCACTACAGACATGATTTATACATAGAAACGTAGGAAAATTTGTCTTCTCACTCACATTTGTCTGCTAAAGCTGTCAGCTTTATAGTTTTGGCGTAACACACAAAGATGCGCGAGCAACACCCATCCACAGCCTCATAGACTGCCATGTTAAAAAGGCGGGAACATTTCTGGAGGAAAGCAGAAGTAACGTTTCTTTGAATCGCTCTAAAGGTCTCTTTTCTTCACTTTATCAACACAAAATAACTATGTAGACGTTCAGGAAGGGCTCAGGATGCTCCCAGTGATTTCGGTTCAAAGATTGAAAATACGGTTTTGCCAGAAATCCTTCCTGTTCGAGGGGTGGTCTCAGCATTTTTTCTATCTCTCTCTGTCAGCATTTCCAGCTGACATTCTAACAGGTCTCAACAAACATTGGATGGATTGCTATGAAATTGGATTTATGGTTCCTAGAAGATTAATAAAAAATACATTGGTCATCCCAAGTGTCAATGTTGGTTTAAGTCCAGAATT
Source organism: Collichthys lucidus (assembly GCA_004119915.2). Taxonomy (NCBI): domain Eukaryota; kingdom Metazoa; phylum Chordata; class Actinopteri; family Sciaenidae; genus Collichthys; species Collichthys lucidus. The sequence continues at coordinate 27,751,875 of CM014082.1, read as the reverse complement.
GGGTCTAAAAACTATTGGATTAAATGCCACAAAATGTGGTTCAGACATTTGTGTTCCCGCCACGACAAATTGTAATAACTTTGGCAGTCCACTCAGCAGGTATTTGGCCTAAAATGAGCATCAGATAAGTGGAATTTTGACAAGATGTTGGTGCTAACAACTAATGACATTCCCATCAGCTGCCATCACTTTGCATTTAGTGCTAATAAGCAAATATTTCCACCCTAACAGAGGTAACTAAGATGGCAACCATGAAATGGTTGGTTGGTTGGTTGGCAACAAAATTTAAAACTTCGTCATTGTGAGCGTGTTAGCATGCAGACATCAGCACTTTGTTCAAAGCAACACCTTGCCTTAGCCTCACGGGGCTGCTAGCATGGCTGTAGACTCTTATTCATTCAGCTTTTCACAGAATCTCGTGAACCTCAAAAACTAAAAGGGAAAATTTAATGTTTTAACACCCTGTCATCTGTGAAGACAGTCAAGATTATAGAAACAGGTCCGTCTACAGAGTAGAAGAAAAAGTCCCAGGATACAGAAAGAAAAAAGAAACCTGTCTTTGTCTATAGCGTTTTTATATGCTTTGCTCCACATGGGATGAATGAGCCCATGAATATTTCTTCTCAGAGTTTCTCAGACAGAAGCAGGGCTATAAAACACCTAACCCCTTTTCTTGTGTTTACAGCCCTCATTCCTGAGACAGGCCCATGATTCAGATAAGGTGTCTGTCTTGAATGGAGAGATAGAGGCAGATAGATAGAGAGGGGAAGCTTCTGGTTTCCTCGTGAGATACACCGCATCAACATCCTCACGACACGAAAAACCTCTGGTTTTGAACCCAGAAGCTGAGGACAAGTGTTTGAAGGTTGGGCCAAGCCTGACAATGATTTTCTGATGTGATATTTCAAGGCTTGGCAGTTTCAAAGATATAAGATTTCATTTTCAAAACGAAAACATCGCCATTTTGGCAGCAAATGGATAAACGACTTAAGAAATCCCAAGAGGTTCATCATCTTACAATCTAACCTCACAAGACAAAGAAAGATAGAGATGAACAGAATCTGCACTTATGTGGAGGGGGAGTAAATAAATCTTCAAAAGAAATGCAGATACAAACTCTGGATTCAAATGATTAAATAAAGAGTACAAGGTGAAATGTGAGATTCTGCCTCCCTGGCAATTTCTTTGTGTTGTTTGACTGTATTTGGACATGGGGAGAAGACAGTAGAGAAGAGAAGTGGAAAGAAGAAAATAAAGCCAAACTGTGCAGGTATGGCAAACAGACTCTTGAGACTGAAAATAGAGCGACGTGCTGTTTGAGACTCCTTGGTCGAATTTACAGAGTAGACCGGTGAGTCCGACTGGTTTCAGCAATCCAGGTGCTCATTTCTGAACAAGGAGATTGTCCTGTAGAATCCAAGCGTTCCCTGTGGTCTGAAATCTGGTATATGTGTCACTGCTTAGGATAGAAATCCAGTTAAACTGTTTTGCTGCAATTAGATCACAAGTGGGGAAAAACTGAAAACCTCACATTTGTATTCCATCTTATTAATGAGCACAGCATGAACTGGCAGATGAAGCTCACGATCTACAAATTATACAAATTAGTCCACATACTGAGTTCTCTAGAGGTTGGAGGCTTCACCTCAACTCGAAGGAGAAACACGCTTTTATTTGTTGTTGTAAGTCTGTTGTAGGTGATTAGCTTGATTTTCTTTTTCCCCGTCAGCCGCTGATTCCTATAAAGGCAATGGCAGCAACTTCAAACCTCTTTGAAACCATGAGCCTCTGTTATTTTTATGGATATTTTAGCTGACCGCAATATCACAAGACATTTAAGAATACTTTTTCTGTATCGATTTATGAGTCGTGTATCTTCTTTTCATCAGACCTTGTACTTACATTCCTACAAACCATTTTTGACAAAGAGACAAATGATTTTCAAAAACTCATCTTAAAAATAATTCTTTGTTCCGAACCCACTTTAGAAGGTACAAGGATTGTATCTCATGATCTGCCAAACAAGATCATTTTGTATCATCTAATAATAAAATAACAATAAAAACACTATTTTATTCTGCTTTAATCACAGCTGTCTTGTAAACATTATTTTGTAAAAATCAAATCATTTTGAAATGATTTCATTCAACCAAATGCCTATAAGACTGAATTATTGCCCAGATCTAATGGACGGAAGGTGTACCTTTTAACATGCACAACACCTGATATGATAATTTAAAGAGAAACTTTGGTATTTTTCACCATTTTTTTTCCCACATTTGTGTGTAATAAATGGGGAGAACAATTCTTGAAATTATTAAATGAAACAAAATGAGCTGAAACATCATCCTTTGTGGCAATTGTGCACCGTCAATGTGTCCAGGAAACGTTAATTTATTCAGTTTTTGTCTCTTGTCTATGTTGTCTTGTGATTTCTTGTTTCCACTTCCTGTTTGTTTCTATTGTCGACAGTTTTACTTTCTCCCTTTGTCCTGTGCCAATTAATCTTGTCCCACGTGTCAGAGAACCAGCGCTTCATCCATTCCATTGTCTTACTTGCTCGAGTTGGATTTTCTGTATTATGATTTTCTTATTTAGTCTAGCTTTAGTTGAGTGAGTTTTAGTTTCTTAGATTAGTGTAGAGTTATTTCCTCTGTCAACAGTGATTTTCATTTGTTAATAAAAACTTTATTTTGAAACTTTTGTCTGAGAGTTGTCCATTTGGGTCCTGGTCCATTGTTTGGTCGTAACACAATGTAAACTGGATCTATAAAAAAACAAAGTTACAAAATAACAAACAAGGTTGAAAAGTACTAAAGTTTCTCTAAGTCAAATCACCTCTGAATGTCTTTATTATGGTTTTATCCAAACTCCCCCAGCTGCACGTCAACTTTATTTCGTGTGCGACAAAAACACATTATTACTGTGGTCAGTGTTATTCATTGAATCTACCAGTTTCACCGACATTTCTGATAATTTAAATGCACTACATGAGTAGGATACAGGCTAGTGAGAACCAAACCCGTGTAATTATTTGATCATGCTTCCAGTGGTCACAGCAGAGCAGCTTTGATTGATTTCAAAGGAAAAGTTTCCGCCGTGGCTGATGGCCGTAGTGGAGACCCGGTGGATAAAAGCTGCAGCTAAAATGACTGTAATGTAAAAAAGTAGCAGACAGTGGCGAGGCTCGGGTGGAGGTGACCACCTCCTCCGATTCCCTGCTGCTCTGAGCCTTTGAAGTCCGGATGAAATGGGATTGGACACTGAGACATTATTCTCTCTCTCTGTCCGTCTTCTATTCTCCACCTCCTTCTTGCTTCTTTTCCTCCCGTGTCAAAGCCTTTCCACCGTTTGCCTCTCTCTCACCATTGTTTTAGTGACTTCTGTAATTGTCTACTCTCCCTTTCCTCACCTCCTTCATCCTTCCCTCTGTCCTAACTCATTGTCTGTCTCTCTGAACAAGTACTGCACTTTAAACCTGAAACCAGTCCCTCCACCTCACGCACCCTGACCTATTCTTTAAGGTTTACCACAGTGATATGAGAACGATGCTTCCTCCACCTTTGCTTGGACAAAAACACGATTTTAAAAGGTTTCAATCAACGACCATTGTTGTCATTTTCAAGAACGATCAGAACAATAATGTAACGATGAAGTGGTTACATTGAAGACCATGACTGTCTAATATTAAAATGGTACTTGGACTTTTATGGCCCTTAAGCAAAACCCTCTCAAACGGTGCCAGGTCAAAGTGAGCTACCCAAGAACTCGGCATTCTCCCAAATAACCAAGCAATGTCGATAGCAAGTCTGGGTCATGAAGGCCAGCCAAAGAGTTATCAAATGACCAGTTAACCAGAAGTAACTTGCATGGCCTGTTGGTGCATTGGATTGGGCAAAGTTTTCTAGCCCTGTTTTTTGTTGATTAGAAATGTAAGTGTGTTTCCGCATCTATGCAACCATGGTGTATCGTTTCCGTTGGGCTATCATCTCTTCAGATATCTTCATCTACTACAGATACAGTCTTCTATTAATTTCAGTGAAAGTTAATCAACAAATACGTGGCCTTCAATCAAACATATTCATCCATCCATTTTATGAACAGTGAACCCTCGTTTATCGCGGGGAATACGTTCCAAAAATAACCCGCGATAGGTGAAATCCGCAAGGTAAGTTTTACAATTATTATACATGTTTTAAGGCCGTAAAACCCCTAACCACACACTTTTATACAGCTTTTTACACGCATTTTGTACAGTACTCCCTTAAACAGGACGCAGAACACATGTGCGGTTCTCCCTTAGCCAATTTAGGACAATGCGCGTTCATACTGTACAGTACGCTGTAAAAAAAAAAAGCATGCAAAATCACACTGAAAAAAATCTGCGAAACATCGAGTCCGCGAAAAGTGAACCGCGATATAGTAGTAGTAGGAACTCACGTACAGATCATATCATTTAAGACATCTGAAACATGTTTATAACAGCCCCGATCCCATTCTCTCGCCATCACGTGCACCATCCGAGTGTTCAAATATAATTGGCATTATGAAAAGAAAAAACTAAATGCTGATCTCTGTTTTGTGTCTGTGTGTCCATGCTTCAGTAGGGACGTGAGCTGCCACAGCGAAGGCAGACAGAGAACTTAACTGGAACAGACGCTAACGCGGACCAACATGCGGCGCGATCACTGGCACAAATGAACACTTGCTCACATGTGAACAAGCAAACGCAGGCCGCTACAAAACGCAGACACAGACACCGTCACTTCCTCCGCCTTCCTACCTACGACGAGGGTTGACAACGGCCTAACGTCTCGGTGTCAGCGAAACCAAAACAACATGCCAGGAGGAATTCTTCGTCTGTGGGCTTTAATTGCTTTGTTCAATTATAAAATCAAACTCGGTTATGATTCAGAATCGCTGTCTGACACTCTCGCGGCTCCACAATGTAAAAATTGCAGCATGTCTTTCAGTTTCTAGTGTGGAGCTGTCACTATGTCATACCAATAAATTACTGTTTTGGTAAATCAAGTCGTTGTGATTAGGATATTTAAAAGTCCATTATGAAATGTCGGCTTGTCAGCTGAAGAACCATTAAGTGAACATCCATGGAGGAGCACACAGCATGTCTGATTATTCTTTTTATGATAGTGGAGAAATGATATGCTTCTCTGATTAACACAGTATTGATTATGAAGTAAGTAAAGCCCCAAATTTCACCGGCACGGACGCGATGCATTCGATTTTTAAAATACTGTACAAACTGTTGGTCGTAAAAACAGACAAAAGGGGAACACATTAACTACGCAGCATATTTACACAATTAGAAGCACCTGAACAGGAGAGTGACGTAAAATCAGTCTGCCACAACACTCCCGTTGGGGTTGGAAGTCGTGTGGAGGACGGGGGTGTGGAGGATTTTGGGGTTTGAGCTTCTGTTATGATCCCCATTAATGTTTCACATTATTCCAGTCGTTTCGAAAACCATTTCTAAAGGTCTCCCACTGAAATCCCATAACGAAAAGTGTCACAGCTTTGGTCAGGTTCATAAATCGTGTCTATATAGTGCACTTAGGCATCATACCAAATGGGTGAATCCGCTCTGGCAGTTGCATTGAACCAATGCAGCAGCTAAATGTGTAAATAAATAAATAAATACATATATGAATAATTGTGTTTGTGTGACCTACTAGAGAGACTTATTTATTTCTTTTCTCAGTGGCTCAAAAATCCACTTAAGTGGTCCTTTAAAGATTTAATATTAGGAGGTATGGCGGAGGTTTGGAATATTCTATCCTCTGTGTGGATGTGACAGAGAAATGATCTTTCAGAGAATGATGTGAGGTGTGGAGAGAAGAGCTGACAGGGTGACCACAGGCCACACACACACACACACACCCATACACACACACACACACACACACACACACACCCATACACACACACACACACCCATACACACACACACACACACACACACACACACACACACACAGTCGCGAAATCATCACAACACACGGTCCAACACGACCCATCAGGTGTGAATATTGGTCTGCGGCCTATTGTTCCTTCCTGTACCAATTCCATATTGTAGACTCAGCCGAGCGTGTTCAGCAAACACCTGTAGCGAGCACGAAAATTGGCGTGTGGGTGGAAGTGTGAAGATCAATATTCCAGCTTTGTAGAATGAGGCAGATGGATTGTTATGGAGCATTACAAAAGTTTGAAAAAAGGAGGGGGAGCGTTTCATTCGAGTGAGTGCAGTTTTAATGAAAATACAGTAACCTATCCCCGAATTGTGGCCAAATCTCTTTGCCAAGATTTTTAGATATCCTGCTGACTAACAGACAAAAAGATGAGCAAACAAAAAGAAGTAAGAACATCACTGCTGTTTGAACTCAAACATAAATGTAACGAGTTCAAATAGCAAAAGCAAACCACATAAAAAAAAGAAGAGAGAAATTAATATTCCATAAAGTTTGGGAACACGCAGATTTAATGATGCTCCTTTGCAGTTTGTAAAATCCTCATCATCTTCAGAGTGGCTGAGCTGTGGACTTCACACTTAATAAACTGATCTGGATATGTGAAAACAGTGTAGTTCCTGTAATTGGATTTCATTACGGTATAAACGAACTTGAACCTTGGATAATAGAGTTAAACTGTCGACTGTCGGGTATCGCATCATTTCCTGACTCCCTCCACTCCCAGCATCACTGGCCTAACCATGTATGAAGAGCTACCGCCTCAAACATAAAGAGATCATCTTTATTTTTTGTCTTTTTACCCGTTCTTCGCTTCCACTATAGATCACAATCTACTCCATGCAGCAGACAAGACAGCTGCCTGTAGGGGGAGTGAAGCACACATCCCTTATGTTTACCCTCTTCTTTACTCTCTGTGTAAATCATATACCGAGCGGTGCAGAACAACAACAGCTGGAAGATAATATCAGGCCTTCAGCAGATAAGGCGCTCGCACGCAGTAACATACTGTAAGTGCTAACAGCTCTGCATGCACACTTGGACGCGCTCTCATCGGTAAGAGGATCAGGAGGTTGTGTGAAGTTCAGCGTGAGGTTAGCTGCAGTTCACGCGTAGATGCCTTTAGAGCCGACGTGCTTCCGGGATCGTGCATCCCTTTTAAATCAAGGTGGAGGCGGATACGTCTTTCACACCAGTGCACACCTGAAATATTTCATCGAGCTTGGAGCTTTCTGTTCGGCAACGACTGATGATTAATTCCCAAATACAGAAACCATTTATCCTTTATTCCTGCTCTCAAAACCAACCCACTCTGCCACTGGTGGTGTCTGGCTCAAGGGCGTCTTAATGGTGCATGAGAAGAGATAGAGACAGTTGTTGTTTTAAATTGAACAGAATTTATTGACCTGCTCTACAAGTCAAACAGAGGTGTGTACTAAATGTGAAGCTTGTAACTGTTTCATGCATTAAGATGTATTCATTTGTCTTTAGTTTCAATTTACACGGACAACCCTAAATGCAAAAACAAGTTGAGATTTGCAAATCGTTTTTGAAATATATTCAGTACAATATAGTACAAAAAGAAAACACATTTAATGTTCAAACTGATAAACTTTATTGTTTTTTGTCAATATAAACTCATTTTTAATTTGATGTCTCCAACCAGTTCCAAAAAAATTGGGACAAGATTAACAAAAGGCTGAGAAAGTTGTGGAATGCAAAAAAAAAAAAAAAAAAACTGGTAACTGTGTGGGCAAATTGTCCAACAATTCAAGACCAATGTTTGTCAATGCACAGCTGTGAGAAATGTATGGACAGATCTACAATCCATTGTATCACTAAAAGATTCAGAGAATCCAGAGAAATCTCTGCAGGTAAGGGTCAAGGCCAAAAAAAAAAAACATTTGACCTTTGACCCGTCAGACGGCACCGCATTAAACTGACATGACTGTGTTTTCAAGCTCATGTAGTAATATCCTCTATACAAAGAAAACACAGTTCGACACTCCATCTACAAATACAAGTTAAGACTCTACCATGCAAAAAGAAAGCCATTCATCAACAACATCCAGAAGCACCCAGAGAACTGTTTTTGGATGCTGTGTCCTCCAGGATAAATTACATTTTACAAAGTCCCAAACTTTTATAGAACTGAAGTTGTAAAAAAGTGAGAACCTTAGAAAGCTACATAAATTAGAAACAGTAAATGTTTTCTGCATAGCTGAAGTGGAAGTTTCTGTATCAGTGAAAACAAAAACACAATAAAAACAAGCTTAGTGATTAAATCATGTCGTACATGAAGCTTGTGACTTCAGGTGACGACTGACTTTATTCTCTGAGCGACAGAGGTGGAAGTAGTGCGACGTTCTAACAATGTAAAACCTCTTTATGTAGCGTTTTGACATAAGAGTCCACGATTTGCATCCAGTCTTCTACCAATAGTCAAGTTTCCATTCAGATTCTGAATCTCCAAGCAGCATGCAAATGTAAATGAATGTTCATTTTTAGTGTATGTTAAGAGCTTCAGGTCAGCTGCCGTTAAATCTTTGCAGCAGAAGATTAACAAGATGACGTAACTGAAAGATTGATATTGTTTCTTATGTTTTAATTTAAAGAATGGGACTTGCTATTTGCTTTATTTTTTTTTCTGGTGAGGGCAGTAACCGTACCCTCAAGTCAGAACTGTTTTATGGCAATATTGGTTTTATGAACAGGAGTGTGGACACACATCCAGACCAACAGAGGACAGGTGGTGAGCCGAAAATGAGCAAATCATGAAATAAACCCCCCCAAAAAAACTCCAGCTAGCACTCACAGGTGCCATAAATAATGAATAAGCTGTTTGTTCATTTCACAATATTGGCTTTTCGGACAATGTGAAACACAAACCTCAATTATTTCATTAACTGGATCAGCCAAAATCAATAACATTCCCAGTTATTTCATCTATTCTCGTATATTTCATTTTCAGAAGATTTACTCGATATGTATCTTTGCGTATGACAAATATTTAATTGGCCACTTGAGTTTGGAAATCAGTGTATTACTTCACAACACAAAAGAGAGAGAGAGAAAACAGAAAGGTGCTGTTGGCTCTGAGAAAACTGAGCTGAAAACAAACTGGCAGTTTAGTGACGGCAGATGGAGAAAGGAATAAAAAGCAGATGTAAAAATCACTTTGTGTTAATCCTCCACACAACGGGCTTCACGGGAAATCACCCCCATTTGGTAAAACACAGACTGACAATGCGGTTTGTTTAAAACAGACCCACAGTCAGCTCAACTCAACCGCCAGTCCTTACATGTAGCATTTAACTCGTCATACCAGTGTATCCTCAAATCTGATTTTGAGTCAGGTGACATGTAAGCGAGTGCGTCATTATAAGTCACAAATCCCACGACCCATAAAAAGGAACCGGCTATTGTATTTTGCAGATGCCGGGTTGTACATTAGCCACCTGCTCATCTACTGTCTCACCAAAAAGAAAGAAATAAACACACGCAACCCAATTTCACATGCAATGGAAATTATTAGTTTGGCAGCATGCATGAGAGTCGAGGAGAGGCTGTGTGTGTGTGTGTGTGTGTGTGTGTGTCTACTAACGTGTACGTGTTACTGCTTTTCATAGCTCACGATCAGTTTAGCCTATAATTGACTTATAAGCTGCATGTGGGTGTGCAATTAACTGAAACCTAATTAAGGAACTGCCTGAAATCTGCATAAGCAGTTAAGCCAACCCAACAACAGCCAGAATCCACGGTGGAGCCTTCCTTTTATAGATTTTTGATTAAACAAATACACTGACATAAATAAGCCCTTTGATCAACATGCTGTTGACAAATGATGCATTTTTATTTATATATATAAAAAATATATATTTTGTTAAATTTGTTAAATTCTGCACACGGTCCTTAAACTTGCATGAGCAGTTCTGGTTCCAGGCTGCTCCTTGAATCATTTCCATCCTGACATTTCATTGGCAGGATACAACATTAGATGGATGATTATGCTCATATCCTTTTAAATGCTTTAACATTTAGAAACTTAATGGGAAGTATCCAAGAACACGAAACAGATTAATTAAATATGAGAGTGCTTTAAAAATGTGTGTAGTGTTATTGCTTCATTCATCTTTTATGGGGAACCTGCTACAGAATGATTATGTTGGCTATTGTACTCTGAAACGTGTCATTTCGAACATTCCCCCCCATGAAGCCACTCCAAACTATTAAAAACATATTTTCCTTACTCTACCCTGAGGTCCTCAAACAGCGATGTTTTGTTGTTCCAAGGTCAGATACCAGCATGTGTTAGACGTCCGCCACCTGAGCCCACGTAGAGCTCCGACTATAACAACATCTGTATCGAGCTTTTGAATGAGTAATTGAGATTCATACTTGACACGTCGGCCCTGCGTAAATATCACGTCTCGCACAAGGTTGGAATTGTATTTCGGCGTTGGATTTCACGTGTCCGTTTGACAACTTCTGTTCTGTTCTGTTCTTTAACCCACTCTGTGATGAAGAGCAACAATGGTAGGGTTCACCTTGTCTTGTTACAGTTGCTGTGTCTGGTGGGTGGTTTTCTTCATGACTAGGACTGCATCACAAACTCGTAGGACAGCATAAAAGCAGCCGAGGCTGGCCACTTACACTACTTGTGTTCTTCCTACCTTGTAGCCATGCTGTGCCCACATTATCACAGCAACCACATAACAACTGACTACTTGGGCCAGAACCTCCCAAGAGTGTTAATAGTTTTCTAACCTGGGGAAATGACAAAGAAAAAATAAAGAAAGGCCATGGCAGTACAGTACGAGACATAAAAATACAAGCAAAAAAGAAGTTTCTATCAAAAGTCTGATGTCGCAACACCGCCAGCGGAGACAGAATCCAACTGAGAACCATGGGACCATGTGCCTACAGTGAAGGCGACACCACAGAGCATCGTGCCTGTGGTGGGATCCAGCTGGCGGCGGCATCTGCAGAAAACACAGGCAGCACCTGCAACACTGCCAGCACGGCAAAGAATGGGGAATGTTTGCTGTCGACTTTTACAGAATTACCATTTTTTTTAAATTTAAATGTCATAACGGAACAGGGGGATTTAACCCATAACAATACTATTATTATAAATTCCAAGATCTGGAGCTAAGAGCGACTCACGTTTTGCTCTTGCGTGAGCCGTTGGCTGGGATTGAACTTGAGAGCGTGGGATGGGAAGGCGGTATCTGCAGCCACCAGGCCACTCTCTGCTCAGAGTGCAGATACCGTCGGTATAAGTGGCTTCAGTACTGATCTTGTCGATGGGCATTTTGTGCAGAGAGGGGTGGAAGCCAAATGAGAAAACTAACTGCACGTGGTTTGATTCTATTTGGAGGAGCAGATGGCAAAGCCAAGTGTTACACGGGGAATATTAAATAAATCATTTAGCTTTTTTTATTTTATTCTAAAAGAAAAAATGGATTTGTTTTCATGTGGAAATAGGACTTCAGTTTGAAACGCATGACTGAACCATGTGCAGCGCTGCAGAGCCAAACGAAGCAGACATGGAATACACGTTGGGTTTGTGAGGAGATAGAGAGACGGACAACGCGCACACACATGCATACACAAGCGTGCAAAGACAAAGGGCAACTCAACATTAACAACAATGTCACACACGGCAAAGTCACGTGCGTGCACTGTGCATTCAGACATTTGTCCACTCTGGCACACACACACACACACACACAGACACACACACACACACACACACACACACACACAGTGTTGCAGAAAAGGCCATAAGGCATAACTCTCTGTGGAGCTGCCCTGTCTGTCTGTAGGTCAGCCAGCTAAAACTACAGAGCAGAAGGGGCCACACACACACACACACACACACACGCACACACACACACACACACACACGCACACACAGTGAGAATGCTGCTTTGATATACACAAAGTGTCCACGCAGTTTTAGGACTTTTAAGGATACTAAAAGCGAATCCACATGGCCTGAGACTGAGACTGACAGAGACTGTGTGCCCCGCAGACTAAACACAGTCAACACACACACACACACACACACACACACACGATTTATTCAACTAGAAAGTTGAGTTCCTATGAAAAAAAAAAGAATCAATAACATTTCCTTTACTGAAATGAACACGCTTGCTTGAAATAAAGAACGTATACAGCGGTAATGTGCATTTGATGAATAGTTCAATTTAGTAATTTAAAAGTGCCAGTGGCCTAAAATGTTTCTGTAAGGTATCTGTCTGCCTCGTGGTTGGATGGCCGTTAGTTGGAACATTATCCATAACTAGTAAATATGTTTTCCTCTCATATGAAAAGTATGAATTATGGCATTATCTGAATGCAAATTCCCAGTAGCCATAAATCGTTCATTTCTCTTGTGGCTGCATGTTTTCCAACACTCGGGGAGCTGATTTATTCTCCTCCACCTCGCTAGAGACGCATTTTATTCTGTGATGTTTCGGAAGTTCATCCCACAGTCGGATTGAAAGAGTAATTCCTCCTCTGTCATTCTGTGTCTCTTTGTCTCTTCTACTTTGTTAGTCTCTTGTTTTTTTTATCAGTTGGAAACAGGCTGATGTAATTCTTCTTTAAGAGCTTTTCTCTGATTGAGACAAGGTTGACTGAGCGCTGCTTCACAGTCTTGCTGTGATATTTTTTTTTATTTTTTTTATTTTTTATTGAACCCCATAAGCTGTATAAAACACGGAGGTAGTACCAGAGATGCCACCCACAGGTTTCTGAAGAGCTGTAGTGAAGCTCAGAGTGTGGTGGATTTGGCCCTCACCATCACCACAGGAACTAACATCAGTTTAACTTTATTTGTCAATTCCCTCCCACTGCGGCATAAAAACTCAACCAATTCTTGCATTTCTAATAGATAAGAAACTAGGACATGGAAGATGAAACGTACTCTACAGATTTCTGCAAAAATGTGCTTAATATAAACTCAAGCTTAGACTTGGGTAATAAAGTCACCAACACCCCTTGGAGACACGAACTGAGGCGAAGACCCATCTGAGCGGGCAGAGAACGTTTCAACTTGAGCGATGACTGTGATTTGCTTGATGCTTGAGTGCCGCCGATTCATGAACGTACATAGACTCCTCTGGACTTCTGGGAGAAAATAACATCACAAACCGAAAGCTCCCTGATAAATTTGAAATCAGTCAGTCAAACAGGAAAACACTCCGGGAGTTAAAATTGTTATGAAAAAGGCAAGGGAGAAAACTGGCTTTGCATTCAGTCTGAATACGCCTAGAAGTCTGATTTATAAAGACAGGTGCATGCATGTGACAACGATGTAAGACAAAAGTAACTATGGCTCTTTTCAAATGACCACGCTCGACGTTGAGGTGAAGTGCCTTTGAACACCGGTATAACCAGGGGTTGAACTGGGCCGGGGCTCTGGATTTTTTTGTCATCACGCAAAGTTGGGCAGCCGTGCACGCTCAGTACACAAGTTGTGTATAGGGCAAATTACACGAGGGCCCTGCCCATCCCTCGTGTGTCAGAGAGCGGATGAAGAGAAACCGTCCTCCGGTCACACCACTCAAGTAAACTTGTGTTCTCTGCTCTCCCGGTTCGATTTAGGGTTAAATTTCCTGCTCGGAAGCACCTCGTCTGTTGCACAGGGGGGAGCGAGCGCTCATTCCATCCATCTTCTGCTCCGCCGTCTGCTTTTGATATCTCTCTCCCCCTGTTCCCTGCTGGTTTAACTCCATTGTATTTGATGTTGTTGTTTTCTTGGACCACGTTGAGGGAGAAAGGCGGCTGATGTAACTCTGCGTTTTGACGCACTGAAATGCAGCTGTAACATTCTGCTAGCCGATCGATAAAAGGGCATTTTAAAATTCAATTATCTCTTTTTTCCCTCTTCCCTCTTACACGCGCTCCCTTACGACTTTTTCTCTCTCTTTCTATCCATCTATCTATCTTGAGCTCATTCCTTTTTCCCCCTCTCCCTGGCTCTCTCTGGCCCTCCACTCGCCCCTACCTTCACCACCACACACACACACACACATACACACTCAATTCTCTTATCCTCTGTGATATTGCTGAGCTCTGGCTTATACTGTGGAACCTGCAGCAGAATTTTGAAGTGCAATGGAGAGGTTATAGCAGCAGAGTGACAGGGATATGTAGTAATATATAGCTCTTCACACATTCTCATCCCCCACACATCGATTTTATAAACTATGTTACAATATTATGTCGTGGTCTGAAGAGTATGTTGTTCGTCTGAATCAGACGTATGGGCATCTTTGACTGACTGCCTGAATTACCCGACTGTTACAGCTGTGCCAATGTTCATACCTTGCAGTGGTTCTAACAGCTGATGGAGGAGGTACTGCAGCATAGATAGAGGGACATAAACAGGACAAATTAGACCAACAGGGATATGCCTAACCAAACCTGTCTCCTCTAATTTATGTTCACATATTATTTATTTCTTTATTTCCAGGAAAAGAAGTTCTGCTGCTGTTTAGTTCGTGGATTTAGACACTTAAGTTCTGCGTGTGGTTGCTGGACGTTTATCCTACGTAAGTTTTCTTTGTATAATCTGATATTGCAGAAAAACAAATTAAATACATTGTCGTTCAACATTTTAGCAATTACCAGCATATTAATGTCATATATTGAAGATGGTTGTTACATCAGTAGATCACTGTATAATAGGACAGGTGACCCAGTTATCATGTTCAACACCAACATTTGGTGTTTTCCAAATACAGCGATGTTGTCCATCCAACTTGAACACCAAAGGATTGTACTCCATCTCAGAATTCCAATTATCAAATGTTACATCTGTCGCATGCTGTCACCGATTGGTTGCCAAATGTCAAGAAGGAGGGTCTTAACTTATATACGTTTGTTCAAGGGCAGGCGTCAGAGAGAGGGTAGAGATAAAAGTGCATAAGAGTGGCTTGCCGCTGACTAACTCTTGTCCCTCAAGTATTTTGTCCTCGACTCTGTCTCCTATCCATTTATCTAAATGAACTGGATACAGACCATTTAGATAAATAGATAATTGGCGAAACGCAACAAAAAGGACCAGACAGGACCCATAACAGGGTGAGCGTTGTTATGGGGAGATGAGAGAAATGACTGCAAGTGAGTCAAGCTAATTGGTAATTAAATCCCCTAACAACAACAAATTTTACCAGTACCTGTGCTGGGACACCATGTACTGAAAAAATGTTCTAAAACATTGTCACCACGAAATCCAGCTGTAGCCATGAAGTAATGTCGGGGATAGCAGGGATGTTGATGGGCGGCGGTGTGGTTGGATACAACTGTGAAGTCTAACTCACGATATATATCAAGGGAATAAAGCAGGTTTCAGCCAGAAAACAGTGGTTATGCAATCACAAACTGGATGTCTCATCAATGGGAGTGTTGGAGAGATTCCTTTAATTTAATGCATTAGGCAAAAAGCAGCACGGCCTAATGGCTCATCTGCACCATTTATCTGGCAAACAGTGAAGGTAGCCACAGAGATGGTTTGGCCAGTGACTGATCTGGGTGTCAAGCAGTTAGCTATAAGTGACTTTGTTCATTTGAAATGCCTTGGAGAAGATTTACCAGACAATACAGGATGTAGAAAAGTAAATCCTAACCTTAACCCAACAAAAATATGGAGATATTAATAGAGTGCACTGCAGAATGTGCAGTGTTGATGCTGTGGGATATTGCTATAAAGTAGAAAGGGTACAGTACAGGGTATAGCGGGGCAGAGTTTGGGCAGTGTAGTGAGGCTTGCAGCGATTTAAATTTAGGACGCAGTGAGGACAAATGCACATGAGCGCAGATAACGCTCCCTGCTCAGGACAAATGATTGCCGCTGTTAGCAGATAATGACAGCAGAGATGCAGATAGACTGAAGAGCACAGTATGGAGTGTAGGAGAGGAGTAGACTGAATGCTTGCGCGAAAGAGAGGAAGATGAGGACAAAGAACATTGGGTTATTGCCGTGCATATTCGGTAGACATAGAAACAGAGGGGTGGCTACAGAGTGTTGTTAAAGCATCGGAGGAATGAAAGAGAGAAAGAAGGTTTGAGAGGTTCAGAAAGAAGAGATAAAAATAAAGTTGGAGTAACCAAGCGTAAACAAGTATCTGTTCAAGAACCTTTGTTGTAGGTCACCCTTTTTTTCGTGTCCCTCTTGACTGCATATCCATGAAAAATAATAAAAATGCAGACAGGGCTGATGTGAAAGAAGGGGAAAAAGGACGGAGCTCAGACAAAAGCAGAGGAGAGTAGATGAAGTGGCGAGGTTGATAAGTCGATGACCTTGGTGATATGGGAAATGAGGGACTTGTACAGGCTTCGGGTCTGCTCCATCAAAATACTTAAAATGTCTGTAAAACAAATGGAGAGACGATGATAGAACCAGTCCCCTCGATGGGGAGTGTTTTGTTATGGAACAATGCTTCACACCGCTTTAAAAAAAATCTGCCTTCTGGGTCACGCACTGACGAAAATTTCATTCTGAGGCTCATAAATCTCTCGTCCACGGGGATAGGGCTAATTTCAGTTTGGCGAAGGAAAGCACATACCTCTGCAAAAAGTACACATTTCAATCCCCTGGAATAAAGAAAAAGAAGAAAAAAAACTTGCCGACACCAATGTGTTTGTAAGATTCGACAATATGACTCAAATAGGTTTCAAAGGCCCAAGGATCACGAAACAAATCAACAGAAATTGCAGTTGCTCTTTGTGCAAGAAGCTCCGAGGTGTGCAGCTCAGTCACACAGAGAGGAGCGCCTCGGAAAGCAATCAGCCCCAAGACAAGCACGACACACTTTAATCAAGAGCGAGGCAGAGAGACAGACAGCCGGTCCACAGTTGTAGCGTTACATCACTGAGCATGTATGTGTGGGTCTGCCAGGTGAAAAACAATCTGCAGCGGGCCTGTCTTGAATATATAACGATTCTGACCAACGCTCGTGTTTACTGGGGAAGAGGCAGGTGAGAAGTTTGTTAGGAAGTACAGCGGAACACAGACATGATTGAATCATCTTTACCGTCCCTAATGACGCTGGAGGAAGGAGGTGCGATTGTGTTAGACGGTGCTTTTGTCTGGGTTAGATAAAATTGTGATGCAACCAATGTAATATTGTACTTGTTTTTTTTATAGTTAAGCCCAGTATAAACTCCATGAATGGACGACCTGGAGGCTGACATCTCAGATTGTTTTCAGCTATTTAAATGTGTCACTCTCACTGGTGGCTGTTTGTAATCTGAATTGGAAAAAAGAGCGGTACCAAAGTGTATTTAATGACTGTAGCTGTACCAGTCTTTACACAAAATGATAAAAAAAAAAAACCTGCTGGTACATGCAGTGTTAACTCCATCCAATGGAGGCTGGATGTGGCTGAAAGCTTTGGAACATTTTGTATGATTTTTATTTGAATTATTTAGCTTTTCTTAAGTTTAAACGCGTGTTACTGCAGGTTCTATGGAGACTTGATATTACATTGGCAGGTTGGATCGTCACTCACCACTGATTGGTCAGGGGAAACAACACAAACACCCCTAATGTACACAACGTCAGCCTGAATAAATGAAGTGGAACAAAATGGCAATGCAGTCTGATTATGAGACTAACATCATCTATTTTAATGCCTGCAGACAGCGACAACAGGTTGTTCTGAAGGGAAGCTGTAAAGAAATAAATGAATAAATCACTTCTTTTCAGTCAGTTAGCTCAAGTGGAATGGATTAATGCAGGATGTGGACGTGGAATAGAGTTAATTGTTGGTGTCACAGCTTTGATCAGAGCAGTGACGACAATAACTTCCCAAGTGAGACTTCAGGTAATCTATATAAACATATAAGCAGAATCTGCAGGTGATGGACCAAGATTCTGGTACATGAAGCTTTCTGGTTTCTGTTTGTAGTCTGAGTAGTACTGACCAATCACATCTGAGTAAGGTTTGGTTGGACCAGCCTGTTTGGAGAGCAAAAGAAGTGTCCGAAACGCAATTTGGGAACCCAGCTCTAATTGGAGATTAGCAGAAATGAATCTCATGATGCTTATGTATCAAGTTGCTATTCAGATTAAGTCTTGGCCCTTTATTTGTTTAAGAACAGGCCCAGGAACTTTGGCCATTGTCCCACCGAGCCTAACTTGTCATCAGACAATAGCTAATGGCTTCTGAGCGTGGACTACAGGTAGATGCTGACGTGGAGACAGAGCTTGTATTATGAGAAAAGCCGAGGCAGAGACAACGGCTGTCGCTGTTTGAGGAGAGAGATATACAGTGGAGTGTACAGATGTGTAGATGAAGTGACATGCAAACTTTGTTAATAAAACTTAAATTCAGAATTCTATACACACATAATGCTGTGGCCGGCATCAAATCCCTGTTGACATGAACATACATTTGTTGATTCCATCTGGCAATTTGGCAGCGAATGAGGCATCATCTGGACATTATTACTTTTTAATAAAAGAAAAAAATGAATTTGGCTAGAGAAAAATACATAAAGTAATTTTGAAAAATAACGCAATATCTATTCAGGCCGGGAAATTATTATATTCAAAGTGACTGATGGGTAGAGGAGAAGAGGAGAAAGAGGGACAAGATTAAAAAGGGGGAAAGACAAGATAGGGAAAGAAAAAAGAAAACAAAACAAAAAGGAGAATGAAGAGACTAGAACATTTTTTTAAAAGATGGGGATTAAATCAGAGGCGACATGGGAGAGGAAAGCTGTAAAAATCTGGAAAGGAGGAGGAAGACAGTAAACAGTTAAGATCCAAGAGGGAATGATGTATGATGTGATAAGAAAAGAAGAGAGAAGAGGAGGAGGCAGAAAGACGGTAAAAAACAGAAAAAGAAAGGAATCAGGGGAGACTGGGAAAAGAGAGTCTGTCATGAGACGGCAAAAGAAAGAAGATGAGAGGAGGAAAGAGAGGAGCGTTTGTTTTTCCACTGTGCATGAGTCATCGTCAGATCCTATTATGACTGAACCAGCGCAGCGCTCTCGCCCACTGCTAACCTACGGCTACACGCCTTCAACACGCATCACATGCACACTGACATACACACACAGGTTTCCACTGCTATTTTTGGAGGACTTTTCTGCTTTATTTGCAGGGTCCACAAAAATACATTAACAAGAACATTTTATTTTTTTAGATTACTACAATAAGATTAAGACTTGTGGTTTTGTACATTTGACAGCAAAATGTTCACAGTCACTTACATTTGCTTTGTAACCCCTGGACCTCATAATTTAATCAATACCTTAACCTACACTGTTATATTGTGCTGTTGTACCATTTGTATCTCCCTATGTGTAGTGGCATTTTATTACTGCTAGGCGTCCACCACAGTATATCACAATAAGTCCTCAATACAAAACCCACAGTTAAACTAATCATAAAGAAGCAAACAAAAATATCCTGAACTACCATAAAAAAGTGACTCCTCATCTGTCTAATAGGCTGGTGGTTAGTGATTCTTCAACAACTCTGGAGTTACTTCCTGTAGTCCAGCCATGATAGCTATATGTGATGGCCGGGTCGTTGGGTTAGTTTCTAGTTTTGCCGATCCATCTAATGAGCTATTCTGGTTTAGCAGAGTATGTTATGCTCTGCTGTCTCTGTCATTTTAGACGAGTTCAAATTAAGTGCCAATAACTGCTAAAATAGCCGCCGCTGGGCTTCTGCCTGCCAGCCGTAATCAGCAGAGCAGTTACTGTATAAACATAGTCTTTTATTTTGAAGGGACTCTTTTTTTGAAAATAGCCCCTCCCCTCTCTCATCCTTCAGACAGGCTTGAGGTTGCCAAGCAACCAGGACCAACTGCCAGCACTAATCAGCAGAGCAGTTACTGCACCTGTTAGAATGTCAGTTGGAAATGCTGACAGAGAGAGAGAGTAAATGCTGATACCACCCCTCGAACAGGAAGGATTTCTGGCCAAACCATATTTCCAATCAATGAACCGACATCACTGGGAGCATCCTGAGCCCTTCTTGAACGTCTACATAGTTATTTTGTGTTGATAAAGTGAAGAAATGTGACCTTTAGAGCGATTCAAAGAAACGTTACTTCTGCTTTCCTCCACAAATGTTCCCGCCTTTTTAACATGGCAGTCTATGGGGCTGTGGATGGGTGTTGGTGGCGCATCTTTGTGTGTTACGCCAAAACTATAAGACTGAGAGCTTTAGCAGACGAATGTGAGTGAGAAGAGAAATTTTCCTAAGTTTTTATGTATAAATCATGTCTGTAGTGGGGCATTTGAGGCCACCGTAGTCAAATGTGTTTTATTTTTTCACTGATTTTTCTCTCTGCTCCTCACTCTAGCTGATGATGTCATCCACTCTAGCTCAAACATTCCGGCCAATACACACCCATTATAAACTCAGAAATTAGAGTAAAAAAAAAAAGGGATTTGGGAACAGAATAACTCTTAAAGACAGACTGGACTTCTGTCACTGGTAGGTACATGTGCTGTTATTTGAAACACAGCATTACTGGTTGTTGTAAAATGCGTGGAACTCAAGCGTAGGAAAGTTACCACAGGCGCTGGATTTAAAAACTGCGTATTCTGAAAGATTAACTTGGTGGTGATGAGAGGCTTAATCACTTTCTATCTTCCTACTGGATCAGGGTGGAGTGATGTTAGAATCTCCTCACCAGAAAAACAACTGAATTTGGGTTACTGGTCGACGTGGACACCAAAAACTTTTTAAAGGAAAGTGTAGGTGTGGGCATTTACAAGGCATTGAGGCCCTAATTAAAGATGGTATCAAGTTGCATCGATTTAGACTGTCCATTTTTAATCTTGGTCTTGTAAAATTCACTTACTTTATGGAGCTTCACCATATGGAAAAAAATGTTGGCCTCTTTCAGTAACATTTCGATGTTTTATGGTCACAATAACCCTTTAGGAGATCAAATGGATGGATTGTTCAATAAATGCATGGCAAAAAAACAACAACTAGGGTTTGCATCCTGTTCATTCATCGAGTTGCCTAAACTTAAAGGACGATTGTCTAGAATTTAATGGTATCTAGTGGTGTAGTTGCAGATTAAAACCCCATCACCTCACCCTCTCCTCCTCCTGAACATCGGCATTGGCATCGGTGCATCTCTACAGTTCAATATGGGGGACAAAGACCTGCAGCATCTGTAGATATGAAATAAGGATTCTTATTTTTAGATGATTTTACACTATTTATGCATTTTATATTCCATTTCTGGATATTAAATCGAGCCTCCTAAATCTTACAGACTGGACCTTTAATGAGAACAGAGGAGGAAATGCAAATGCAGTCATTGCAATGGTCGTATCGGTAGTTTTAGAAGGCACTGACAAACAACCTGTTTGTTGTTTACCTGAGTAATGTGCCTGTGAAGTAATCTGTAGATCAATCAGGTAGATTCAGGCAGTAACACTGCTGAGGTGAAGAGGCTGATTCTCACTGGAGCACTGAAAGAGGAGATCAATCTAAAATGTCTGGAGAATACAAAAAAGTCACACCGGGATGGCTGCATTTCAGCTTCTTTGCTTACTCTTGATGTTCTTTCTTCTCTCTCTTTCTTTCTTCTAAGCTGCCTGTCTCTCGCAGATTACACATTTCTACGATCCCTTCTGGTGTTATGTACCACACATACAAACATGGAGATAAGATTCTCTCCGAATGCTCTCTCGCTGAGGAGACACTACAGGGACAAACAGGATGAAACCATGTGCCGGAGGCTACCTCCACATGACAGGCGGTCTGAGCTGCACTCTCCGCTGGTTTGAGGGCAAAGTCAATGCAGGGAGCTCGGCTCGAAGCTGATATGTCATCATGTGACTCATAAACAAGTATCAGTTCTTGCTTTTCTACATCCCTGGAAGTCAGACAATTTGTAAGCGTCAAGATCAGGAAACAGTTTTAAAGGTGGCGTGCAACATCCTTCGGCATAACCTCTTTCTCCACAGGTAAACACTTGTTGATATGTTTGGAATCAGAGTAAATACCGTTTCAGTCTCCTTTGCACTAGAGTTGTCACGATACTAAAATGAGTAACCACGATACTATACCAGACAAAGTATCACGGTTCCGGGTAATACCGCGATACTGCGGCCTTTTTTTAATTATTATTATTATCTTTATAAACTGCAATGTATTTGTACAAGTTAGTTTGAAACAACAACGTTTGTTTTTTAAGCAAAATTAGTGTTGCCACTGACAAAGACGCCACGGCAGACTCGCTGCTCGGGCCCGGTGCTTCTGCCATGGTCAGTGTGTTGTCTCGTGTCTGGGCGAGACAGAACTTTAGCTCGTTGTTTGTTTTGAAGCGAGTTTCTATCGAAGCGGAGCTGTCTTCGCGGAGTTCATGCTTGCCGGCAGAAACACGCGAACAGCCAATCAGCTAACAGACGGGCGGACCCAGCGTGCAACAGCCTATCACATCCCTGGACGTCACCAGTAACAGGCAAACAGCCAATCATTCAGCAGCTGTGTAGTTCGGTTGCAGCGCATGCCATGTTTTTTTTTACGAGTGAGTAGCACGCAGTGAGAAGCCGGGAGGAGAGCAGAGGCGGCCGCTATGTAGCGGAGACTGGCACCGGTAGTATAGTAATCCACGGTAGTACCGTCGTGTAAAATTTCTAGTATAGTAGCGACGGGTATGATTTGGTACCGCGGGGTACCGGGTATACCGTGGGTATCGTGCAACTCTACTTTGCACGACTTCTGAAGAATGACAATACGCTGTCCTAAAGTCTTCAACAATCCACACCCGTACATACTGCACAAGCACCTACAAGATAGGTGCTCACCGATGTGTGAAAATCTTCCATCGCTGGGAGATTATTCAGAATCAGACACGAAATCAAAAGGAATAAAGTGTGCATCATATCAATGAGCCCTTCTTACATTCAAGTCCTCTGTTGATCTGATATCAAAGAACGTTGTGTGTTGGCAGTGTAGCGTCTCTTCAATCTTCAGAACAAGCACAAACATACAAATTATTAGGAGCCTCTCTGAGCTACTCAGATAGCTTCACTGATTGATACATTTTTCTTTGCTCGCACAGAGCCGATGCTCTTACTGAGAGCACTTCACAATCACAGAGTGTTTGGTGAGCTCCGTGTCTTACTGACAAACACTTCAGCGCGTTCGCTGATGGATGTATGGGGGCTGCTGCCATCATGTGACCTTTTCAGCAAAAGGTCCTGCATGTGGCATTTCCAGACATCAATACATCATCGGAAAATTGATTGTCATGAGATATGATTGGTGTAAATAAATAAAACCTGTCTATCTAACGGCAGTAATAGAGTGTCATAAAGTAGGACGGTGTACATCAGCTGGCCAAGACATAACACACAATGAGTAGGTGCATTTAAAAAAAGAAGATTCTGGATTATTCATAAAACTCAAGGCCATCTTTTCCCAGTCAATAACCAGTGAGGCTTGGAGGTACTCTCAAATGCAGTTCTCTTTCCAGCTGCAGCTAACAGTTATTTTCATTATTGAATATTCTCTCTTTTTTCTCTATATACAGTTATTGAGTTCTCGTTCCAATAAACTGACGCACAACACTGGAACAGACTACCAAATGCATCTAGATAGTTTGTTTGGCCCCACCGGTAGCCAAAATCCATTCCATCCATCCACTAGCTGCACCTGATTATCCTTTGGAGCCGATCCCAGCCGACACTGAGCGAGAGGCGGGGTACACCTTGAACACATTGACCGGGTCAATCGAAGGGCTGATGCGTGGACAAGTTACACACTCACATTGACACCTACAGGCCATTTAGAGCTGCCAATGAACTTGACCTGCAGGTCTTTGGGCTGCAGGAGGAAACACTGCACCACTGTGCAGGCCCAATTCAAAAGTTCTGACACGTTTATTAGTGACGAGTGCCTACGACACAAGTCAACTATTAATCTTGTGTGTGTTTCTTCTTCTTATTCATCTTCCGCCCTTTTTCATCATTTAATTTTATATCATATAATTAAATATCAAAACGTGCATTTTCATCCTGAATCCTGTGCCATTACTTTTCTAAGAGATCCGAGAGTTTTTCGTGAATTTATTCAAGAAAATGTTTTTTTTAAATTAAACGTATTCGACTATCGTGGCCTCAAATGTCCCACTACAGACATGATTTATACATAGAAACTTAGGAAAATTTCTCTTCTCACTCACATTCGTCTGCTAAAGCTGTCAGCCTTATAGTTTTGCCGTAACACACAAAGATGCCCCAGCAACACCCATCCACAGCCTCATAGACTGCCATGTTAAAAAGGCTGGAACATTTCTGTAGGAAATCAGAAGTAACGTTTCTTTGAATCGCTCTAAAGGTCACATTTCTTCACTTTACTAACACAAAATAACTATGTAGACGTTCAGGAAGGGCTCAGGATGCTCCCAGTGATTTGGGTTCAATGATTGGAAATATGGTTTGGCCAGAAATCCTTCCTGTTCGAGGGGTGGTCTCAGCATTTTCTCTCTCTCTCTGTCAGCATTTCCAACTGACATTCTAACAGGTGCAGTAACTGCTCTGCTGATTAGGGCCGGCAGGCAGAAGCCCAGCGGCCATTTTATGATGCGAACTTTAGGTAAATGATCCACTCCAAAAGTCCATAATACATCCATGTTTGCACCACGGCGATTTGATGCAAGTCTCCTCACATTAATATGCGTGTGAAACATCATATCCGTCATGTTTTCTGCATTCTGTTGAGGTTCAGCTGGCATTCGTTTAATTACGTTTTCTTTTTTGCGTCCTCTTCTTCTAGTTTTCCAGCTGGACAATTGGCGCCACCTTATCTTGTGAACAAACTCGGTCGCATAATGGCAGTGGATGGATGCATGTTGTTTTGCCAAATCACACAAAATTCAGTAAAAGTCTGCGACTCGGCTGAAAACACAGCCATATTCGCACCATTAGCTGGACAGATCTGCCTCATAGGCCTCAGGCTCAGTATCACAGGTGTAGAGGTCAGTAGACACTGCTTATTTTCTCACTAATAGTCTCATCCGGTAATTAGACTAATGCCTAAAAATATGCACTTTAATGATACTGATGGTAAATGTTGCCAGTAGCACCATCGCTGCTGTGTTCTGCCCTCTGACTCATGTCTTTCCTCTCGTCCTCCTTTATTCTCTCCCGCCGCCTCCTCTCATCCTTCTCCCGACTTTCTCCCTGCTCTCTGCCCGTCCATCAGCGATAACACAACTAAGCCTTATTAAAACGGGTTTCTGGGGGTTGAAGCTAAATCACACACAGTTTATTAAACACCCACACGTACAGTCACACGCTCACTCTCCACTAACCAGCACATTTGATCTTCTAGCCGCCTGATTAATGGGATCTCTGATAAAACTACAAACCAGGCCTTCTATCCTCCTCCTTCACGCTCCCATCTGTTTTTTGTTTTTATCCGTTTCTCTCATGACTTCCTCGCTCAGGTCTCGCTCACTCAGACTTGATTTTCATTTGCCTCTTTGTCCTCTCTCATTTCCCTTTCCTCCTCCTTCTCCCTCTGTTTCATGCAAATCACGGACGCCATTATTATTTGTACCTTTAAATTTCCCCACATCGGCTGCATGATGGATGAGTGACACAAACACACACACACACACACACACACACACACACACACACACACACACACACACACAGTGACAGGGTTGCTTATGCATAACCTGTCCTTCAACGGGGGAATGAGATGTTTTGATCAAACAACTGTTATGCGATGGTTGACAAAGCTACTTATAAATGCATTAGAGTGGTCATTTTCTTTTTTCTTCTTACCAAACACACAATGCAGTGATATATGCTAAAAAGTGACTGCCATTCCCATCTATCCATCTGTATATCTAGTGTTTTATATTTAGCAATGCCTTAGGGGTTAGATACCCAACCACAAACCTCAGCATGGCTGTTCTGAGCCAGCTCAGGGTCTTTTCTGCATGACTTTACCAAGAAAACTGGGAACTCCAGATCTCCACACGTCACTTTAGTACTATGCCAGTGCTGGAGAAAGGTTTAGCTGGAATATTATCATTGTTCTAAGAATAATGCTGGCTTATTTGTATTTCTTTAAGCCAATCACAACTGTCTTTGGCAGCACTAAGCCCAGGATGCCACGACGTTGCCCTTGCAAATTAGTTTGAGAAAGAGTAAACTCTTATACCCACATTCGACTTCCTGTGAGCAAGACGAACGTTTTAATAACGCTGCCTGATGTTCAAACTGTATTACATAAATTTGAGCTAATTGTTTATTTTTGTAAGACTGAGTGTGTGAAGGTGTGTCAAGAGACTGACCGTTAACAAGGGAAAATGGCCAGTTTGAGGAATTTGGAAACAAAAACTCCTCAAATCTACAGGAGGGTTGGACAATTAAACAAATATAGCGGCTGGATTTTTAATTTCTTTCATTTTATGTTGCTAATTTAATCGTCTGACTCCAAACAACGGAGAGAGTACACACATTCTCCAGTATATTTTCACGTTTAACTCGGCGGATTAGAGGTTTACTTCAACCAAACTGGAGTGGCTGATTGTTTGTCTGACAGTTAAAGACAAACCAAGATGTTTTTGCTGAATTTTATGACGTTCCTGTCTAAATGTTTGAATGAAGTCTGTTTTATAACGAGTAAACGAGGTAGTTAAACTTGTCACAGTTTGGTAAAATAAACTAAAACTCAATGAGGTTGAGTATAAAAAATATTTTTCTTAATATAATTTCTTGACATTTTGAGAGCTTATTATCTTTATTCATTGGAACGTAGGGAACTTGCCACTTACATCTCCCGGCTGAAACTCAGAAAACCTATTCAAAAATGTATTTCTCACAGTTGTAGAGAAAGTCAAAAACTCCATCTTTATAAGACAGAACCAGGCTGATCCAAGTCTATATCTACAGTTCGATTTGTTTATCCAAGGAAGGAAAGAAGGGAAGAAGCAGTGCCTTGCTCAAGGGCAACCAACATAATAAAGAAGAGGATGAACTCACCTCCACTTTTTGAAGCGGATTTTATGATGTGCCCCCCGATTAAAAAATGAAGGACTTGTATAATTAGAGGCCTCAAAAAGCCATTGATGGGTCCATAAGGCAGTTATCATTGCACAGCAGGGTCACTGTATAACCAGCATACGGATTTAAAAGCTGCATACACACTCACACACACCATGAGCAAACACAATTCTCGCACAATCTCGCTCCAGGTCTCACACCTCCTGCGCTCTCTCTCTCTCTCTCTCTCTCTCTCTCTCTCTCTCTCTCTCTCTCTCTCTCTCTCTCTCTCTCTCTCTCTCTCTCTCTCTCTCTCTCTCTCACACACACACATCATAAACAGCCATCATTTTCGCTCGCCCCATCTCTTTCCGTCACACACACTCATCTTGTGCAAACACCTTTTCTACTTAGTTGCACACACATAAATATAGCCTTACACCAAACACACACAGACACACACACACACACACACATTAAAGTAAACATGCAGAGGATTTTCAATCAGAAGATAAACATCCCTGCAGGGTTATAGGGTACATGGTCTGCTGGTACACAACAACGACGGAATAAATCACTGTTTTTATGGGTGGATACAAAATACAATGGGTGAACACAACAGGACACATGTGCGGCGACACAAACAGATGCATCACTCCATCACATAACTACAAAATAATTGTAAGACTGACGACAACAAACAGTCGAGGTCATGACAGAGTTATGAGATACAGCGGGTACATTTGTAAATGAATCAGTGAGTGTGCAGGTCTCGATAATGTGGAGAGGGAGAGCAAAGAAATCAATGAACTCCTGTATGAGAGAAAGAGAGAGACGTTTGGGGGCGAGTTGTAGTAGGATGGGACGGAGCTTAGGGGCTCATTAGACCTGAGGAAGATGGCCGACTACAGAGGGAGTGAGTGCAGAGGAGGAGGGAAGCACAGGCCGGACCAGGGAGGTTTATTGATTGGTCTACGGTCTTGCTTATTTGTCCATTTGTCTCAGTGCCACTTGTGCGCACCCCTGACCTGGGACCTCATGCCACTCTACCTGGAGTCTGGAGATTCCCAACTGGGCCACCCACTGGTCATGTACAAATAAACAGAGGGTTTGATGAGTAGGGGTATGAAAAAGAGAGGAGAACAGAGAGTAGTAGTAGTAACAAGAAGAGGAAGATATATTTCTTTGGTGAGGTTTATACGGTATATTGCAGTGTTCCAGTGTGTAGACTTGTGAGTAGGACTGGTAAACTAATATTCGAATTTCGAATATTATTCGAATATGATAAAAATATGTATATTCGAACGTAAAAATGAATATTCGAATATTTACTATTTGCTCAGGGCAGCGCGCGCATTGATTCTCCTCCGTTGTGTCCCATGGTGCGTCCCTTACTGACCTGTAGGCTAGCTATCTGCAGTCACGTGACACAACAAGGAAGCACCCCATCCCGCTCCCCACCTCAATGAAGAGCAGGCTACACACCAGTGATCCAGATGAGCAGAAAATGAATGAAACTCAAACCAGTGAGCCGGAAAAACAAACCGGGGAAATGGAATCCGGTGAAGTCAATAAGTCCACCACGGACAAAGTGATTGTTAAACCAGATAATTTAAGAAGTGCCGTTTGGCGCTTTTTTGGATTCTGGTCTGTTGGAGGTAAAGTTGTGGACAAATCCAAGGTTGTTTGCAAGTTATGTGATGCGCAGATGACATATCACACAACTACCACAAATTTGAGGACGCATTTAATGAGTTTTCATCCGGCCGAATGGAAAAAAGTTAGTGAAGACGAAACAGACGGCCCGCTTCCCAAACAACCCAGGCTAACCGAGTTTTACGGCCCGAGCAAATCTCTTCCCGCTGCAAAACAAGAGGCCATCACTAAAAAGTTAACACAGTTCATTTGCAAAGACATGCGGCCTATCAGTATAGTTGACGGTGTAGGTTTCCAAGAATTTGTCCACGAAATAAATCCACGGTATCAAGTCCCTTCTCGTGGAACTGTGAAAAATAGGATTGTGAAACTGTATGATGCCACCGCCAGTACAGTGAAAATGGCAATCAAGAACAAAGCCGTAGCGTTGACCACTGATGGATGGACTTCGCTCGCCAATGATGCATTTGTCACGGTGACTGCTCATGTAATCACAGAGGATTGGGAGATGAAGGACTTTGTGCTTAAAACGGGAGAGCTCAGAGAAAGTCATACAGCAGAGAACGTATCGAAGTCTATTGTGGATGGTTTGCAGGAGTTTGGCGTGCAGTTGGAGTCGGTCGTGGCCGTGACAACGGATAATGCAGCTAACTATGTGAACGCAGTTGAGAAGCACATGAAGACCATGAACGTGCCGTGTTTCGCACATACGATTAACCTAGCTGTCCGAAAGGGGCTAGGGGTGAGGTCTATAGAGAACAGTGTTGCCAGGTTGAAACGTACTGCTGCCTACTTCAACCATTCAGCCACCGCCAGTTACCTCCTGGAAGAAAAGCAGAAGCAGATGGAAATGCCGAAAAGGGACAAACTGATCAACGACTGCGCCACAAGATGGAACAGCACGTATGAAATGATCTCTCGGGCTCTGGAGCAACAAGCACCAGTGGCTGCTGTCATCTTTGACAAAAAGCTGTCCAACCTTGAGCTGTCTACGAGTGAATGGACTCAGCTGGAAAGGGTGAGCTATATGAATTAATTTATTTAGGCTAATTTAAGCTAGGCTATATGTAATTATTAGCGCATGTGTAAAGTTGACGTTTATGGCAAAGGAAATATCTTCTTCATTGATTTTTTATTTTATTCATTTGTCCTACTGCAGGTAAAGGACATTCTCAGGCCCTTCAAAGTCTCTACAGTGGCTTTATCCACCGACAAATACCCGACAGCGTCAGCTGTTCTCCCTATGAGGCACGTTCTTCTGTCTCATCTGAGACAGGAGACAGACAGCGACACAGCGGCTGTCAAAGAAATGAAGGCAAAGATAACAGCTGATCTAAATAAGCGCTACCCAGAAGACGGTGACGTCTTCATGTTTCTGAACACAGCCAGTTATCTCGACCCTCGCTTCCACTGCCTGGGTCATTTAGATCATGGAAGGCAACAAGAGGTCCATGATAAAGTGCTTGCCGAGCTATAGCAGCGGCAGAGAAGTCAGGAGAGTCAGAATTGCCCGCCCCACTCGAAGCCCCCCGCAAAAGTTCCCTTTCGGCAATGGGTGATCTATTTTCCCAAGTGTACCAGCAGCAGACAAGAGCTGCTGCCTACGATCTGCATGGGGAGCTGGTCCAGTACGAACGAGAGCCACAGCTGCCTCCGGACGCAGACCCTCTTCTGTGGTGGAAAAGTACAGGCAGCGCGAGATACCCGTACATCGCACAGGTGGCAAAAAAATACCTCACGGTACCCGGCACATCTGTGAGATCAGAGCGCGTCTTTTCGTCAGCCGGCAATATTGTCAACAAAAAACGCTCAGCACTCGCCGCTGATCACGTAGACCGTCTGGTATTTTTGGCCAACAATATGTAGGCTTAGCCAAGTATTTTGAGTTGATTTGTGGCCTGCTTGTTTCTTTAAGTTGTGGTTGATTTTTTTATTTTATTTAACTTGTGAAAAATGACTATGGTAAAAAAAAAAAAAAAACATTTTATTTAGTAGGCAACTGTTCTGCAATAGTTTGTTTTGCAATTTGCACAAATGAACAGTAGTCTGTCAAATAGGCTACTTCATTGACTGTTTACAATTGGCTGCTGGCCTACTTAATGTTCGTTTATGTTTTGCAGGCTAATATTCATTTCTGTAACTGTTAGCTGGGCCAATTCAACTGTTCTGGTTTACCTAGGCTATAATTAAGCTGTCTTAGTGAGTGTACAGTTTTGCATAAATTGCACTGAAGTTACACTAAATGTAACATGTTGAACATGACGCTTGGATTTAGTTTGAAGACCGAAAATAAATCAGCGTTTGACTACCACTGGTCGTTTTTCTTGACATTTGGCAGTGCAACGCCCTCTGTTGGATATAACGGGGTACTGTTACAAGTCCTATTCTCCGCGGGGGGGAAATAATTAATTAATTAATTAAGAATATTCAAATATATTCGATATTCGGACCATTTTTTAAGACTAATATTCGAATTTTAATTTCTGGGGAATGTTACCAGCCCTACTTGTGAGACATGAAAAATAAGTAGTAAAGCAATAAATCAATAACAACCACAAACACAAACAAATAACTAGACAAAAGAAAAAGAAAAGTAGTGGGGAGGTTATCTAGATTATTTTTATTCATATCATCATCAACATTACTACTAATAATATAAAATAAAAAAATATTAATAAAGACTAGAAAATTCCAGCAGAAATTTTGAGTGACTTGTGGGCTGTTGCCAAGGGTCTTAGCATGTTAATATTAGCATGGATTTAATTCTTAGTGCTGATGCGCTAATTTTAGAATTGGCTGCTAATGTTAACAATTAGCATGTGTTTACAGCTAATGCGCTAGCTGCTCTGCTATCTCTGTCATTTTAGACAGACAAGTTCAAATTAAGAGACAATAACTGCTAAAATGGCCGCCGCTGGGCTTCTGCCTGCCGGCCCTAATCAGCAGAGCAGTTACTGCACCTGTTAGAATGTCAGTTGGAAATGCTGACAGAGAGAGAGAGAAAATGCTGAGACCACCCCTCGAACAGGAAGGATTTCTGCCCAAACCGTATTTCCAATCGTTGAATCTAAATCACTGGGAGCATCCTGAGCCCTTCCTGAACGTCTACATAGTTATTTTGTGTTAGTAAAGTGAAGAAATGTGACCTTTAGAGCGATTCAAAGAAGCGTTACTTCTGCTTTCCTCCAGAAATGTTCCCGCCTTTTTAACATGGCAGTCTATGGGGCTGTGGATGGGTGTTGCTCGCGCATCTTTGTGTGTTACGTCAAAACTATAAGGCTGACAGCTTTAGCAGACGAATGTGAGTAGTGGGGCATTTGAGGCCACGGTAGTCGAATATGTTTTATTTTTTCACTGATTTTTCTCTCTGCTCCTCACTCTAGCTGATGATGTCATCCACTCTAGCTCAAACATTCCGCGCAATACACACCCATTATAAACCCAGACTAAAAACCTGCTCAACTTTAAGCCTTGATAGTTTAAAAACGGTAAAAGCTGTCAATGAGTGAAGTGAATCACTGAAGAGAAGGCAAGAGTACCTACATTTTAAAATTTAAATTAAGTCTCTCTGTGAAAGTATGCCAGGGCAGTTCATTGTTGAAAATGTCTGTTGAATTTTTATTTATTTTTCTGACTGGCTTTCCCATTCATTCCTATAAGAATTTTTTTTTCTCTGTGTGGCCAGGACCGGAGCTGATCATAAGAGACATGGATACAGAGAAAAACAGGTCAGAGAAGAGAGAGGATTGTGTTTTGTCGTGTTTTGTCACGAGGATTGAGAGTTGGGTGCAGGCGCGGGCAGGAAAGAGAAAAAATATTTTGTTGTTTTATTTATTGTCGCGAGTGTGAGTCAGGCTTTTGTGTAGTTATGGATCAAAAACCTGTTTTTTCATTTTTATGTGCTCTATTGTTTGTGTTGCTTTTGGATTTCCAGTTTTAGGAATATGGTGTTTTTGGCGATTATTCAGACGGTGATGAGGATTGCGGCTGTGATTAGACACCTAGTCAGAGTTTTGGGGCAAGCAGCACACTGTGTGCATCATTTGATCAGTGACTTGGTACCGAAAGTGATTAATAGGTGGGCAGTGCCAGGTGGCTTGCCGGGAAGTGTCTACTGAGTTTTGCGAGTGGCGTGTCCATGTGTCTGATCAATTAGGTCCCATTTTTAATGGTCTTTCCTCCTGTGTTGTGTGTTCTGTGTGAAAGCTCAGAGCGGCTAATGCAGAGCCAGCTTATTTCACACGCACATCAATCCAGAAACTGGCTTCGGTACCGATAGCGAGATCTCCAGATGCAGAACTTCATCATCAGCTACGTGCACCAGGTGTGTTAAAACTGTTTTCTTTCCACATCGTGAAATTGGGAGGTTTGTTTGTTTCCCAGAGAAACCCTAAATTGATCCAATGGGTGTCCGCGTAGAAGGTGTGCATTCTGAGTTGGTTTTCCAACAATCTGTCAAAGTTGTTGCAATGATTCTGAAAACAGCCGTGTGACTTAATGACTGGGCTAACGAATGGAAATGAGGAAATCCTGGCATATGGTCTGTTTGGGAATAAACCACTTTAACTGTGAAAGCAGCACCTTCTGCCATTCATTTCATTCACACAAGGGAACCCCCCGCCTTATTTAACGCCGTATAACACATTGCCACCACTGTCCTGTTTTAATGGGGTAGATATTAGAGAAGTGAAAGTATGCGCACACCCGAGCATCAATTCTCCTGCCTCATTCCAAAGCGATTAATCTGCTGCTATAAAAGCCTCCAACCCGACTTCTGGCTCCAGGCTTTCCACCAGATTTTGGAACCTGGCTGCAGGGATTTGCTCCCATTCAGCCACAAGAGCATTAATGAGGTCTGTCACTGATGTGGGGCGATAAAGACTGGCTCTAAGTCAGCTTCATCCTAGAAAAAAAAAAAATGTTGGACTGGGTTGAAGTCAGAGCTCCGTGCAGGCCAGTCCTTCCACACTAAGCTCTGAAAAGCCATTTCTTTTGTGCAGAGGAGCATTGTCATGTTAAAAGAGGAAGATGGCCCACACATACTATTCTCATAGAGTTGTAGCATTAAGATTTTCCTTCTTTGGAACTGAGGAGGGGAGTTCAAACCATGAAGAAAACATCCCCAGATGGAAAGTAGTGTCCACATACAGGCCATGTTCTGCACAGCAGAAGGCGATGTTGTGCCACTCTGGGATTTAGGGAGCAGTTAGTTTTCACTCTCACGTTGTTTTCTGCTGCAAGAAGACATTAAACAAAGTAGTTCACAGTTATCAGTGTTTTTGTCACATATAGCACTATACATCAGCAGGATCCGACCCAACAATGACAAAAAAAAAGTTATTTTAAAGACATTTTGGGGTATTTTAGAGTTTGTCATTGATGACTCATCCTACACTCAGGGGGGTATACTAATTTTGCATCCAGTGAAACTCTTTATCGTTCATGGTGCATCTACGGCTGGGCCTCAGTGATTACTGTGCGAAAGCACAACTTTGTTCAATGTTTTTGGCCGCACAGCTTCAACTCCTTCAGAGTAATTCACGATTTACAGAGTTTCCCGATGGTTTGACCAAACGAC
Source organism: Collichthys lucidus (assembly GCA_004119915.2). Classification (NCBI taxonomy): domain Eukaryota; kingdom Metazoa; phylum Chordata; class Actinopteri; family Sciaenidae; genus Collichthys; species Collichthys lucidus. The sequence goes on along the minus strand of CM014082.1, from coordinate 27,717,651 downwards.
TTCCTACTGTAGCTGAAGGATGACGTTAGCAGCACCTCTGTTAGCAGGCAGCAGAAGTGACCCGTTGGGTTCGAGCTCAGCCTCCTGACCAACAGAGACTCAAATTACACTATCAATGTGACTTACAGTCTTTCCTGATAGAAAGATTGCTAAGAAGTAAACTTCTAACTGCACTGACTCAGCCATGGATGCCAAAAGCCAAACCCGGTAAGAAAACCACCTCAGCAGGCCCTGTCGAACTGGCCACCGCTGGTTTCGAAAGTTGTGTTGGCCGACTGGAACTAGTTTATAGTACTACCTCTAATGCACAGCAGTGGAGCTGTAACACACACTGAACACTATCGGCTAATGCAAATGCTGATCAATACCCACAACATATCCACCTGTTTCTATATTTATGATATTTTTTAAATAATGTTTAGTTTCACCTTACACAGACATGCAGTTTTGTATTATTGGTCATTTTATCTCATCGTCATACATGTATTTGATCATAAATATTGAAAATGACAATGTGAGGGTTTTTATTTATTAATTCAGACAAAATGACAACATACAGCTGACGTAGTCTTGTCCTGAGGGTTTAACTTTAACTCCAGTGGCACATGACCTGGACCTCCACAAACACACAGTCCTCTCTGTGCCATCAACACACCACCCTGTGTGTGTTTTGTGTTCACATGCGACACTTCCTCAGCTCCACACACTCACATATGCGCACGATCACGCACGCACGGGCACACTGTAAGCTGACCAACATCATCAATGTCTGCCTCCTCCTGCGTTCATGCTGCAGGACTAACACGCAGTGTCTCTCTCTCTCTCACACACTCTCTCTCTCACACACACACACACACACACACACATAAACACGCACGCACGTACGTGCACCCTGACCTGCCAGCATCAGTAGCCTCGCGCAATCTCTGCTGAAACGGCGGAACAAACCAGTGGTGACACGTGTGCGCACACAGCGCGCAGCTCCAACAGACCAAGCGTGTCCACGCACACACATAGGCTGCACGCAGGCACAGGAACACACAATTAACCAAAGCTGCAGGTGCTTCTCAATCAGCCCACGCAACACACACACACGAACAGGAAAACGCGCGCACACGCACTTCCCAGTGAACCAGAAAAGTCTGAACACATGAAGCAGAAACTAGAAAGTCTCTCCAGAAACAAACTGGAGCAAGACAAACCCCCACGCCCGCTTAAAAAAAACAACAAACACGCACTGGCACACACGCACGTGCTGGCGCAAACATCAGCGCGCATATTCATTTGTTTTTTTGCTTTCCTACCTTCCTCGTGCATCCGCTGCAGACAGAAAGTGAGGTTCCTCCGCCAACCGGGCATGGTGATGGAGGAGAGGAGGAAGTGGAGGAGAGGTCTGGAGATGAGGAGGAGGAGGAGGAGGATGATGATGAGAAGAGATGATGAGGAGAGAGTAGATCCTGTCAGGTGGAGGTGATGACACGCAGGAAAAATATAACGATTCCCACTGGTTCTTCTTCTTCTTCTTTCTTCCTGCTGTGTGTTTCTCCCCCGGTTTGTCTGTCGGTAAACGGCGAGCAGCAGCTGCTCTCTCCGGTAACGACCCCGCTGACAGTCCGTGTGACAGTCGGTCCCGCTGCGGCACCAATGCTCTCTCTCTCTCTCTCACCCTGGCGCGCTCTGCTAACCGAGTCCAGTCACCTCTCTCTCTCTCTCTCTCTCTCTCTCTCCTCTCTCTCTCTCTCTCTCTCTCTCTCTCTCTCTCTTTCTCTCTCTATATTTGTCTCTGTCTGTGTGTCCCCCTGTCTCTTTCTCTGTGGCTGTCTGGAGTTCATTGTTAGTTCAAATTTATTTCCTTATCAAGACCAAATTCCAAGACAATTTCATAAATAGATGGGAGTGCTTTTATCACCAGAAGTTCACATGTGGAATCCACATACAAATGAATTGATGTATTGACTTAATATGTACACTGACATGTAGGGTCCTACCAAGAAAGAGCTGCTGATGGTCTATTTATTAACTCATTCTGTGCTGAACCCACATCTTGGTTTTATTTTTGAATTCTTAAGGAGATTCCAAAGTTGCTAAAATATCAGATATGTCAAGCTGAAGTTCTGGGAAATGATGGATAAAAGGTTGGAATGGACTCAATGATCAAGCACTTACATGGCAAAATGACAAAAACATACAGTGCACGTTCAAAGAGGAGTTGGAGGAAGTTGTTTCTTCCTAACACGTTTCTGCTCAAAGTGTTAACACAAAATGTGACATCGTGTGGAAGCTTTTTAGGAAAAGCAACACTCCGGACGCCCACGTGGTGTTTTGAGTCGGTCTAATTAGACCTCTGCTCAGGTCAAAGTGAGCTGCAGCCTGGCTGTGACTGTGTGAGGGCACCAAACTTTGTGGACTGATTGATCATTTTCACAGAAAACACAGACGTCTGGCTTTGTAACAAGACGCTTGGCGGAATTTCTTAAACCTGTGCTTTTCCTGCTGTGGCAGTTCAAAAGAGGGTGTGTGTCCATTACCTCTGATGTGATGACATATAGCACAAAGCAAGGCGTGTCACTCCGCAGTGCCGGACTGGTTAGGATGTGCCGTAACTGCACCAAATAGCCTGCACCGCTCCCCATGTGATGGAAGCGAGGCGCCGTTGACCTTGTATTATGTGCGACAGCATCTGTGCTTGTTTTGTTAATTGAGCTGTCACCAAGACAAATCCCCAGTGCTGTCTCCTAAAAATCCAGAGTGGAGATTACATGGTGTACTGTGGGCACTAACTAAAAGAAATATTACCATGTTTGTCTATCAATAATTGGCTTATATGGAGACGGGATTTCCAGCTGTTGGTAATATTAAATGGCAGGAAATGCAAGTTTTTGCCTGTCACTGAAAAACGTGTAATGGAAATGCATCTGGACATTAAAACTCAGTAAGCAACTTTAAAATCTGGAGGACTGAAGAAGATTGAACAAGAACAACATTGGTCATATAAGGTATAATAATGTTTCTGTACCTATACGTTTAGTGGCATCTTGGTGAATCATCTTGAATCAACTTCTTATTAGCGTACTACAAGAGACTGTAACAACAGGAGGTCCCATGACCAGGGACGGATTGGCAATCTGGCATACCGGGCATTTGCCCGGTGGGCCGACGTGCTATTTGGGCCGATAAATCCTGATTTTTTTTATTTTTTTTATTATTATTTTATTTAATATTGGTCTGACCGGCCCACAACGAGTAGATCACGCAGCCCGAACACACTGTTAAACAACCACTCTGTACGCTGTGGTCCCGCCTACAGGCACAAAAAAAAAGAGGCTGTGCAAGACTTTGTTTTCTTACCACCGGCCCTTACACGCTGACTGACAGGGGACCGGCCCAATCACATCATGAAACACCTCCCCCCTTTGGCTTGATGCGCCGGTGTGCAGTTTATTGATGGGTGAAACGCTATCAGATAAAGATGGAGAGAAAACGCAAAGGTGGCGCAGAAAAACTCCGTGATTAAAAGAAACTTGCTCCTCGGGCAGACGCTGCGAAGTGTGTTAAAATCACTGATATGTTTGCCACAGCAGGGCTTCATCAGCTCCCATCGCTGATGACAGAGGTGCCGGTGGCAGTGGCACTCAACATGTTGTTGAACCTGCGGTAAGCTGGACTGGACTACTGTCAGAACATGTATGAAATGCAACGAGTAGGATAAAGCCACCCAACCCCTTAATGAGTATGATAAAACATACTGTGGCGTCCGGTCGGACGCGTCACGAATAACGAGGCGTTATTTAGCAAACTGGCTTTTATTGCCAACAGTCTTGTTACAGCACTTGGTTATTGTAGGCCATAACCACGCCAAGAACACATAACAGGTCCCACTCTCCAGCCTCACTCGTGCAGTCTCTCTCCACACGCGCTCACATACACGCGCTCTCCCTCACCTGCTCCCCCGCCCCCTTGCTCTCATACAGGTGCATTTATGGACCATGGGAAACCACAGAACTCACATTGTAACACACAACACATTACTGCAGGGTCGCTACAATACATTGTAGGCTACACTGGCTGGAAGAGAAAATAAGCCTAGCTCAGTAGCCTACTTTTTATGTCTTTTATTCTAAATAAAAAATAGTCTTTAATGTGAGAAAACTTGTTCACCATTCACCAATAATAACAATAAGTCTAATTTCTTATTATACTATTATTGTCTGTGGGGTCAGTACTAGGCTGGCCTATTGGCTAAGTTGCTTTTTTGTCCTGCAGATATAGCAGTTCTTTATGTAGCCTAGGTGGTAGGGACAATGTAGGCTACATAACTGATAGAAAATCTCACTTTTAAAATTATATCATTTTGTCTATGTTATGTGAATGCAGCTGCAGGTATCTGTACATTCCAGTATTTCTAGCCTAGGCATATGTAAAGCCACCACTCACCAAAAATGTGAGTGAAAACTGAAGAGTCAGCACTCTCATTTTCTTTGTTCATCTAGTAGTCCTCGGGTAAGCTCTTATTTAGGCCTGGGAAAAAAATGGGCTGTTTTATGTAGCTAGGTGGCTAAATACAATGCAAGTTAGCCTACAAAGACAGAAAATAGCACTTTTTAAAATGACATCATTTTGTTCATTGCTAGTGTTATGTCAATGCAGCTGTGTGTTTGTTTATATAAATATATTATAAACAGGCTGTATTTCAGTCAGTCATTGTAATTGTACAATATGTTTGTGTTGATTGTCCTGTACACGTGACATCCATTGCACGTCTGTCTGTCCTGGGAGAGGGATCCCTCCTCTGTGGCTCTTCCTGAGGTCTCTTTCACATTTTTTCCTGTTAAAGTTTTTTGTGGGCAAGTTTTTCCTCACTCGAACCGAGGGTCTAAGGACAGAGGGTGTCACTCCCTGTACAGATTGTAAAGCCTCAATGGAAAATGGACTTTGTGACTTTGGGCTATACAAATAAAATTGATTTAATATGATTTGATTATTTATGTCCTGTTGAGCTAGGTTGTTTTAAAGACTTGCACAGTTGCACTGAAAAAAATGAAAAAGTGTGTTATCAAATGTTGTGGGCCAGTCTGGTCCAAAATGCCAGGGCCGATTTTTTGTCCCAGTCCGTCCCTGCCCATGACGGATCCCTCTCCCAGTCGTTACTAAAATACTTTCGCCTCATGGAGATCTGGATTTGCTGTTTTAGTTCTGAAGATGATTAATAACCCACAGCTGATTTCAACATGTGAACCCAGAAGAACTAACATGTTGGAGAGGGAAAAATGCCAATCAGTTTTTCTTGTGTGGCTGGACAGCTTCATGTACAAGACAGATGTTGGATTACTTGTTGTTGGGGTCAAGGTTCTGAAATTGTTCTGCTTTTAGTTCAGTTCAGTTTTATTTATATTGTGCCAAATCATAAAAATAAGTTTCCACATAGAACAGGTCTAGAGTGGACTCTTTATAATACAACTTAGAGACTCACAATTCCCACCATGGGCAAGCACTTGGAGACAGTGGCAAGGAAAGGAAACATTATATCCTGAAGTAATTCTTTTAACAAAGTGCTTCTCAGATGGATGAACAATGTCTGAGAACCTCCACACATTTCCAATATCAGAGTCTGAAACCGACAATCTGACAAGCACAGAGGTGAGAAAGTACACTGTCTCTCAGGCTCTCTGAGACACGACTATTACTGCCACTTCTCGTGTGCAAAACCACAAAACCAAAAAAGCCTTTGAGGTAAGACTGTGTGCATCTTTACCTGATGACTGCAGGCTTTTCCTCTGCATTCACTGATGACTTAGAAACAGATATATTGCCTTTTAGATGTGGTTAGATGACACTTGAACATACATTTAGTTTCCTTTTTTGATGCCCTCACTTACTTGAGGTGACTTCTTGAAGTCGTGTTTTCTGTCCACAGGGTGAATGCATATCCAATATCCACTTTTGTTTTCACGCTGGTCTGGTTTCCTCCAACTTCCCCGATTTTCCACCATTGACCTGTAGAGCTACAGAGCTGACGACGGTCTCTGTGGTTTCAGCGAACCGCCCTTTTGTCTGCTGTCGATACAGAAAGTATTGATTAGCGATGCTTTAAGCTTCCTTTCACATTGAGAATTCAAGAGTGTGTCCAGTCAGCACACGTAGCTCCACTACCACACTAATCTACTGCATGTTCCCTAATTCAGTCTCCGTGGAGTTTCAGTTTACATCGGCGTGACATCGCAGATGAGTGGAACGGTTCAGAGAGAGAGAGAGTTCAGAAGTACAAACTAAACTGCCCCAAGGCCTGGGAAGAGCAGATTTGAATACACATCTGCAATCATGGTGCAAGTTGGCTGACAGCCCACAATTGCAAACACACACACACAATCACACATATTGTAGCTGTCCTTGAACGTATTGCATTCTCTCTCTTCAGCACACAGACTTTATTTTACTGTCAATGTCAAGAGCAAAGCTCAGTTCTAAAGTCATTATGTACCTGCCTACCTACCATTATGTATCTTTTTATGAACACTTGACCTTGGAAATAGCAGGTTGACATAAATTTCTCCCAGTATCTTTGTAGGGAAATAGTTTTAGTTTTAGTTTTTTTTTTGGCCATTCTGCTTGGATGCATGGAAATGTTGGTCTGCTGGTTTCGATCCAGCACTTTGATCCAGACTGAAAGTACAATCAATCAGTTTGATAGGTTTCTGAGGAGCTGTTTCGAAGCCCAGAGTGTGGTCGCTGGAGTGTGGGTGGAACTGAGGCAGGCCGAATAAAGCCTGATGCTCAAACAAGCCACCTGTAACGGCACTCACCTGTCAATCAAAGCATCCACTCTCCAAACAATGCAAAACTTCAACCCTTGATATGATTTCAACAGGTTGTATCAGGCTGTAAACATGTTTATTTTAACATGGAGACTGACTCATTTCTGCTGCCAGCCTCAAGTGGACGTTTGGAGAACTGCAGTTATTGGCATTGGCACTGAACAATGAACATTTGCGAGTTGTAAACCAGCACTGAACATTATAAGGGCAAAGGGCAAATCCCATTGATATGGAGTGGTAGGGAACACGAAACGTTGGTACATGCAGACAATGTTTTGTTAAGCAGCATCCGGCTTAGAACACCTTTGGGATTCATTTTAAGATGCTTAGACGCTAGGGGGCGCTAAAACTCCCAACTGAAAACCAGAGTCAGCAGGTTTCTCAGGCAGGTTTCATTGCAGGTACGATTCCCACCACTCTTAACTGTTTTCCTTGGTTAGACACATAAAAAGAAAACCACACAAAACAGTAAATACGGAATTGAAACATTAAAACAGTGATTGGATGTCGTTAATATAGCAGAACGCTGCGTTGGACGTGTGATTAAACCCATTTATTATCCAATAACTTGAACCAGAATTATATTCAAGGCTGATATCCAACTTTGAATAAAACAAACTATCTTGATTATTGGCTGGGATAAATTCTCATGCAGTTATGGTCTCTGGTTAATGTGGTGATTTCGATAGTGCCTTAAACACACACGCACAACGCACGATGTCACACAGATTTTGTGCAGAGTGCTGAAGGGGGGGCGTTGTTTGGTGGAGGACTCTGACCTCTTGTGGCTCTTCAGTGGAGGTGCACTACAATTCCACCACCCTCTGCAATGTACTGTAAGTGAAGTCACTGATCCATGGGCTACCTGCATTACCAACTTGCTGACTCCATCAAATTAATACACACATACACTTGCACACAGTCTAAAAACACCATCTTCTCCTTACTGCAGTGCTCACTCCAAACACATTGGGTCACAACACACACCCTCATCCACACACACACACACACACACACACATATTTCTATCTAGCTCTCTGTGTCCCATCGCTTACCCAGTGATCAGATGTCTCCCACAGGACAAATGAAGAGGAGAACTTTGATGGTACGTGCTGTACAGCTGAAATTATACCACCCACACACACACACACACACACACACACACACACACACACACACACACACACACACACACACACACACAATGAGATAAGAAGAGAACATTTTAGAAGATACAACATGTAATTACAGTGAAAGGACCTGCTGACACAGTGACATGATACAACAAATAAGCAGAGTGCTACAAATGTGCAGGTCAGCAGAAGTTTTAATGTTTATAGACCTACAGAGATGCAGCATGGGCAAAAATACACAAGATTGTAATGGAACATATTTTTGTTTTGTTATTGTTTTGTTTTTTTAGTGCAATTTTTTGTCACATTGAAAAAATAAATAAAAGCTTAGGATTGTTTCTCATAACAGCTGCAATGCTGTGATAAGCTAGACACCAAATAAGAAGAATTTACTTTACGTTTAAAAAGTCATTCAGTGACTCTTCACACACTCTAGGTACAAACAATCACTTTATCACAGAGCATTTTAGCTCTTCACACTAGATTTTATGGTTACAGCCTGTAACTACTTAACATCACTAAGCCAGATGTTTATTGGAACCATCATAGCAGGTGATTGGATGATGGTTCATCCAATCTGTCTTGTGACCTTTAACCGATCGATCAACAAACCACTTGGTCAAACTCTTACCAAGGAGGAGCATGAACATCTTTTTCATCCAGAAAGCCCTTCAGTTCTGTCCCTTGCTCTTCTTTTGGTGAAGAAGAACTCGCTAACCTCTTTAGCAGCCGCCGTGAGTGTTCAGAGTGTCTTCTCACACACCACGTAGTTGCCAGTAGTTCCTCATAGGGCACTGACTGGACACACATAGCTTGAAGCCGTGCAAGATCATCCATCTGCTCATGCACAAGACTCATCGCTTATATCCCACTGTGTGCCAGTGTCTGTGTGTCTTCACAGATTCTGTCCTTTGCCTTCTTTTTCAGGATGCTTTTATGCATCAACCTTTAGTCCCCAGCAGGGATGGGAATTGATGAGATTATTACAATTCCGATTCCATTATCGATTCGATTCTTTATCGATTCTCTTATCGATTCTCATTTGGGCAAAAAAAAAAAAGAGTTTGATCAATATCAATTTTGTTTAGTTAGAAGTATCACGATCTTACAAACAAACAAGAGGTCAAAAGAGGCCCACAGCCTTGTAACGATGTGTAACTGTTGCAAGAAGCACATGGCGCTAACATGCTAGGCAGTGTGTTACTTATCAGAGTTACCTTCTGTAGTAACCGCAGAGGTGGCCATAGCCTGGCATCTGCCGCTGCTGCTAGGTTGAGATTCATCAGTCCGAAGCGTGTCAAAAACACGACATTCATTTAAAAATATTGCATGTTGTGTGCACAAATGTTTCTGCATTGAAGTTATGTGGCGTAATTCGTGCTTTCTGGAATCGATAAGAGAATTGTTAGATAAACTGCCAACACACAGAGACACACAGATTCTCGATTCCCATCCCTAGTCCCCAGCCAATGAGCAAGGTGTAAGAGTGTTAAGAGGAACCTGTTGAAACAGGAACCAACATTGAATGTTGCCTTAACCAACAGCAAAATTACTTATTTTTCTTTAGAGAAAAAAAGAAGATTTTTGCTACAAGAGGAGCTTCCAACCTTCACAACTGATCTTCAGAAGTCTATTGGTGCCGTCAGTGAGATGACATCCATGTTTTATACAATCAATGGCATGGACACGGCTTCTCAGTGGAACCTCATGGTTAGCCTGGGAACCGGAGGTTTGCCAGTTCAAGTTTAGCATGTGTTTAGCACAGTGTACTGTGTTCATTCGAGGACATCTTTAGATCTCAGACTCAAACGAAAAGCCATCAGTCGCCTAAAAGACACTCAGTCTCAGAAAAACCTTTGTCATCCTCAGACAAAACGGCCTCTTCCTCACATGAAATGGCCTCATCCTCACATTAAAGGGTGTCATTCAAAACAACGTCAACCCTACATGAAACAGCCTCATCCTCACATGAAACGGCCTCATGCTCACATGAACCAAGGAACGAAACCGAAACCACACGTCTCGTCAGTCAACTTACTGTAACACACAAAATCATAGCTGGTTCCTAGTCTTCTATCAAATTCACATGGATTGCTGAGAATAGCTACAATATCGTTGCTGTTTAGGCTATAGCTGGCTATAGGTCTATGAGAACTTGTTTTTTTTTTTTGTTTTGTTTTTTTTAATCGGAATGCCCATAAAGGGTTCATACAAAAAGACAAATAATTTTTCATTCTAAATTATTAAAAACATTATTTAGTGTTTATTTTGGTCTGTTTATTTAGCCTAAACAGGGTTTTTCTGAGACTGAGTGACTTTTAGGCGACTGATGTCTTTTCGTTTGAGGCTGACACCTGAGTCTGAGATCTGAGGATGTCTTAAAATGAACACCGTAACAGTGTGGAGTGTGGACCTCTAACTGCTCCCAGGCTGCCACTACATCGTTGCCCATCCCTCCACCATCGCTCCACATTTGCAGATCTATCAACACTTTGTGTGCTTGTGTGTCCGTTTGTATTTCAGACCTATGTATGTAAAACCTGAGTGAAAGAAGATTTTCACCACTGACTGATTGAGTTAATCGTCTTCCTCTTTTCTTCTTCTTCTTTTTATTTAGATTCAGTTGTTCTCCTGTTGCAAAACAACCACCAGTTCTTATCTCCTTAATTTCCACTGAAAGGAGTCAGTAAGAAGAAGTCCCAGTAATTATAAGGAGTAGAATTAAGCTCACATTGTAAAAAAAAAAGATTAGTTGACTCAACCTAACTAAGTCATTTTGTTGCTTTGACTGAGTTAATTTGAGTCAACTTATAGTGTCAAGTTTATTACACTTCAAAACAGGCCTCAACTTCCTGTATCAAGTAAGTTGGACTTGAAAATATTATTTGAGATAACTTTAAGAGATGTTGGTTGAATTTATTTTATCAAGTTCCTACAACTGTGAATCAAGTTGGCTTAACATGGAATACACAATTGATACAACTCGCGATCTGTTGATGTTCAGTTTTCTGTATCAAGTAATGTGGAGGAGAGATTCTTAAAATGTGCAGAGATTCGTAGAATGTGCAGAAATTCTTAGAATGTGCAGAGATTCTTAGAATGTGCAGAGATTCTTAGAATGTGCAGATCTGAATGTGCAGAATGCTCTATTGCCAAGTTACTTGAGTTTACAGAAATTGCTAGATTTCAAAACGGGCAGCAGATTCAGATCATTTAGAAATGAACAAGCAGTCAACGATCTGACAGAAATGTGAACAGCTGCCCCTGTCAAACAAAAATGATAACAGGCCGAAAAACAAAACCAATAAAATCTGTCAAATGACAAACAGCCGAACTATGAAAACACTATTCAAGTGTCACAGGTCTGAACTCACTTCACCATCGTCACTTCCATTTACTCTTCAGAGTGATTCAAACGGAGAGAAGAAGATTTCCAAACACATGTCTGACAGTCGATTTCTCTGAGGAAGAAGACTCCCAGTTAATGATTACTTAACGCATGAAACTAACACGTTACGTTACACGAAAAAAGTAATTAGAGTACTTTACTTTGTAACACGTTACCCACAACACTGGCCGTGATGAGTTCTCGGCCTCAGGGATTCAGACCCCAGAACATGGATGTAACAGATCAGTGCTCTCCTCCACCGTTGTTATGGTAACCATGATGCCCACTAGTGATGTGTCGGTCGCGAACAATCCGGTTCTAAGAGCCGGCTCTTTGAAATCAACGACGGGAGCCGGCTTCTTGTTGGAACCCGATTTCGGGAGCCTTTTTTTTTCTTTTTTCTTTTTTCACTTCAGTGCCTCATTGTCTCCTCTCCCTGACACCCCGCTGGTGACATGCCTAATTAGGTCTTTTATTTTTGTAATTTATCATTTATTTTGTGGCATTTTTTCAAGGTTGAGTGTGTTTGTAAAATAAAGCCATAAAGGATAAACATTTGATGTCACATATGTATTTACATTAGTAATTCATTCCTTCAGGCAGTTTTGCATTTTTTTTTGGTAAATTGATTAAATTGTTAATAAGTTTTATTTATATAGCACATTTCTACACAGCATGCACTGACCAAAGTGCTTTACAATGTCAAAAATAAAATATAATATAAAATAATAATAATAATAATAATAATAATAATAATAATAATAATAATAATAATAATAATAATTAATAAAACAAATCAATAAAATGTAAGGGAGCCGTTTGGGAGCCAAAAGAGCCGGCTCCTTATAGTAAGCAGAGCCAAAAGAACTGGCTCTCCAGAAAGAGCCGAAATTCCCATCGCTAATGCCCACTGCAAAGTGACTAACAGTTGGATAAATTATCGCTAGAGGAATAAAACATAATTTGCTTTCATTAAACATAGATTTAGAAAGCTAGAAATGTGCTCAAACAATGCCAGATATATCTTGAAATGTTGTTCTTACGGCCAGAAAGTTGAATAAATATAACGTTAATATCGACTACACAGAGAACAACACTGCCACCTAGTGGATCACGTTGAATTGTTTGTGGATCTGTCGGATCTCGACAAGAACGTCTCAGAAATACAAAACTCAGGAAGGAGATGCGTGTGTGTGAATGGTGATCCACAAATGCTGAATCACGCTTCACAAGCAGAATTTTCTGTTTTTCAAATGGGAAATTATATATTTACAAATACCCAATATATTTACAAATACATGTGTATTTGTAAAAACCAAAACACAAGTTACAAATTAGAAATTTGGATTTGTGGATAGCAAAACACGTGTGCACACCAAGGGACATGTACAGGGACGGACTGGGACAAAAAATCGGCCCTGGCATTTTGGACCAGACTGGCCCACAACATTTGATAACACACTTTTTCAGTTTTTTCAGTGCAACTGTGCAAGTCTTTAAAACAACCTAGCTCAACAGGACATAAATAATCAAATCATATTAAATCAATTTTATTTGTATAGCCCAAAGTCACAAAGTCCATTTTCCATTGAGGCTTTACAATCTGTACAGGGAGTGACACCCTCTGTCCTTAGACCCTCGGTTCGAGTGAGGAAAAACTTGCCCACAAAAAACTTTAACAGGAAAAAATGTGGAAGAAACCTCAGGAAGAGCCACAGAGGAGGGATCCCTCTCCCAGGACAGACAGACGTGCAATGGATGTCACGTGTACAGGACAATCAACACAAACATATTGTACAATTACAATGACTGACTGAAATACAGCCTGTTTATAATATATTTATATAAACAAACACACAGCTGCATTGACATAACACTAGCAATGAACAAAATTATGTCATTTTAAAAAGTGCTATTTTCTTTCTTTGTAGGCTAACTTACATTGTCTTTAGCCACCCAGCTACCTAAAACAGCCCATTTTTTTCCCCAGGCCTAAATAAGAGCTTACCCGAGGACTACTAGATGAACAAAGAAAATGAGAGTGCTGACTCTTCACTTTTCACTCACATTTTTGGTGAGTGGTGGCTTTAAATATGCCTAGGCTAGAAATACTGGAATGTACAGATACTTGCAGCTGCATTCACATAACATTGACAAAATGATATAATTTTAAAAGTGAGATTTTCTATCAGTTATGTAGCCTACATTGTCCCTACCACCTAGGCTACATAAAGAACTGCTATATCTGCAGGACAAAAAAGCAACTTAGCCAATAGGCCAGCCTAGTACTCACCCCACAGACAATAATAGTCTAATAAGAAATTAGACTTATTGTTATTGTTGGTGAATGGTGAACACGTTTTCTCACATTAAAGACTATTTTTTATTTAGAATAAAAGACATAAAAAGTAGGCTACTGAGCTAGGCTTATTTTCTCTTCCAGCCAGTGTAGCCTACAATGTATTGTAGCGACCCTGCAGTAATGTGTTGTGTGTTACAATGTGAGTTCTGTGGTTTCCCATGGTCCATAAATGCACCTGTATGAGAGCAAGGGGGCGGGGGAGCAGGTGAGGGAGAGCGCGTGTATGTGAGCGTGTGTGGAGAGAGACGGCACGAGTGAGGCTGCAGAGTGGGACCTGTTATGTGTTCTTGGCGTGGTTATGGCCTACAATAACCAAGTTCTGTAACAAGACTGTTGGCAATAAAAGCCAGTTTGCTAAATAACGCCTCGTTATTCCTGACGCGTCCGACCGGACGCCACAGTATGTTTTATCATACCCATTAAGGGGTTGGGTGGCTTTATCCTACTCGTTGCATTTTATACATGTTCTGACAGTAGTCCAGCTTACCGCAGGTTCAGCAACATGTTGAGTGCCACTGCCACCGGCACCACTGTCATCAGCGATGGGAGCTGATGAAGTCCCTGCTGTGGCAAACATATCAGTGATTTTAACACACTTCGCAGCGTCTGCCCGAGGAGCAAGTTTCTTTTAATCACGGAGTTTTTCTGCGCCACCTTTGCGTTTTCTCTCTATCTTTATCTGATAGCGTTTCACCCATCAATAAACTGCACACCGGCGCATCAAGCCAAAGGGGGGAGGTGTTTCATGATGTGATTGGGCCGGCCCCCTGTCAGTCAGCGTGTAAGGGCCGGTGGTAAGAAAACAAAGTCTTGCACAGCCTTTTTTTTTTGTTTCTGTAGGCGGGACCAAAGCGTACAGACAGAGTGGTTGTTTAACAGTGTGTTTGGGCTGCGTGATCTACTCGTTGTGGGCCGGTCAGACCAATATTAAAAATAATAATAATAAAAAAATAAAAAAATCAGGATTTATCGGCCCAAATAGCACGTCGGCCCACCGGGCAAATGCCCGGTATGCCAGATTGCCAATCCGTCCCTGGACATGTAGATCACTCTGTGCGTTTATGGATATATTTAAGACAAAAATTACTCAATGACCCCCACTGTTGCGCGTTGCCATGGATGCCGAGTGTAAGGTAATGTAAAGAAATAACTTGAGGTATTTTCTGAAGTTCACTGAACGCGTTATTGTGGGGTTTTAATGAGTTTTTTCAAGTTGAAGTTCCTGTAACTCTTCTTACTTTGTTGTAACGGGCAATGAGTTTATCTCACCTTGACAACAGCAGTCCTTGTGACCTGGAAGATTCAACCTGAGCGTGGGAGGGTCTAGGGAGGGCTCGAGTTGCATTTGACTGATCTATTTCTATGGGAAAGAGAAAAGGAGGAGGCTTGTCCAGCTGACGTGGGTGTGTGAAGGGGAGTTCCACACGTGACTGACTTGATGCTCCTGTTGAATAACCGCCTGGACGGAGGTGAAGGAGATCATCAGAGGGGAGAGGAGGAGGAGGATCACCTTGTGGACTCGGATTTTTGTAAAGTTGTGCCTTTAAGAACCAAAAACCAGCAGCGGCATTTCAGTCCTGTTCAACATCAGCCCCGCATCTCTCCATCTCTCCGGCGGTCTTGCGGTGCTCACATCCCGCAGAGGTGCTTTTGAATGTGTCGGCCGGCTGCAGCGGTGTTGGCGGTGCTGACCGCCTGCCTCTGCTGCGGTGCGCGTCTGTGCGCGGCGGGGAGAAGCCAGCAGCTCAATCAACGACCCATCATCGGTAAGATGCAAAACGCGTGCCTGTGTCCCGGCTGTGCATGTCGGAGATCTCTCATGTGATTCCCCATCGAGAATGTTCGAGAGAAGGTGTGTGTTCGAGACGAAGAGGACGTGTGTGTGTTCTGACTCTATGTCATGATTATTGCATAATCTGGAGGTGCCTCTCGTATGATCATGTTTGCTGACCATTGCCCTTCATATTTTATAGATATTATTCGCCATTCAGATGAAAATCAAAACGTCACATGTCCTCATTTGTATTTCCAAGGTTGAGTTTCAACACAAAATAATGTGGAAATTACAGATGGCATTTATGAATATGAGCTATAAGAGGACATGCGTGGATGGATGAAAGGTTGCTGAGGAATCAGTTCTGATTTATTCATGTTTATAATAATGCTGTAATAATCACACACAGAAACGCTCAATACATATTTTACATCCAGTCATCAGGCTTATGTTAAAAAAAAGTGTCTGCAGAGGCTGTGAGGTGTGTACACATGTTATTGTAAAAAAAAATAAACCGCTTCAGTCACTGTGGTCAGACCATGTTTCCAAACCGAGGCTGAGACTCATGATCTGTGGTTATGACTCAAGCCCACGTGTGTAGCATTGCACATCATACCACAACCATGTTCAGGTGTTTCTGTGGATGCAGAGTATGAAAACATTTCTTAAGTTCCTTGACGATTAGCCATTGAAACTACTCTGGAGCATGCGTGTGATGTGTTCTTGGTGTCAGAATAAAAACTTGGTACTGTTATATAATACTATTCTATTGGTACCAGGTATTTGGGGCTCAGCACCTGGTATTATACATTATATTCATTTCATTTTCACTTGTAGTATGACTGCTAAAGGTGTAATGTGACAGTCATCTGTGCGTTATGTAATTGGTGTGCTGTCAGGATTTGCATAGTTTGTATGTTTTGCCGGAGTTTGTGGTGATACGTATGAATTATGGTGCAATGTTCCGGAGACCTTTCTCGAAAGGAAGCGCACAGGTCACAAGAACGAGCAAGTCAGCACCTGTGGCAGATCTGATCTCTGTTCTCGTCAAAACAATGAAGTGCCCTGTATTGCTGCTTCTTAATCCTTTCGTCTGCTGTCTGTTCACTCCAGGTGTGTTGGCGCAGGAAAACCTTCCAGGAGACCAGTTCGCTCGTGGCTCCTCTTACATCGCTGCTTCCTATGTGAAATACCTGGAGGCAGCTGGGGCGAGGGTCGTACCCATCAGGTACAGCAGCCTGCTTGTCATGCCACAGGAACTAGACTGTGCAGTGCAGTGTATAACACAGTTGTGTAGAAATACATTGTGTTTCCCACAGCTCTTTCACAATATAAACCACCGGGCATTTCAACAGTTGGACGCCTTTGATGTGAATCAGCTGTAATAGTGGAAATGTCCCTTTGCATTATTGGTGATGTATATGGTAAATGGTAAGCACTCATCATCTTCTTGTGAAGATTAGAAACAACAAAAATACGTAACGCTCATATTTTGCAATGTTTCAATCGAGACGTGAATCTTTTTATCCCTCAGTATTGGTCAAACCTGCCAGCTGACAGTTATTTGAGTTGATTATAAGTGGATCAATAAAGCAATCAATAGAAAGATTTTGTTCCACTAAAGTGTGTTTCTGTAGTCAAGTAAGGGTCGCTATGCAACCTCTGTCTCTGAGGATTTCTTCAAGGTTTCCACATGCAGCTGTTAACAGGACAAGCCACTTTTTCCTCAAACCTCAACTGCGTTATGACTAAAACATTCATAATATAGGCAATGACGCTGTCAACCACATGATCCAGTTGTTGCTGAAACTGGCTGGTTTCAGACTTCAAACTGCATCATCATGTAGTGAACTAGCACATTGTCCTTTTCTCTTCTTTTAAAATCGACCGCTTGTTTTGAAAAAGCATGTGATGTACAATTCACCGAGTGAGTGAGTGAGTGCTCCAGGAATAATGAGATAATGACGTAATCTAATCAGGATTTTATATCAAACGCAGCACTTGTGAGGATATTGGATTATTAAATGAATCACTACATGACTCAATAAACCAGTCACATTGAATGGTTTGTTGTAATATAACGATACATGAAGGTTTTAGTGACAGTGCAGTTTCCCACTTTAACTGGCTGTTAACTGGCCGTCAATATTTCCATTTAAGTTATTAACAATGGGTCAAATTAGCATCTCTTAGCTACGGTTTCTGTTGAATGATACACAACCTCGTTTACACCCAGAGCAGTTGGTGTCCACCCACTTTTAAAGGCTGTTGTGAACTAACTCTTTCTTCAAGGCCTATTGATGGTGACACTCATCTCATCCCACATGTGGTTCCGCCGATGTCAGGCAGCTCGACACTGCTCAGAGAAGTCAGATGATGATTACAATTTCAAAATAAAAGAAGTAAAAGGTAGTGTGCTGCTTATAAGGCTCTGCATTAGTGTAAGATGCAGAAGGTTATGTAATGTCTCTGCGATGGAAAAAGGGTTCAGCCATGTGCAGCAAACTCTCTGGTGCGTTAATGATAGCTGCACTCTGCTCAGGCGGAGGTCCTGCTATTGTGCTTGCTGTTCCAGTCTATAATGTCTGTTCTTATTTATTCAGGCTAACTTTCATTGGTCGCCACAGGTGTAAAGACATCTATCTGCTGCTTTGTATTTGAATGCGTAGCGATTTCAACTATTTTTTGTTTTTTTTTGTTCAACAGAATCAACCGCACAGAAGAAGAGTATGCAAAGATATTCTACTCAATAAACGGGTGAGTTGTGAGTTCAGTATGACGCACAAGCTGCCATTGGTGTAATGATTAAACAAAACCGGTCTCTGCAAGGCTCTTGCTTTCCATCATACAACTAGGCACTGTTTCTTTAAGTGCAACTAATCCAGTGAATCCAGCGAACATGACACTTTGACATCCAGTCAGAAGTAGAAGCAGCGGATTGAACAGTCAACCCTGTGATTGCAGGACAATACTGTGGAACAGTTGAGTTTGCACAACTGAAGGCCGTTAATCAGTGTGTGCAACTCCCTCTGTGATGTACAGGCAATACTTGCACACATTTTAGTTTAGTAGTTCTTTTATAAAAATCCTGCTAGAAAATTACTAAGAACTTAGTTTCAACATCTACTGCACGTTGAACTGTGATCTCCATCGCACTGACATTACCTTCTGTCATGGTGCTGGATGGGGTTTCCTGTGGGTGGAGCCTGCAGTGATGTCCCTCTGTAAAAGCTCCAGTTTGGGTAGAAACTGATAAGTCAATCAAAAGTCATTTGCAACACATAAATAGGGACCCGAGATTGTTCTTTCTATGGACTGTGGCTTTGACCTATTCATGTTCTCTCAGTTTGTTGCTTATAACAATTTATGCACTATTAAAATTTCGTTAAACATGTGAAACCCGTGGAAAAAGGATCGGATCAACCACTGATAGTTCTACGCACGATTTCCCACCAGCATTTCCCAGCATGCAGCCTAAATATCTAACATGTCTTTGCCAGGTTGTTGCTGCCGGGAGGAGATGTAGATATTCAGACGTCGCAGTTCAGTCGAGCCGCCAAGATCTTTTACAACTTGTCTCTGAAGGTAAGACATTTGACAGGTACAGCCGACTGCAAAGATGGAGTGACACCTCAGGGTGACACCAGTGTGTTATGTTCCTCTCATTAAAGGACAGGTTCCCATTTTCTAAACTAAAACCACACTCACAGCCCCCCTCAAAGAGTTTTTGGTTGCCGTGTTTTTCCCTTCCTTTCCATACTGCCACTAAAGAGATACATTTCTGATGCAATTCTTGTGTAAGCGATGGGGAAAAATCCAGTCAGCCTTAGACAAACTGAGAGGATGTTTTCTAAATCTAAAAGTCTTTTACTTTAGTACAAAATGCCCTCTTGGTTTCTTCGAGCAGTGCTATTTGCTGAGCTGCAGTGGAAGAACGGGAAGAGGAGGAGGGGATTTTGTGCTAGAAAAACACTAACATTAGAAGATTTGTCACCCTGCTTATAATGAATGTGCGCAACCGCATGAGAGCGAAGCAGTTGGGTTGTAGGTGAAAACAAAGAACTTATCATCCTCTTACTCTCTGCAGGCCAACAATGCTGGGGACTACTTCCCTATCTGGGGAACTTGCCAAGGCTTCCAGCAATTGTCTGTCCTTACAGCCAACAAAAACCTGCTCACCCTCACTGATACCAAGGCTGTGGCCCTACCTCTCAATCTCACACCAGGTACTCTTTTCTATCCTTATCTTGAATGTACTGAAACAATGCAATCAAAAATGAAAGTAGGCTTTGGTTCTTTAGACAACATGAGGAGAGATCCCTTTTATTGGAAGCCTACTAGAAAAACTCAACAAAGAGCAAGATTTCCTACCTGTTTAGCATTTGAATCTGTGATTTCCATCTGCACCACAACAACATCAGTCATGGTGCTAAATATTGTGCAATGTGGGCGGATCCTAGACAAATGCAATGGGAAGTCACTCTTACGATAAGCCAGGACAGTGTTTTACATTACGATAGCTGTCTTCCTGTTTGTCATTGCTATTAGAGTTGAATTTGAGTACACGATGCAGGAATCAAAATTCAGAACAAAGCGTGATGTGGGTGGATCCCAGCGCTTCAGTCTGGTTGCTGTGTCCCATAGAATTCACCCAAAGTCCTGCAGGTCTCACTGTGTTAGACGTGTAAGGTCATGAAGTTCAGATTTCAATTTCAGCTCGGATCATTTTGCTGATTTAAAATTCCAAATATTCACCATGTTCCTTTGAAGGCAACACGACGAACAAGGTTCTCACCTCTTCCTCCATTCATTTCTGCTTCCAGAAAAAAACAAGTTAATGATTATCGGACAAATAAAACGACCAGTTGTCCACATGTCCAGCAAGGAGGATCCCAACAAATTCACCCGGTCTCCATGGCATACCAAACAATTACATGTATTGTCGGACCAGTTCCCACAGCAGTCTTAGTGTAACCTAACACTGTACATTTATGCAGATTAAAAGGAAACACAGGAACAAACGTCCTGCACTGGGTGCATGCCAAGTCTTTTATTTCATGTTTCCTCGGTATTCGATACTTGCTTGAACTGGACGTTCCTAATTCTATCAGGTTTCGAAACTGTGATTTGCAATAAACCCAAGTGCTAAACGAGGGTGGATCTAATTCAAATGAGACAAATATAGCGTACAGGTCTATTACAAAAGAATTATTTCAAGTTATGCTAAGCTTTAAGTCCATCAAGTAATCATTACATTATCTCTGATCCTTCTGTGAAAGGATTTTCAGTAGTAAATGTAATTTCCTCTCCACTGTGTTGTCTGAACCTCCTGCCTTGCCACAAATCTGTGTATCCCCTAGCGGCCCAGTCCAGCCGCCTGTTCCAGAGTTTTCCTAAGGATCTGTTGCAGTCTCTTGCCGAAGAAAACATCACTTCCAACTTCCACAGCTGGAGTCTGTCTATGCAGGTACTGACTGTTGCTGTTGGCTTTTTTTTCCACCCTGTTTCTGTTTCGGAAACCTCGTTCTTACATAGGAATTGGAAAAGATAGCGTCCATCCTGTTTTGTAACTGTTAGAAACCAATAATCTGATCTGGCACCATCACTGTTCAACCAAGTCCATCACCATTTTTGACCAGAAGTGTTCACTGTTCATTGTCTTTCCCCACATTACACAGTGGGCATAGACCTTTTCCTTTAGAAGTGGTCCCCCAACATTCATGTGAAGGTGATAAGCATGTCCAACCTTTGAGATCTCTTAGCTCTCTTGTTTCTCACATCTGATTTTAGAAACTGCAGTGTGAACAAAGACAATTGTATACGTCTCCCTCAAAGTAAATGCACCCGGGAGAACAATACACCTCAGTAGGCTCAACTGATACAAGCTTTTTGTTGGCGTGGTGGCCAAGTGGTAAGGCGTTGGTCTCGTAAACCAAAGATCATGGGTTCAACCCCCATCCATGCCTTGATCAGGACCTTGTGACCTGAAAGCTTAATGAGGTTTCAGAGCAACTTTTTTTTTTTTACTGTGGCGCAGTTAATGTACTTGTAACGTTATAATGTACAAGCTCAAATGTCCATATATCATTGATTTTGTTCAATTTTTTGAATATTGTTTTAAATCTCTGCCTTGGAATCAACAGAACTACAGCCGAAATGCCAAGCTGAAGAGGTTTTACAAGGTCCTGTCCACTAACAGTGATGGCAAGAAAGAATTCATCTCCACCATGGAAGGTACCATTCCTCACTGACTACTTTGCACTTGGGGTGCCATATAATTCATAATCACACTGTGAATTTTCAGCTTTTACAACTACTCTCCACCAGATGGCAACATCGCCCAACAACTGAACTGGTGTTTTTGATCCTAATAATGAGAAACATTTTGAAATATAAAGATGAAACAGGGGAAATGTCGACGGTCCTATTTAGACATTATAGTCTTTGTAAAAATCTTTGAAAGATTTTGTCTGCTGACACGGTTTCTGCGTTTTTTCTCAGCCTACCGATACCCATTCTATGCAGTACAGTGGCATCCAGAGAAAAGCCCCTTTGAGTGGATAGATAAGCCGGGCATGGTTCACTCCACCTCTGCTATAAGAGCCTGCTTCTACACTGCAAGCTTCTTTGTCTCCGAAGGTAACATATCTCTCTGTATCTCAGAATATTGCCAAAAGCCAGTGACAAGAAGGTCAAGTTGTGATTTATTACCCTGTAACCATATCTGTTCATGTTTTGTAGCTATTCTGGAGCTTTAAATCGTATCACACGATCTTCATCAGCAGTAGGATTTCATATGCATCTTTTTTTTCTGAGCACCAGGAGGACAATTTCTCAAACAAATTGATTATGGCATTCCTCTGACTGCTAACCAAACTGCCTTAATGCTTAAATTGCACGAGTACAACTGAATTTAAATGACGTGCACAGATCAAATTGAGTCTATGGAGGTCCAGACAAGTGTAAGACAGACTAACAAATGCATAGTCCTCAATGAATACTTGAACAGCTTGTCTGCGTTATGAATAAAGAGCAGCTGCAGGTCTGTATGGGTGAAGCTCCATAATTACACCCTGCTTTGTGCCTTTCTGTCGTTCTGTCTCCTCTCCAGCCATGAAGAATCAGCACAATTTCTCCAGCCCCGTGGAGGAAGAAAGAGCGCTCATCTACAACTTCTCTCCCGTTTACAGAGGCACTCACGCCGTTTTTGTGCAGAACTATTACTTTGATTGATGGACAGCGCTGAAGACTGAAACAGGCTCAGTCCAGTCAGAATTTGTCATTGACAGAGCATCTTGGCCCAAGTTGAAAACCAAACTTGAACCAGACTTGATGGTGTTGTCACTCAAACAAAAAAAGAAGCAGTTTAGCTTTTCTCAGCTTAGCTTTACGTAGAAATACGAAACTTAGACAGTGATGAACTGAAGAGAAAATTAAACATCATGTTAAATTGAAAACGAATATCTAATATCAGATAAAGAAAAAACATGAATTAAAATATGTAGATTTTTTTTTTAATAGCACAAAATTAGACATTGCGTATAGGTGAAAATTTAGGTTACATTCATCTTTTGACACATTGACACTCATCAGCTCTGAATATAAAGAACTACGAGCCAGAATAAAAATTTAATTTATAAGACATTGCAGGATTTTATACATTGATAGGGTTCAGTGGTTACAAAGGTGAAATGGTTTATATTTTGTAGTAAAGTTCATTAGAATCTGTCACATATTAGTCTAGTTTCATTTACAGGATATTATTATTATGAATCTATATATGGTCACACGCTTAAGTTTGCATTTTCGAAATCACTTTTTTTCACAGTTCTTACGCTTTTAAAGCACATTTTGATGTATGCACAATTAAATTATAATTGAATTCCTTGAACAAGTTTACAAATTACATTATGCAACTCTACTAAACCTGTTCTGATACTGAGTCTCTTAACTTTAAAATTTCTTTTCTGTGGTATTACAATGCTAGTTCATTTACATCAACTAAAAGTTACTATATTTTTAACATAGACTAGCAAGCATATATCATATCTACATAGAAAAGGAGAAATTGACCAAGGTTCTCACTAACTGTTATTGGATCACAGTGCAAAACAGGACAGGGTTTTGGAAAGGGCCCACAGCCTCTTTGAGCTCCTAAAAAAAGTCTAGGAGAATAAGTCGATGCATCTATGTTAAAATGTGGATAACTAATAAACAACGATTCCCTCTGCTCCCATGTGTGTCATTTCACAGCAGCAAAAGGTTTCTGAAGGTCAGTTTGTGACCAACTTTTTTTTATTTTGAGATTGTGTAATCATTTTGTAACAATGTCTTTGATTCGGAAAATGCAACAATAACTTAAACATCTTTATAGATGGAGTCCACCTTTACATGCAACGCAGTTGTCATATTCCAGCACAGATGTACCAGTGTTCATTCAGACCAACAACACAATGTCCTTTTAAAAATGGTGGATGTTTTTTCAGCATATGTGGACGCATATGCAGAAGTATGCCCAGGATTCAAGCACCACTATATATGCTGTATACAAGAACAACATCTCAAACCATCAACAGTGTTTTGAGTTCATTCTTTGAATAACAATTATCAAGGACATTCTCCCCAAGAACACACGTTCGTTCTTTTTATTCTGGGTCTTGGAAAACATTTGAAACGCAACTCACCGTATTCATACATCGAAACCACAACCACTGGCGGGGGAAATAAGCAACATCAACACAACTTGCAACCATTGTGATCTCAAAAGTCCAAGTACAGCATGTGACCTTGTAGTTTTCTGCATACATCACTACATCAGTGCACTTCACGTGTTGTCATAGACATAAGGTGTAGGCATTCATGACCTATGTGGTGTGTTCCCATATGAGCAGAAATACATTAGTTGACTTCTTCATCGTGCTATGACCCAAAAATGGAACCAGACATTGGACCCAGACCCAATTAGTGACCCCACATGTGCGTCCACATTCTTTCAACCTTCAACCGTCACAATTTTCTCAAATCCATCTGGACTTCTTTAACTCTTAGTATCAAGGTCAAAGCTGAAGAAAAATAAACAAATAAAACATATTTCATTCCACACTGAATGTTTACAACATCTGCATTTATATAATATGTTCTAGTTCTCGATAACAGCAAACTGAATATCTTTAGATTGTGGACAAAACAAGACATTTAAGGACATCACCCTGAGCTTTGGGACATTGGGATCAACATTCTTCACCAAACTCTCATAAAGATCCTGTAAGGTAACGACAGCAGTTAGACTCTGTCTGAATGTGACACACATGTGCAAAAAGATCCACTAGATGGCAACATGAGACTGCCGAATGGTCGCTATGTTGACAGCCTAAAGCAGCAGTTCAAATCCTGGATATCAAACCTGCAAACACTGATATAACTAACAATTAACTCACAACACCCCTCCAGTTTCATTAGTCATGTTCTCAAGTTTCTTTCAATATGCTGAACTATATTTTCCCTATTGACACACTTTGAGTAAATTCTGTAATGCTGTAAAATATGATTCTGTCCCATATCAATTCCAACCCATTTGGTATTTCTATAAAGATCTTTGGGATGTAAATGAAATTAGATTGAGAAAAATCTCAATATGGAGTGCTGACTGAAGTACTCATCTAAAAGAAAGCTTGCATGATAAACCCAGAAGCTCCAGAACATCTACTAAATGGACCATGGGTGACCTTGGGTTTTCAAGATCAAGAATGAACTCATTTAACATTATAACAATATTGTATGAAATCTCCACTAGCCAATAAAGACCAGAACATCTACTAAATAAACTTCGCTGTGAGACTGTTTTGTTGACCCTGTGTCTGTGAATGATACTCTTTGTGACCCAAAAATGTCACTGCTACACCCCGCAATCTGAGCTGGTTTAATATTTTATAGATGTGTTGACAATAGTACAATTCCCTACACTACACAAGGCGCAGTGAATGCCTCACTTCAAAACAGTATGTGGGACTTGGGGGGTGACTGTTTTATTCTGCTGAGCTGTAAGAGCAAAGCCGAAACTTCTTTTTACAAAGACATGGACGGCGAATCAAATATTTATTCGGGCATAAACCGTTCTTTGGTCACCACAGTTTTATACATTATACATAACAGTCTTGGCCATAGATCCTTAGATTGTGCATGCATTTGTGTGTGTGTGTGTGTGTGTGTGTGTGTGTGTGTGTGTGTGTGTGTGTGTGTGTGTGTGTGTGTGTGTGTGTGTGTGTGTGTGTTTGCTTGGCACTCTTATATGTGACTGTAGATATAAGGACTTGTCTAGACAACAGATCAGCTTTATGCTTACACTGGGCAGCTTTATATCCAGACTGACTCACACACACACACACACACACACACACACACACACACACACACACACACACACACACACACACACACACACACACACACACACACACAGACACACACACACATTTCAGCTTTTTCATGGCTTTGTTGGGTTGTTGTGGGACCATTTTCTTTTATCTGATGTACTGAGGCTTCAAGGACCTTCAGAGAAATAGGCAGAGTTTCTTAGCGAGACGTCTTGAGCAGAGAGGAGAGGGTAGGGTGAGAAATAAGGGAAGGTGGAGTGGATGGGAGAAGAGTGGAGATGAGAGAGGAGAGAAAACGACAGAGAGTGCAAGGACGGGATGAAGCAAGGGAGCAGGGGAAAGAGAGGGAGGAGGAGGAGGAGGAGTGAAAATAGCTGTCAGGACAAAGAGAAGTTGGAAGAGAGAACGAATGAGGCGAGAGGGAATTAGGCACCCAGCCAGCATGTCGATGTGGGACACAGATGAGTTTGATGGGCCATATTTGTCCACTGGCTCCATACAGGCCTGATGTGTGTCTGTTCATGTGGAGGTTAATGGGGCCAAGCTGAGTTACAAGTGGGGCCTGTGTGAGCAATGATCCTTAGACTCCACATGGGCCCGTGTTTGTGTTCACTTACAGTATGTGGGCTAATTGATTGTGGGAAGGTGGGCTGCATGTGGGTCAATACTGTGTCTAAAGTATTTTATCTGTACTATATATGCATATTAAACTGAAACACTGGGTTAAATATTTAAATAGTCACTTAAATAGACACAGTCAGTCACACAAGATGCTGAAAACAAATCAGAAACATTATTGCCTTGGTGTTTCGGTACGTAAGAAACATTTATAACATTTTTTAAAAAGTATATTTATGTTTATGTTTTTAAAATGAGAGGCGCTGTACAGCTCAATTCTACGGAAGCCCTAAAAGGCCATACATACATACACACGTTTTATTCCACCTGTTTTCACATGATAATGAGATAATTAATTCGACATCTCGAGAAAACAAAATGATAGTCTAGTGCAGTGTTACTCAAAGTGTGGTCGTCCGCGAGCGACCTCAAGTGGTCCGTGAGAGGATCTCTTAAAATATTCGAATTTCCCACACAAGTTTGTGGAGTCCTACCTAGGGATACTCGATATATCGCGGCTTGTTCTACGTGAGATGTATGAAATGACTATATCGCGACCATCGAGTACTTGTCACGTAAATGTTTTAAGCCGTCTGCATTTAATTCTCCGGAGTTTCGCCTGTCACTCACTCCTGCTGCTCACAGCACGCAGCACACTGCCCCGCCCACCCAGAAACATCCCCTGCGCGCATGCGTACTTTCTGTATCAAGTGAGGAGAGGTGAAGCCAAGAGGTGAGGTAATTGAAGATGGAGACGGACGACTTGGTTCTGAAGAAAAACAGCTGCGGTCACACCGTCTCTCGTTTTCGCGTGGTCACGTCAGCTGCTCCAATATTTTCAAGTGCGCCCTTATTGCCGACTTTATGGCAAACACTTTTAAAAAACTGTAAAGTCAGCGCTAGCTTACTGCAGCGTGTGGACACTTTCGGTTTTCAAAATAAAACGTGGGTGTTAAATGTATTAAACGTTTATTTATAAAATATGAAGAATGGTTAAAATTTGATTTAAAAAAGTGTCTCATATGCCAAGTATGATTCTGCACTGCTTCAATGCTCATATGTACATTATGAAATATATTAAAAATTCATAAAAAATATGACAAGTGTTAAAATGCTATAAAAAAAGAGTGTGTGTCGTATAGCAGGTGTAGCTCGACTGTTCTACACTGATTTTGAGCCAATAGGTCACAGGACCTGGAAGCTATTGAGCTTTAAAGCTCATATTTACATCATGAAATGTATTAAAAATTCATAAAAAATATGACAAGTGTTAAAATGCTATAAAAGAGGTGTGTCTCACAGCAAGTGTAAATCTACTGTTCTACGTTGATTCTGAGCAATTACAATGCTATCATGGAAATAATGACAATATTTATTAGAAATAAACAATACAAAACAACAACAAAAATATCGAAATATATATTGTGTATCGCGATATAGCTTAAAAATATCGAGATATTGGTTACAGGCCATATCAGCCCTAGTCCTACCTAACATTATTTGAAGTGTAAAGCGAATTTGTTCTCTGAACAAAAATGCAGACAAATATTTTTTTAAATATGTATAATGGATATATGAAGATAAATCTGAATTAGCAGTGCCCAAATTGTTGCCTAAGCAACCACGGCGTCTCCTATAGACAAAATCATTCCGCTGTCACGTCAGTAAGTAAGGAAAAGAAAGCAAGGAAAAGAGCAGCAAAAGCTGTGAACTTTAACTAAAACAAGGCACGGAGAGCATGGGAAACAATGATGGATAGGTGGCTGAAGACGGGGTCAGGTGGTCCCTGAAATTTTTTTTTTTGACAAAGTGGTCCTTGGTCTGAAAAAGTTTGAGAAACACTGGTCTAGTGTATTAAATCAAGTGCGCCCGTATTACAGAATGTATGGCAAATGCATGTAGTCCATAATACACCCTTTGATCCATAATTTCTGACAAAGGTTGGCACACTTGATCTCAGGATTGGAGTGAGGATTAGGCAAAGTGCATCAACCTTTGTCAGAAATTATGGATCAGAGAGATTTTACAGTAGAATAAATATTGTACATAATGCCCTTTTCAATTCAAAATAATGAACTTGGCTGAATTGCTCAAAAATGATACAGTAAATATGCTTGATACTGAGTGAGTGAACAGTCAGGGTGGTACTGTAATTCAAATGTGTTTCACAGATAATAGGCAATATAACAAGACATAAAATAATAATAAGAAAAATAAACAGATAAGAAGAGAAGACAATAAGAAAACAGACAAGTCTTACTGCTGATCACTCATCCTGTGACTCTATGATAAAAACCAAAACTTATCGTCCTGTAGGGAAACCCAGAGTGGAAATTGGTCCTTGAGGCCACGTTTTTCTACATTTTGTGCACATACAAAGTGCACAGAGAGGTAGCACAAGCTGGAAGATAAAACAGCTGTCAACTCTTTATGTAATATTCACAATTTAATCAAATATTTTTCTCTCTTTGGTCACTTCAGGGCTCCGTAGTGGCGCTCCGCTTCGGAACAACTCAAAGATTTATGCCAGGTAATAAATAATGGAACGAATGTAAATGAAGGCTGATGATAAATAAACATATGAAAATAAAAAATGTTAATTATTTAGAATGAATACGCAAAAAATGTGTTGTCATGGTTACACTGGTTTGCGTCTGTTTGTATCCCGTTAGACCATCTGTCTTTGTGGCCACCTGATTGACCTTGTAATAAGTCACATGACATTAGTCCATTAACATAAATACTGTAGATGGAAACATGTTTCTGCATCATCTTAGCTGTTCCCTTATAGCTTTGCTTTACTTCTCCAGCCCGCTTCCTTTTGCTGTGGATCTTGCCTTTCTTTTCATGTCAAGTGGATTTAACCTTGACCTTGACCTTCTCTCTGACTGCAGCTGTCAAAGCTTCCTCTGAGGTCCGGTCTACCCTCACAATTGTGTGTGTGTGTGTTTTTTTTTTCCGACGGAAAAAGATGACACAGTAGCCTGTAATAACACTTGCATCCAAGGACCCACTGTACCCCACGGGAGTCTGGATTCAATGTCAGGCTGTGCTGCCTTGGTGAACTCCTTACAGATGCAGTTTTGAGGTCTGGGAGCTCCTCTGGAAAGTCTAGACTCAACAACAAAAATTGCCACTGACTAATTCATTCCAGCTGCATCAGTTGATTTGCAAAATTGAGCTTCATTTACTTTACCACATACATGTAATACGATGGTACTTGATGAATGATGCACAATGTTTTTAATTAAATAGTGGATCAAATACGAACTGCAACCAATTTCCTATTTGTTCCATCAGACTCATTAATTACACACGGCTTTCCTCTCATCAATTCATGAAATAACTCAATTTCCTCTGCATTACTGAAGCACATGGGATCCAATCAGAGTGTCTGTAGTTTATTAAATGATTGATTGTGGTGGGTTGGCATGGTACCATAAGCGGGGTAATCTTCATAAGACATGCATTATGAGTTACCGTGGAGCTTCACCCGGGCCCAAACATTACCTCCTGGATCCACAACACGCGTACGGTATCTCCCATCAGCCGTCAGCCATCAATATACATACACACACTTCCTCACGCAGAGTAATTCCGATCATCACCATGATGATCGTCATCTTCTTGGCGGCATTTCAAAGGCAGCAACATTCATCTTCACAACTCATTAGCCAAAAGACAAGGATGTCGGGATCATCACACACACACACAATCACACAAAAAGACACACATGATTTATACAAATGCTCTTGCACGCAAATCACACATGCACAAACACACAAGCAGACAATCATCACACATGCACACACGCTCCACCTCCTGCAAAGACACCTGCAGCATGCAGAGCAGTGTTGTTCCATAATGAGCACCCACCCCATTATTATCTGTGTAACATATAATCACTGCAAGTTAGCCTTTGTTATACACCATACACATGGTTATACGTCACGGTGTCTGTGTCTTGAAATGATAATGATGCTGCCACGTTCACACACCAAGACGCAGAGAAATAGGTTTGACTTTTATAAAATGTGGGAGATGTTTTCTATCCGAGTATGGATTTTTATGCTTTTAATATAATATTTAATATTTTACAGCTTCACGATTGCCAAGACACGCTTAATGAAAGTAGGATCCCGTTGATCTTCACCTTCTTAGCACAGCAGACATCTTCTCTTGCAAATGTGTTAATACATTTTTCCACCCTTTCTTCAAAACTGTTCACACATATCTCATCGAAAGACCAACACACTATTGGACGAATTATGTTAAACAAAAAGGAAAAAAACATCTGATCATCATGATTCTATAATGCGTGACTGTGAAACTCCCTTCAACTACTCAATCAATCATGCTGCGGTGACATGGACAAATCTACGATAAAAAAGGTTTGGGTGAAAATTCTTCTTCTTCTAAAAGTCAGTTCCATCTTTACTTTTTTACCCCTTCTGTCTTTTTGCCTGTTACGTGTGGCCAGGAGGTGGACGTGTGGTGTGTGTGTGTGTGGTGTGTGTGTGGTGTGTGTGTGTGTGGGTGTGTGTGTTGTTGTTTTTCCTCCCTCCCTCTCTCTCTCTCTCTCTCCTCCTCTCTCAGCACAGAGAAGACCTCAGGTGAGACTTATTGTCTCGTCAGCTTGAGCTGACTTAAGGAGGTGTCTCTCTCTCTATTTTTCCCTGCAGGTGACCTGGTGAGGAGGTTGAGGCTCCGGTTCCCCCATGCCAGGAGTCCGTTGAGCTGTTTGGGTTTTGTTTTTTCAGTTTGTTTCGGAGGTTCCTTGGGTAGTCCTGTTTCGGTCTTTATTTTCATTTCTGTAGTGGGTTGTAGGCAGGTTTAGTTTGGGGTGGATGTGTGGTGTGACGGGTTGGTGGCTCAGTGCTCTCTTCTCTTCTCTCTCTCTCTTCTCTCTCTTTATCTTCTAGTCTATACTCTCTCTCTCTCTCTTCTCTCTCTCTCTCTCTCTCTCTCTCTCTTCGCTCTCGCTCTCGTTTGTTTGTTTTCTGTCTGGTTCTGACACGAAACCCCCTCTTCCAAAACATCTGTGGTACAAACACTAAAACTCCACCTCTGCTCTGAGCTCTGAGCTCACAGTCTGGCCAGCCTGGCTTACAAACTGAGCATTAGGTAACAGCAGCTACAGTTCGCTGTTCACTGTCCATCAGTGTGTATGTAATGACTTACAATATGTACTGTATCATGATAAATTTAAATATATATGATAATAATAGAGACTTAAAGTCAGTAAAGTCACTTTTCTCTGGTGCATCCTCTTCCATTGCCTCTGTCATTATGTCTTTAGAGCCCAGTTATATTGTCCATTTGCCCAGCTCTTGTTCTGCACGACACCGGCTCCGCTCCCCGTGCTTGAAAACTTGACTACACTGACTAGTCCAACAGCAAGAAGCCAGTTGCTCTTGCCTTTTCTCTTCTTAGCTTCAACATCTTCTTTGTTCTATTACCCTCTGCCATTGTGTCCATAGAGGCTACTGAGCCTAATTACATTGGCTACTTCCCCAGCTTTGGTTCTGGCACGACACCGGCCCCACTCCCCACTCCCCACTAGTGGTCCAAAACATCTGTGGTACAAA
Organism: Collichthys lucidus; assembly: GCA_004119915.2. Taxonomy (NCBI): domain Eukaryota; kingdom Metazoa; phylum Chordata; class Actinopteri; family Sciaenidae; genus Collichthys; species Collichthys lucidus. The sequence continues at coordinate 27,685,603 of CM014082.1, read as the reverse complement.
CACTAACATTCCCCCAGGTCCTCTAAGCTCACAGTCCGGGCAGCCTGGCTAACAAACTGAGCTAACAGCAGCTACAGCTGTCAGCAGTTTACTTCACTGTCCATCAGGAAACTCTGTAAATCACAGAGAGTTGAGGCGGAGCAGCCGGAGGACATCAGAGGGAAAACCAATTAGATAATCACTTCTTTCGTACCTCCATGTGTTTCTTCTGTTTTTCATTTTTCATTGTTGGACTCACACATATCAGATTTTTCTTGGATAATTGGATTTATTTAGTTTTTTACCTGGACTCCTTTTTTTAAATTTTCTGTTTACATGTGTTTTCATTAAGTTATTAAAGTTAGCTTTTGTTCACTGTACAGTACCGACCTGTCTGCATTTGGGTTCACTTCAACTAAACCGTAACCCACCAGCGTTTTCCTAAGGAGATGTTAAAATTCCCAAACGGTAAAGAGTAGGACACAACGTCTGTGTTCTCTTCCTTATGTCCAAAGTAACAGGCATGTATAACTACTGCTACAAAGTGATACACTATAGAGTCCAGAAGAAAAAAAACAGCTTGCAAAATGAAAGTGACTAAAGAGAACAAAACAACAAATTGTAAACAAAAGGGACAGAATGCAATTTAATCCAGAGACCAGGATCTATCAGGTTTTTTAATTTCTTGCTATATTTTGGGAGTAAACAGAGCGTTTGATTTATATGGATGAACAGAGGAGGTGTTTATTGTGCTGTAGGGCACTGTGATACACAAAGAATACATTATTAGTTTATGACTATTAACAGAAATCTGGTAAACTGTACTTCACCCCAAAACTGACAGACAGTGCATGCTACTTTAATGCAGTATTAACGATTATAATGAGATATTAAGACATAACCACACCGAGCTATGTGCATACTTTCAGAAAATAAACTTTCAGAAGTTTTGTGCCATCGGGCGAAGAGCTTTTAAAAAGAAATATATGATACATTATGTAACAGAGAGTAAATAGTTAGCAGTGGTGTCTCGATGGGCCACAACAATGGTACCAAAGCCTGAAGAATGGGCAAACAGCTGCAGTCATTTCTACTAAGTCAACTTCCCTTTGTGCACTGCTTTATGTAACCGTCATTAATTATTTAGATAAGTAGTGAGGGACAATAAAGCTTAATTAAAAACAACAAGATGATTGAGGCAAAAAGCAACAGAGTGCTGGTACTGCTTCAGCTGCATGTCCTCAGTAATTGGGTGATCGAAATAGATGAGACAAAAGATCAGAGGACGGGAAAAACAAGCGTGAAATAATGAATTTGTGAGTCTCATCAGAAGTTAGATTGGAGTGGATTAGACTCTAGTGTTGTAGATTTAAGAGAATCTACAACACTCTATTACTGTATCTATTACATCACATAATTAGATGTCTTGCAGGCCAGAGCTGGCCCACCAAAGGGTCAACTCTGGCCCGCACTGCGTGACAGAGGTTTTCCAAGAAGAAATAAGTGGATAAGTTCTGTTTTTTTAATGAGTCAACATGACGAAAAATGCAAAAACTGGCAAGGACAACTGAGAAAAGAGAACATTAACAAGTTATTGGCAGCTTTGAGGAAACAGCAGTCTGTGTTGAGTCATACCCGAGAGATCAGCAATGCATCACTGAAAGTTAGCTACCTTATTACTAATGGTATCGCGTTAGTATACAGGCCATACTCTGGAGTTGAAGTTGTCAAGACATGCATGCAGAAAGCTGCAGAAACCACGAACATCATGTGGATGCCTGTTCAAGATAGGACAAACATAGGGCGTGTTGTTATTTCTACATCAATTATACCTGAGATCAATTTGGACTGTATCTGGCCCATGAACTGAAATGAGTTTGAAATTATGACTCTAGAGGAGACATTATATTTGATAAAGGCTTGACAAATATGACTAGCTTACTGATCCAAACGCAAACAAGACCCATTGAGTAACAGTTGACCTTGACGTTGGCTAACTCCTTTAGGCACATTTGAATTTTGAGAGTAAGCTGCCAATCATTGCTGTCAGTCACGCTGAGCCATATCCATGTTTATATCATCAACTAACAAATTACAAACAATTCCTCTAGAAAGATGATCCAATGTCAGCATGACGAGAGCAACCTAAAGTGACAGAAAGCACCTCAGGGAGCTGTCGGGACGTCCATCTTTGTATACGTCTATGCTCCCACACGACTCTCTATATATTTATGGATGTTTGTGCAGGTTCATTCATGTCTGACCAATGGGGAGGAGAACAATGAGTAGAACGTGTGGACGTTCAAAGCAAAAAAATGCAGGATGCGGTCCTCATATGTATAGAAATACAAGAACACAACATACATAAAGTGCCTGTGCAGTCACACACACACACACCAGGGATTCAGGCTCTAAGTCCGGATGAGACGAGATACTTTGCTAGGTAATTGCAGCTCGTCTCGCCTTTGAAGTGAGGTGAAGCATAGGTCGGCCGAAGTTTCAAACATGGAGGAGGTTGGGGTTGGTGGGGTGAAGTGCGTGTGTGTGTGTGTCTGTGTGTGTGTTGTGTGTGTGTGTGTGTTGTGATGGTAGACTGGGAGAAAAAAAGGCAAACTGTAAGTCAGTTTAATCTATTGACACCTGGAGGTAAAATACATCAACTGGAGAAACCAGAGGCTTTTAGAGAGAGATAGAGAAATATGGAAGACCCAGAGAGGAGAGTGAGAAGGAAAGGGACAGAGACAGGCGAGATAAGGCGAAGAATAAGTTTAGGAAGGTAGAAAGAGAGACACATATTTCTAAGGTTAGAAAAATATAGTAAAATTGAGAAATTCAAGGACGACTTCATCATTTCTAAAGACATCTTCTGATGCGTGATTATGTATTTAGAAACTGACACATAAATTCAAGCCATGTCTACAGTGACGCTAACAAACTGAAATGTGTTTTCATGTTAAAGATTCTCCATGAAAACCGCCACGTTTCTTTCTGCTTCACAGTGGCCGTAAACAAGGATCCAGATTTTAACTAACATTAATTACTACTGAGTGCCCATGACACGAGTCAACTGTGTTTTGGCGTAACACACAAAGATACGCGAGCAAGACCCATCCACAGCCTCATAGACTGCCATGTTAAAAAGGCGGGAACATTTGTGGAGGAAAGCAGAAGTAATGTTTCTTTGAATTGCTCTAAAGGTCACATTTCTTCACTTTACCAACACAAAATAACTATGTAGACGTTCAGGAAGAGCTCAGGATGCTCCCAGTGATTTCGGTTCAATGATTGGAAATACGGTTTGGCCAGAAATCCTTCCTGTTCGAGGGGTGGTCTCAGCATTTTCTCTCTCTCTCTCTCAGCATTTCCACCTGACATTCTAACAGGTGCAGTTGCTGCTCTGCTGATTAGGGCCGGCAGTTGGTCCTGGTTGCTTGGCAACCTCAAGCCTGCATGAAGGAGGAGAGGGGGAGGGGCTATTTTCAAAATAAGAGTCCCTTCAAAATAAGACTCTGCTCTTTGTAGTAAAGACATGATAATTGCTAACTTTAACGGCTAATGCTAGAATTAATGGCTAGCATGTTAGCGCTAGCTGCTCATGTGTGTAAATAAACATGGTAAAAATGACTATTTGAGGTTTGCTTTTTGAATACAGACCACTCGTCACTCCCAAAATTTTTGCGGGAATTAGTTACATTTAATTTCAACGTTTAAGTTACTTACTTCTAACCCTTTCTGCAATGCAGCATTCAAATCTAAGGTTGATACGTACCTTGCCTGACTTACCTAACTCCTGGGTGAAAGTTTGCTTGACTCGTTCATCCAGCCCACTCTGTCCATATGCAGATGATCTCACTCTTTGTACTTTGTCACCTGACTTTGAAGACAAATCAAAGCACTCGGGCACGTCCAGACCACGCAGCAACCTCAACGGCTGTTAAGTAAAGCCAATGTGGAACCGTCAAAAACTGCAGCTCCCTGAACGGCCACTTGAGGCTGGCTACAGGACAAGCAAATCTCCATAAGTCTCTATATTCAAATGCCCAACTGTTCACAGCCTGGTACAAAACACGGTTGTGGTCTCTTTTGTATTTGTATTTGCATTGAGCTATTCTGAAGCTAAATGAGTAACAACATTAAAGATGTTAACCTTGATGACAATGGATAATTGTGCAGCTTATGAGAAGATGTTATTTTTGTTTCCCCTTATTAAAGGGAATAAACATCCCCAAAATGATGTTTGGAGACTGGTTGCAGGCATCACTGTGGTTGATGGAGTGGAAGTCAGATTTTATTGAAGTGTTTGGTTGTTTTATTTCCAAAAGCAATACCAAAGCAGTGAAAAAATACATGATTTGAAGGTTTATGATGTTGATGCTGCAGACTACTATGCAATCAGGGCCTCTGGCAAGAACAGGTTGCCCCATAAACCAAGCTGCTTTCACTGTGAATAAGGAGTCAGATTGTAAAACTAGGTCGTTATTTGCAGGTTGTTCAAGGAAAAAACCCAAAAAACTGTATTGTGAGGTCAAGAAGTAAAGTCAGAGAAGAGTACGACACAAGGAGGAGGAGGAGGCATTATTTGGGAGTTACATAAAAAAGAAAAGAGTCCCAAAATAGGGTGCAGCTTTAAAGTTACCGAGACAGAATACTGAGAGTGAAGAAGGGGGTTTAATTAGGACCGAGGTAGAATGGGGATCGAGAAACAATTTGTACAGGAGATAAGTGGAAGGTTGCAGACCAGTGGGAGTCTGACTCGAGGGTTTCTATTGGAGGAGCTCAAGGGCAACTTGACTTGCTGGTCTAAAGATGTCTAGACGTCGGGTTTTAAAATCGAAAAAGAAAATGGTTCATTAGTTGGAACTTTTTTTATTTATTTGTCGGTACTGTGAAAGAAGCTAAGTGCCATTAGAAATACTCCATTATAAGTAGTTCCATTATGTTAACACTCCACTAACTAATTGGACTAACCATGATTTTCCCTGTGCCTCAGGAAGGCCTCATCAACCCTCCTCCTGCTCTGTTTGTTCCCATAACTGCACTTTTTTTGGATACCTGTCACCACCAACCAGACGCCCCCTTCCTCTTGCACGTCCTCTACGCAATAAAATATCTTAAAGTGATTCAGTCTCTTGGTTCGTGTTTTCACCTTGAGTCCTAACGCTGCTGTCTTTGCAAAATGGAGATGAATTACCGAGCTGATCACCAATTATGACACTAAACCATCTGAGGAAGTAATGTGAGGAAGGATTTACATTTGACTCCAGAAAGCATAAATAAAAGTGAGGCTGTTTGCTGACTCTGTAACTCTGACTGACTGATTCTCTGCATCGCAGTCCACATTGAAATATTGTAATTTAAGCAGTAATAAAACATCAGTTATGTGAGGTGCTCTTGAAGACAAATTCACAACAGATTTTGGCTCTATCTTGATCTTGAAACCTCTAAATATGTATCAACGCAGCAAAGGAAGATGCATGTCAGATAATTAAAAGTGTCTCATTAATAGGAAGTTCTGTTTTAAGAACTGGGCAGACCAAATTGGAGATAGACTGAGAGAGCAAGGAGGGAAAAGAGAGGGAAGACAGAGAAATGATTGGTAATTGAAAGATAAAATGGTAATCATCCAGAAGGGGGTGAAATATTAGAACGCTCCTTTTTCATTTAGGTGGCAGGCACATGGGAGCAACGGAGATGGAGAGAGGGAGAGGGAAAAGATCTACGCAGAGGGAAGTTAGAGAAGAATGAGGAAAGAGAGAAATATCCGAGAGACAACTAGGGAGGAGGGGGAGAGAAAAAGAGTGATCTGCTCAAATTCCACTTTTCTACCACTCATCCTTCTTCATAATAGAACTGTCAAGTCAGTGTGGAGCTTAGCGACAAGCTCCTGCCTCGCTCTCTTTTACTCTCCATCTATTTATCCCTCTTTTTATTCTCCTCCTCTGTTTCACTTACTCCCTTTTTCACCCTCTCTCGCACGGTCACTCCAGTCCTTTCGATTCATTTAATGCTGCTGTTGCCATGGCTTTTTGTCCAACTTTTTACCCCCATCTTCATCATCCTTTTGCAGTGTTTCGCGTACCTCAGTCCGATCAGAGAAAACTTAACTTGAAGGTGTTTTCGCGTCCTTTTATTGCATTTTGTTATTTCACATTTAATTTGCCACTTCCTGCGTACTTCCTCTACCTCTATCTGATTGTCTACAGATGTAGTTTACCCATCCCTTCCTCTCTATTTTCTTCCCCTCACTCTTTAATCCCTTTCAATTTCCTCCCTATTTGGTGTGCGCATGTAAATTTTACCTAAAAGCTCAGCACTTGAACAGCACAGTCTGCCCAGGTTCTGAATATTTGATATAGGATACATCCCACTTTCATGCAAAACAACATTACACTTTCTCCAGCTGTGTTGTTTAGAGGCAATAACGTTACATTGGAATGGAACAGCCTTGTGGTCCCATTAAACGTGACAAACACAAGTCTAGCAAAGGTCAAAGGTCATTTATTCATTAACTATACTGGTTTAACACAGACCTGTGGAACTCACTGCACCTTTCACTATCATATATAACTGAAAACCAAGCTGCGACGTCCCAGGCTGTGAAGTGAAGCCAATGTGAAAGTGCCAAGAACTGCAGTTCCTCTAACGTCCACTTGAGGCTGGCTGCAGAAGTGAGTCAGTCTCCATAAGTCCCCATGTTCAAATGTCCAACTTCACAGCAGAAAAAAAACATGTTTACAGCCTGGTACATAAAAATAGTTTTGGTCTGTATAACGTATAACACCAACACTCCCAGGCTCCTCCTGGTCCTTCTCCTTCTCCGGCCTCCACAGCCTCAGTGCCTGGAGAACAGACAGTAAATATCATTTTCAAGTTTTTCATTTTTCAGTTTTTACCCTGCTAGCTATTTATCTGATTAACTTATAAAAACACAAATGTAACTTAAACTGCAAAGATTCCTCGTGTTAATTAGTCAGTCCCACCAGGATTTTGTGAGCCTTTTTTAAGATATTTGCGGCCTAAAATGCCTGATGTTGCATGGGGTTTTCAAAAAAAATTGCGGCGAAAGTTGCGGTGCTTTTTACATTTTTGTTGCGATTTTGTTGCGGGAGGAAGTGACAGGCCCCGGGAAGCGGCGAGGTCTGGGCGGGTGGGTGCTGTAAAGCTCACGGCCAGAGCCATGAGCCAGGCCCCCAGGCAGACTGCGCAGAAGAATCGCGGTGATTTGTTAAAATTGCAACACCGCCCTGAATTCACGGGGATTCACTGAAGTTGCGTTGAAGTTGCAAATCGCAACATCGCGAATTCCTGGAGAATTTACAGCAGAACAACTAATTTTGTTAGTATGAAACAAAAAGTTGAAGTTAACGTACATCCCTCTTTGACTATCCAGTCCCAGACTAATTCTTTTAGAGCAGCTGTCAATCATGAAATAAAATCCCCCCTTTTTATAGCATCTGAGCGAATCAATAAAACCAAACTCATCAGAAAAGTAAACACCTGGACTGCCTATAGTGACAGAGAGCATCTAGGATTGTGATATTTTAGTTTGCTCCATGTTTTCAGGGACCTATCACGTCGACCAGCTTTTTTTTTTCAGTCACTGGTAAAAAGATTTTGAAAGAGGTGTTAGCTTGTGCACACACACCGACCATTTAAAGGATTTAACCCGTGACCTTTCAGCTACACAACGGCCTTTCTAAACCGCCCAAACGGCCCCGCCAAGCCGATGAAAGGAGGAGGAATGAGATCCTCCAGCCGCGGTTCCCTCCTCCTGCTTTTCAATTCCTCTCTCTGTGTGTCCGTGCAGCAAAAACACTGTGAAGAATATTCGCCCTCCGTGTCATTCTCACTGCTGCTAGCCCTCTGCGATACATCTCTGCAGATTCACGTAGGGAGAATGATTCGTCTTTCTACCTCTCCCCATTTGTCTTCACTGTGGGCTGGCAAAAAGAAAAATGCCATGGAGGATAGTTTTCAGTTTTTCTCCTCTTGTCTTGCTGGCTTGCTTCTTGTCCTAGTTTTAATTCTTTATATATCTCTTCAAGATGTCAACTAGTGTTTGCTTGACTGTAACAGAGCTTATCTGAATACTACGTCTCCAAATTATTTGTTTAGGCTTTATTATGAAGTGCATTACTTTGTTGTCATCTGACTGTTATAGCAGGAAGTCAGTGGTTTCTGACACTAGCACCCTTTGGAAGGTCTCCGGAGGAAGACCACATCTGTGATGGATGAATCATGAAGACAGTTTGAGGTAAACTTGCTCCGACTATCCAGAGCCATCCTGCAGTGGCAGTGCTGATTTAGTAACCCTTCAGCTTTAGAGCTTCGGCTTTGCGAAACATTCGATGTTTGCATGTCATTTCATATTTGCAGGCGCAGTCAGCAGCAGTGATGACTTCCCATTTTCAACACCACAGGGGGAAAACAGCAGTATAGCAGACTGAAACAGTTCTATCTGAAAACATTAGATGATCTCCACTGCATTCTGAGATGGCAAAGGTTAATCTGTGTCAAAAGCTTTGGTACCATTCAACTCACTTGTAGCTAAATGTGTTGACTAATCCAATGTTTGTGAGGGTGTTCAGTTTTGGTTAAGCTATTTGCGGCTATGGAATGAAGCCATTCTGTTTTATTTTGAAAGGTAACTCTCCTCTCGTTTCAGGTCACTTCCTCATGTGTCACCGGTCTGATTGTCTTCCCTGATTCCCGATTGTGTCCACGTGTTCATATACTCTGCGTCTCCCTTTGTCTTGTTGTCAGTGTGTTTTGTTTCGTGCATCCACTGCAGCTCTTGTTCCAAGTCGTAGTATTCGTCTTCAAGCCTGTTTCCGCCTTTTGATTTTGCTCGGTATTGTTCTTAGTTCAGCTTAGAGTTTTTCTAGTTCTAGATTTTCAGTTCAGACTTTTGTTTTTTCTCCTCAGGAGTAATTTTTGTTTCTCGTCCGCAGATTAGTGTGCCTCCAGGTTCAGGAGTGATTTTTAGTTTAGCATTTTCTTTATTAGATTAGGTTATCCTCCGGCTGGAGCGTCTTTTATTTGAGTCAGTGTTTCTTAGTCATAGATAGTTTGAGTTGTACTTCCTCCTACTGGAGCGATTATTATTTTGATACTGTTCATAGCCGGTTTATTTGCTCTCCTTAGAGCCATAGTTTTCATAGCTTTTGTCATAGCATTAGGAGTTTTCATTGCCTTTTTGTTTTGTCACATTGTAAGAGGTGAACTTTGCTGCCACTTAATAAAGCCTGCTGTGTTTCACACCACCTCTGCACCTGAGTCCTGTGTCCTAGTCTGGTCTTTGACACATTCTGTTTATAATCAAATTGCATTTTTATTTGGTAGCACAGAAATGCAACATCTACAGAATTGTATGTAGATGTTATGTATGTTTTCTGTCATCTGCACATATGTCTATGGGATGCAGTGAAATATTACTGATTTAGGTAAATAATAATAATTAAATAACACGTCAAAGGCAATCTATAAAGGGTCCATTGAATCTAAGCAGAACAAAAACTTTAATAATACATGTGCGTGTGTCCACCCTGCACTTTTATGTAAATCAAACCCAGAAACTTTATTTCCAACTCAGGGCCCAGATAAAAGACATTAAACAGAATAAATTACACACGAGAGAACCATGAAAGAAGATCATTTAAAAAGAAAAAACTATTTTCATGTCTTGCAAAGAGACAACTGTACCAGTGTATCCAACATGTAGTGCTAAATGTTTTCTGTGATGCTGTCTTAGCACAGTTTGAAGTATTGACTCCGGCAGCTTTTCACCGTCTCAGTAATATTCTCATGTTCAAAAGAAGTATAAAAAAAATGTCTTTCAGTTTCAGTGGGAGATGATACGATGGAAAAATCACGTGTTTATTTCCCTTTTTTTAAGCTCAGTCCTCCTCCTCTGCAGCGAGAGTGATCTATCGGAGCTCTTTCCCTCTCTCACTGTTTCCTTTCACTGCAGAAAAATGTGCTAAAGGAATATTCTTCACCTTTTGTCTATGTGTAGCACCTCTCGCCGCGTGATACCGTATGTAGTAGTTGTGCAAAATCAAAAGTTTCTGTCTGCATACTCAGCAGGTATAAGCGTGTGTGTGTGTGTGTGTGTTCCTATCCTGCCGTTTAAATGACATCCTAGAGAGGCCCCCGGAGGATGGGAATTGGAAGCAAGTTACTCATTCAATTCAGAGCGCTGAGACTGTGGTGGAAGAAAAAGAGAGACAGAGAGAGAGAGAGAGGGGAGGGGAGGGAGCAAGGTGCTGAAATAGGTAGAAGATGGAGGAGAGGAAATGGAGCGAACAGAGTGGATGAGTCAGGATGTGGTGGGAAAACAAGGCAAAGAGGGGAGAAGAAAGGGAATGGAAATGGGAGATGGAGTGGAAATCAAAGCTAAAAGGCAGGGAAAGGTAGAGAACATAGAGAACATGCAGGAAGGAGCTCGTAGAGAAGGCTTAAAAGAAAGACTGAAAAGTGACGAGCTGAAGAAAATCAGTGATGCATTCAACCAGAACGCCTCAAACGTTTCCTCTAGTTCTGTCCATTTCTGGGGGGTTTCATCCCATTATGAATTTTTCCACAAGATTAGGATGCATGCAGGGCCTCATGCCGTCTACGAGCTGCTTGTAAGAGACCTTTGTGTGTGTGTGTGTGTGTGTGTATGTGTGTGTGCAGGAATGGCAAGGTGTCACTAATTCACAATTACGATGTAATCAGACCGTGTCAAGTTTGATTTGATCAGCACAGGCGTGTTTGTGCTAACGTTACTGAAGGATGCAATCACTCCTGTCACCGTGCACGAGGTGCACCGCTGCCATGTCTCACAATTTAACTCAATCAATCACAAAATGAAACCTCTAAATGTTAAAGCAGCAATGGCAGATTTCTCATTGGCCAAACATATCATGAACACAATGTTGACTTAGTTGACAAAGGAGCACATATGCATTGCTCATGTTAGTCCAGACCAACCAAGATCGTGCAGGTTATCCAGTGGTGGGGGTGTCCCGGGTCATGCTGTCCACAAATGCACGAGGACCCCAACACTACGCAACACTGTAAAATAGTTGGGGCCTAAAATGCCTGATGTTGCATGAGGTTTAAAAAAAATATAGATTAAAGTTGCGGTGCTTTTTACATTTTTGTTGCGATTTTGTTGCGGAAGGAAGTGAAAGTTGCGATAAGTTGCGATTCAACAGTCACAGGGAGGGCGCAGCGAGCACTTAGTCCACGGCCCTGGGAATCTGCGAGGTCCAGGTGGGCGGGCGCTTTCCAAGCCGACCCAGAGCTGGTTGTGGTGCACCGTCGCGGAGGAAATGCGCCTGGTGGGGGGCACCGGGGAGAAGTTGCGGAAAAATCGCGGTGATTGGTTAAAATTGCAGCACCGCCATGGGATTCACTGAAGTTGCAAATCGCAACATCGCAAATTCCTGGAGGGTCTGACTAAGTAGGTCCAGTGTCCTTCTCTTTTGCTACCGCTGCTGTCTTCACCAGCTAGTTGCCAACTTTGCCTCAGCATTAGGCAGGAAATGGAGTTGATGAGAGCCAAAACAATCAGCTGAAAGATGCTAAAGCACTTCTCGGAACTACTGTAAGGGAAATTAACTGATTGCTCTATTTGGGTTTGACATCAGGAGTGATCCCTGTCACAGTACACGCAGTCATTTAGTTGTTAGTATAAAAACAGATGTTGAAATAGGCAGACAGGTTAGTAAATGCAATATCAAAAAGTACAATTTGTATTGACTTTTTGAAATCCGTAACATTTGATGCGTGCGATTCGTGTCAAGCTCAATAAATGTGCAATCATGACGGTGTCGCACAGGAACAAACCAGACAAAAGAAAAGGTGAAGAGTGAAGAGAGCACTCAAGTGAATGGCAGATGAGAGACTCTGAGAGAAACATACGCGGACACATTTGCACATGAAAAAAATTATACGACCACTCCGTTCCTTCTTGGAATCTCGGCAATAATCACTTCCACTGACGCCCCTTATTTTTCCTGCGGTGTAAACTGATTCCGCTGCCCTGTTATTTGTCAGCTGTTTAACAGCCGTAATACTCGGCCTGTGCTGGCAGGAAATAGAGACGGACAGAACAGCAAATTATACACGGGGGACGCTCAGCCAAGCTGTCTGATTGTTAGACACATGGCTGATGACAATTGTAATTGTATAGACCTCCGTGTTTCGTGTTGACTGAAAAAGAAATGCTAGGTTTCCTGCACATATTTCTTCTGGTTTTTACTTCAGCAGCATTTAGAGGGAGGCCTTTTTAACATAAATGGAGGTATCAAACGTATAATTCATTTGATCTTTAAATAGTTTCACTGCTTATTCATCAATGAAGCCAATCCATACAAAGAAAACCCAAATACTTTTATCAAAATGTCTCAGAGAAGTCTTTCTTTTATTTTTTTTGTATTGTTGATCACACAGAGAATGAAAAATTTCATAATTAATGTGTGAAGAATGTTCATAAAGTACTTACAGCCCTTAAAATTTAAAATAGAGCTCACACTGCATGCTGGAATCTTAACTCTATCCGCTTGGAGCAAAACCTGGTACCTGGTTCCAGTGGGAGTAGAACAAATCACAGGGTAAGAATAAAATTAGGTTAAAAAGATAATATGAGCACAACTTTAATATGTAAGAACATCGTTACCAACAAAAATACCAAGTTACAAGTGTTTTAGTCGGAAGGTCAGAGATCCTCAGGTGGTCCAGGGTCTAAAAAAAACAGTGAAAGAAATGCATATTTCTACAGATCCTGCATAGAGGAAGTTCAGTTATCACTGAGAAGTCCTCACGTCATGAGGGATCTGATCCATACCTATGGTTATCAACAAAAATGCCTCAGAGAACATTCAGCTGACCCGGAGAGCTGCAAGACGAGACAACTGCTGTTACTTTACTAAAAGCAAAATACAAAACACAGTCTAGTTCAACAGTGTAATGGATACATTCGGTCACCACAGGTAAGACGTCAGTTGATGTTCCACTGATTGGTCGGGGTGGATTGTCAGCAGCGTCACACAGAGGAGTCATCTCATTGTCTGAGCTTTGAAGTAGGACTCGCTTTTGCTGTGACAAACAGCCACATCAAGAATCATGAACAATCATGCTCCTTTGTTCCTGCGTTTGTGTTGAAGATATCAAGGTAATTTCATGCAACCTCACTATGACGATCAGCTGAAAATCCCACCAACACTGACTGCATACTCTCTGCAGTGCAAAACAAAATCAAGAGAAGCGCCTGGTACCAAATCGAGTTGAGTCGAGCCGTATCATTCGGTGTAAGCGCTTTTGTTTGTTTATTTTTGAACAGACATTTGAACTATTAAACTATTAAATGCTTGGTTGGTCCGGTGGGAACCAACTGCAGGCAGCGTGTTGATATATTGCCAGAACAAAGATCACATCAGGGAGAAACAAACATTTGCAATCGCGAGCACTTGATGTGAGAGATGTGCTGTGTTAATGTCATCCATCAACCTTCCTCACACAGCCTGTCTGTCCGTATTATTCTCCAGTGCTGTACGTAATGACCTGTGCCTGTCTGTTAATGATCCAAGTGTTCATCTGTGCTTCATTGTTTCTGCCTAGCACAGGTAAAACAAAGTCTGTGTAGCTTAATTGACCAATTTTGCATTGATGCGCTGTTTTGCATCTATACAGTAGCATTCAAGCAGCCGATGAAACGATCTTCAAAATTTTTACACATGCAAAAACAAAAAGATTGTAAAAATGCACTTTAATATATAAAATCAATAAATAATTTCACAGAATTAAAGTTAAATGCATTCCTATTGATATTAACCACATACATTTACATGAAATATTAGTCTTTTCAAATAATACAACAGTGTTTACCTACCCATCCCTATTTTATAACACATCCTTTGTTACTTCCTTCCTCCTTCCCTCCTCCTGACACTCCTCTTCTTCACACATCATTAAAGTGAAGGGTGGATGGCAGGAATGAAAGATAAATAGGTGGAAGGATGAGGGAACAAACAAACACAAGCCAGTAAGCACGCCTTATCCAGCCTGTCTTGTCTATCATGCAGCAGGTGGAATCTTTTTTTCTGTGTGTTAATGTGAAGATGTGTGCATATATGTTTGCTGAAGTGTTTGCACACTCTGTGTTTGAATGTGGAGTTATTTATATGGTTTTTTTTTGTTTGTGGCGTCTTCATTTACAAATCCAAAATCAATACATAAAAACAACTATTAGTCATAATGATGCAGACAAAGTCACCGAACTGCTACAGCCTCGTAGACACTCTGAACAAAGTCCATTGAACAAATCACTGACTGACTAAACACAGAGGATACAAAGACAAAAAAAAAAAATCTTAAAGTTCATCCTAAGTTCAAGTCTTTGAAAAAACAAAATCAAATCAGAAATCGTGGACTGCAGAGTTTAACAGTCACATCAACTCAATACAATCAAGTTTGCATTGTTACGAGAATTTTATTTTTTATTTGGCCTTTAATGATAGACAGGAAGCAGGGGGCAGAGGGAGGAGGAGTGACACTCAGTAAATTAGTCATCCGATGCGGGATTCAAACCAGACGGGGGGGCTGCTAAACCCACTACGCTACCGACCGCCCCGTACGAGAATTTTTAAAGAAAAACCCTTGAATAAGGAGGACTGGATTCAAAGTATAAAAGTTTAAGTTAAATTTATTATTCTTGTACAAGAAGCAGTAGCAGTTTAACAGTTATAAGAGTTACAGAGAAAAGGCTCCTCAAGGTACTCTAACAGTTAAAATGGGCTGTCTCAGACACCTCCCCACTGACATTTTCCTTTTTTGGTTTTCTGCTTAGTAATGAACATTATGTTTCTTGTCCAGCCTCAGTAAACACAGGCCAGATAAGGGAAGTGGACAGACATGGAAAAAACAGAAAACACACACTCTCTTTATGAGGTAAAACATCTGCACCCACATCTAAAACATGAGGATTTATGTCCAGGTAAGTCTTTCTAACTTGGTGTTGGCTCTTCTGTGTCCAGCAAATCGTATTATTTCTTCTCGAGCCTCTGTTAGAGTCTAACAATGAGGAAAACTGGATGAGGAACGCTATAAATCTCTGACTGTCGTCTGTCATTTGAATCATGTCACATGTGCTGTCAGTTACAAAGCACTGGAATGCATTTCAGTCCTATCGGTCATTGTATAGGAGATATTTTATCACGTATAGGAACAAAAGTTTTGAAATCTATTTCAAAAAAATGCTCCGCGCTCTCCCGATAAAGGGCGGCTTCAGTCGGTGGCAGCTTTATCTCAAAGTCTCCAAGTGTCTCTGAAGTCCACATCCTGATAACCAAAGAGCAACTGATTCAGCACTGTAGTGAGGAGGAAAAGGACATTTCAGGTTTCAAATGAATAATTAATCATGACCGTCTACGTTCACGTCCTTCTGTGTGTAACTGACAATCTGACGACAACACACGGAGCCGGGTGGCATCAAGCTCTGAAATTAGTTCAGCCGTCAAAACTTTCATATTTGTATAACAGTGATGAGATGAGTCGATAGAGAATCCAGAAACTTGTGACTGTGGAATAAGATAAGAGTTTTATCTCTTCGTGCCTCCTCCCTTCTCATCTTCTCTTCTTCTCTCATGATACACTCTCAAATAGTGGACTTTATTTACAACTTAGCAGCCCTAATGTAACATAAGCATATATCAGAGACAAATCATTCCTGTTTTTAGTTTTAGTTATCATATTTCAGTAACAAAGACTGCATCGGTGGCAGTTTGATTCATACGCAGATGTTTTACATTAAAAAACCAACAGCACTTTAAAGCCCATGACCCTTCCCATCACTACAGGAGGCTTTTAATGTGAAATGCAGGAAGTGTTGAACATCACTGAGGGGGGTTAGTCATCAAAAGAGCACATACACACAGTACACATGAACGGAGGTATTTATTATAGTATGTTTTCGCTGTGTTTATTGGGACTTTATTTATTTGGCAATTATTTCAACACCAGTTTTTACAATCCTCCCTCAATCCTCTTTTTTTCTTCTTCCCTTTTCCTTTTGCTCCGTTGCTCCTACATATTTCCATCCTTGCTTTCTCTCTCCTCCTTCCTATTTGTGTCTATTGTCACTCTCCCTCCATGCTCCTAACAGCCGCTCTCACGAAAACACCACACAGCACCAGCTGCAGGGTGGCAACATATTACTATATTCACGAGTTTCTCTGTGTGTGTGTGAGTGTGTGTGTGTGTGTGTGTGTGTGTGGGCCTAGGGCAGTAGTGATAATACAAGGCAAACAGCGTCCGTTATTGCTGTATGAAACCTTTTGACACATGGGAGGGAACACACGCTGGCTTCATGCTGGGTTGTTATATGACTTTACACACACACACTCACACACTGAAAAAGTCATTTTCCCTCTAACACAGATTGTTCCGTTTTACACTGACACACACATTCCCACACATTTGCGTCACGCTGAGCTTTTGTATAAAATATAAACTGGTAATTACCGACGGGCCTCCCGTCGTTGCTTGTGTTTGTTCCGTTTCCACTCTGAACTGCAGAGCGCTGCGGCACCAGGTCTAAAATCTAATGAACACAGACACGCACAGCGGTAGGTAACACGTTTCATATTTGTGGATAGTTATTACTGTGCAATTAGTTCACACAGAAGCTGAGTTAAATTGTATTTTGACTAAACAGAAGGATGTTTGTGGCAGTGATCTCACTAAAAAAAAAAAATGTATCAAAGGAAATTTGAAAGTTTCCCGTTCAAAAACAGGTCAGTCAGAAGATCTTTTGCAGTTATTCCAATAATATATTCTAATATATAATATCAATAAGGGACATTAAATGTACTGATAAGCTACTAATTTGGCCATCCGTCCATTTTCCATATTCAATTATCATTGGGGTCGCAGGGGTCTTGATCAAATTCCATCTGGAGTCGCCACTTCATCACAGGGCTGACACAGAGACTGTTCACATAGTTTCCTATGGGCAGTTTAGGATCACCAGTTACCATGTTATCCTGCAAACTTAGCAGCCGGGGTTCGAACCCAGAACCTTCTTGCTGTGATACATCGCCAATTCAGCCAGATGTGGTAAAATTAACTGTTACGGCTCTGGTTCCCCCATGCCAGCAGTCCGTGGAGCCGTTTGGGTTTTGTTATTTTAGTTTTGGTTCGGAGGTTCCCGTGCAGTCCTGTTTTCGGTCTTTTCTTTTCATTTCTGTAGTGGGTTGTAGGCAGGTTTAGTTTGGGGGTGGATACTTTTTGTGACGGCTGTTGGCTGGCTCAGTGTTCTCTCTCTCTTGTTTGTTTGTTCTGACCAGGAACCTCCAACCCTTTTTTTTTTGGAATTATTTCGTTTGTTTGAATTAATAAAAATATTATTGTTTTAGTGGCAACTTTTGTCTTCATGTTTTCTTTCCATATGTTTGGGCCTTGTGAGCCTTGAGGTCCGTAACTTTAACAAACTCCTCAGAATAAATGTAACTTCACTAAAAGTCACATGAGGTGACGTCAATAATTGGACCGAGGACCCGTCATGATGCTGTCGACAGCACTACACCTCGAGCATCAGACTTAACTACAGCTGAGTAAATTTTTCCAGTTCCACCTGTCTGCAAATAAAACTTCAACCTCCCGCAGCTCAGCATCGTTAATTATGTGCGTTGTGATTAAAATCAGAGTTGTTGCGATCTGAAAATTGCACCCTTTCAAAAAAATCAGACACAATTTGCTCCTATAGCACCCACACACTAAAGTTGTTCTTGCTCAGACACTTTGAAAGCAGCAGAGCTAAAGAAAAACTCTTCAAGGTAAAGAACAGACTCACGTCACTATTGTAACTGTGTCTGAAGAGGAGAGTGTGTGTGTGTGTGTGTGTGTGTGTGTGTGTGTGTGTGGTGTGTGTTGTGTGTGTGTGTGTGTGTGTGTGTGTGTGTGTGTGTGTGCGTGTGTGTGTGTGAACCCTCCAGATGGACCTGAACATAGTGTGGCAGGTGTTCCTGCCAGAGGCGTTGGGTGAGAAGGACAGATCGTAACAGCTTTCACACAAACACCCTGAAACCTGCTCACATAATTCAAGGCCATGTAAGGTTTCCAGGCATCTGCTGCCTTTGTGTGTGTGTGTGTGTTGTATGCGTTTGATATGTACTTGTGAAACCGACTTCATAGCTGTGTTGCCAACTTGCAGACCTTCTTGCTAGATTTAGCCGCATGCTAGACTTTAGATCAGATTGTAATTCATTCCCGTGCATGCTGCTCAGAGTGTTGGGCTCTCGCCGGGGTCTCTCGCTCTCCTTGTACGCTGAGCACAGGTGTTTGTAGGTGGCATGTGGGGGAGGCAGGAGGACGCTCCTCACCACGGGGTTTAGAGTTTCTAAGGTAACACCGATGCTCTCACAGTGAAACTTTTGAATTTGCACTTGCAGGGAAGTGGTGTACTACACAGACCCTCCAGGAATTTGCGATATTGCGATTTGCAACTTTAGTGAATCCCTGTGAATTCAGGGCGGCGTTGCAATTTTAACTAATCACTGTGATTTTCCGCAACTTCCGCGCAGTCTGCACGGGGGATTGAACTCGGCGGGTCAGGGACGGCCGCACAGTGCGGGAGGATCCCTTCGCGGGACCTCTCCCCAGTGCTGGCTGGCCCCCACCCGCAACCGGCTCTGGGTCTGAAGGGTCCCCCTCTGTCGAATCGCAACTTTCACTTCCTTGCAACAAAAATGTAAAAAGCACTGCAACTTTCACCGCAATTTTTTTGAAAACCTCATGCAGTTTAGGCCACAACTATTTCAAAAAAGGCCTGCGAAATCCTGGTGGGACTGACTATAGGATATGTCTGGATTAGGATCTAATCTTGTATCTTATAAGTAAAATTCACGCTTTGTTTTCAGGTTTTTCCACACACTATTGAAAAGATGATACTAAAACGGTCAAATTGTCAATTTTTTGTCAATTAGTCAACTGTTAGCATCGCCCACCAACCCAACAAGGAAACAAACAAAAGAAATGAACGAAACAACAAAAAACATCAAATTAAATTAGAATATTAGAATTTAAATAAATGTCAAAAACTGTAAATTTACGTAATCTATGGAAATATTCAGTTTTTTTGTACAGAAATTAGAAATAGCTGTAATTTGTCATCATTGGGATAATAGTTCAAATAAGAGTGGCTGTTTCTAGGCTAAATCGTTTGTACTTTATAATTGAGTTTCTTTGCTTTAAATATACAATGTCCCTGTAGTGAGTTTGTGATTATCCGGCTAAGCAGTTCTCTCTCTACCTTCTCTACAAACTCAGACAGCACTCGTGTTTCAGGGCTTTATAATGAAAGCAGCACGTCAAACAGCCTCAGCCCTCAGTGTCTATGCTGTGTGGGTCACCTTCTTTTCAGCAGCACTCAAGAGACCGACAAATGGTCGCTGTAGTCCCATTCAGATACAGTCATGTTGCCTCTCCCTTCACTCTATTAATGTCCTTTGTGTTATTCAGAACAGAAGCTTGTTATGTAACAAAAAAGTACTACAGTGCTCTCAGGATATTTGGCACGGTGGACAAGAGGGAGCAGTGGCGACGGTGAGTTAAAAAAGTAACGACACAAAGGAAGAATGTTCTGTTTTCTAACAGGCTGCGTCATTTTATTTAGCCACCAGCATTTCATGTTTGTTCTGTGACCATGTACAGAAACAATCAATTTAGATCAGATTCTATTTGTATATCCCAAAGTCACAAAGTACATTTTCCTCAGAGGGCTTTACAATCTGTACAGGGAGTGACACCCTCTGTCCTTAGACCCTCGATTCAAGTGAGGAAAAACTGTTGAACAGGGAAAGCAAAAATGTGGAAGAAACCTCAGGAAGAGCCACAGAGGAGGGATCCCTCTCCCAGGACGGACAGATGTGCAATAGATGTACAGAACAAATTAACACAAACATATTGTACAATTACAATGACTGACAAAATGACAATGAATCACAATGAATGATAAAGTGACCACAGTAGCAGATATGGTAGTAATAATGACAGTAATAATATATTTAGTGGACGTCATGCAGGCTTTATCAAAAAGGAAAGTCTTAAGTCTACTCTTAAAAGTGTTGACCGTGTCTGCCTCACGAACCCAGAATGGTAGTTTGTTCCACAGAAGAGGAGATAGCTGAAAGCTCTGGCTCCCAATCTACTTTTGGAGACTATAGGAACCACAAGGAACCCAGCGTCCTGAGAGCGCAGTGTTCTAGAGGGGTAGTAAGGTATTATGAGCTCTTTTAGATATGATGGTGCCTGACCACGAAGAGCTTTGTGAGTAAGGAGGAGAATTTTAAATTCTATTCTAGATTTAACAGGTAGCCAATGCAAGGAAGCCAAAATGGGAGAGATGTGATCTCTGAACTTGGTTCCTGTCAGAACGCGTGCAGCAGAATTCTGAATTAACTAGCTGACTTTGAACACTGAAGAAAACATCTAAACAAAATGGTTACTAGGAAAGAGGCATTTTTTTAAACTTAATTTCTTAATGAATGTATTGATATATGTCACATATTGGCTGAACATGAGTCTGAAAAGGGGGATGTGACACAAAATGGATCAATGGAGCGCCAACGGTTAAAGTTGAAAGTCAGCCATTTAACCCTTGTTACCATAAGTCAAATTTCAATTTACTCCTGCATAACAATGCAATGAAAAATGTGCATCATGTCTGTATGTGTGTTCACCCAACTGTTTGAACTTGTGCCTGCTTTCGCTCGGTTCGTATCTCAGCTGCCGTTTGTAATCCTTCAAAGCCTCGTCAGTCCTGGACGCTGAACCAAATGTGATGTGACACTTTAATAATCAGCCAAAGAGCGCAGCGTGGGTATGCCAAAAGGATTAATGTCTACACCACATATGTCAATACACACAGTTGTGATGACTTACACATAAACAGGGAACGCACTGAGTGTAGGTGGCTAATTGTGACGGGGCTTACAGGGCTTAGGAATGGCAGAGAAGGAAAACAAGACAAGGGGTCCAGATTATGCTGGCTTGTATACAGAATGTACTGAAGAGGCAACGCATATCACATCAACTCTTTAAAGATGAGGCCCTGAACTCTTCCGGAGAGCTTT
The DNA here is from genome assembly GCA_004119915.2 of Collichthys lucidus. Taxonomy (NCBI): domain Eukaryota; kingdom Metazoa; phylum Chordata; class Actinopteri; family Sciaenidae; genus Collichthys; species Collichthys lucidus. The sequence goes on along the minus strand of CM014082.1, from coordinate 27,664,505 downwards.
ACGGAGCTTGTAGACGCCCACCTATGCATAAATTAGAGGCCAGGAATGTACAGTATGTAATACTGTGCATTCTCTGTGGTTTTCTGTGGGAATTAATAAAACCCCTGGACATATACGCATACTGTATATAGATGCACGATCCAGGGTTTTTTAGAAAAGAAGCGAACATGGTATAAGAAGCAAGATGTTTTGTTACATCATGTATGTATGCAGGACAGACAGAAGCTTTGATAAATTAAGCTTCTTATTGTTTTGACGATCTCTGTCGTCACTCTGAACTGAGTCAGACTGATGCACTGTAACAGTAAATTTAATGTCTTTGTTTCAATCACTGGAGACACACAACCTCCCCCCTTCTTCACATAGGACACCAGCTCCTTTTTGTTTTTGTAAATCCAGGGTTCCCACGGGTGCTTGAATTCCTTGAAAATGCTTGAATTTCAATTCAGTGTTTTCAAGGTTGTGAAAACGCTTTAATTTTTTGTGAAGTGCTTGAAAATGCTTGAAATTTCACAATTAGTTAAAAATCAAAACAGTCAATCTACCACCATATGAAATAATGCTAATTAGACCCATATTATTATGGCATACAGTGGCACTGCTGCGCTTCCCATGACCATCATGGCAAACACAACCAGTAGGCTACCTATTTAAAGGTGCTGAAAAAATGGAAAAACTGGTACTTGAAGGTGCTTGAAAAGTGCTTGAATTTGTTCATGTGGGAACCCTGTAAATCGTGATGCCTTGATTCAACTTTGCACCTAAATACAAGATCCTGCAGGATACTTCAGGTGTAAAACACGCAGATACTTGCAACAGACAAAAGGGTGTGGAAACATTTCCTGAAGGGGCGTCTCCTTGAGCAGACAAAGGAGTCGCCCCTCAGGTATAAATATCTAGGTGTCTCCATATTCCATTGTCTTTTCTCCATCTTTGATCGCTCGCATTCTTCACCAGCAGCAGAGAAATTTCCACAACACCACTCATGTCAGTGTCAGATCTTCATTGTCCTTTAGCTCAAGTTTTGGTCTCCACCAACTCCTGGAAAAAAAACAAAAAATCTGTCTGTTTAGCTGCTGGGCAGGAAGTGTACAGTGGCTTTTAAAGCTTCTTCTCTGTGATAAATAGCAACAAATATCCTTGAAAGGACAATAATAAGTCTATCTATCTATCTACCAGCTACCTGCTGCCCAAAACAACATTAAAGTGCTGAGAGTGAACCGATTGTAATGTTGTTGTAAAAATATCAGTCATAGCTATTTTGCACTAAAATTCTTCTCATGCTCAATCTTGTACTCAGCGTGCAGCACACTGTGACAATGCAGGCGACTGAAAAGAAACATCAAAACGTACTGAGCAAAAAAGCAGCGCAAGCAATCATGATGTTCATGGAACAGGATAGGAAACACATAGAAGCAT